>JBBMKD010000022.1:15852236-15955689 GCA_037834095.1 Argya squamiceps
CGCTGCCCGCGAGTGCCCGCTGGCGGTGAACCGGGACTGCCGGGTCAGCGACCCCGGTACGGCTCCCACCGCGGCTGCACGGATGGTCGAAAGAGGCAGGCCGCGGCGGGGCCCTGGCTGGGTCCCCGGGCGCTGTTGGAGGCGAGAGGCGGCTGGGCCGTGGCCGCGCTTGCCCGTGCCCCGATCCCGGCCCGTGGAAGGTCGGAACCGCAGCGCGGCCCCGGCTGCCAGCGGGCACAGGCGGGCCCGCCCCCGCCGCTCCCCTCGCGCCTCACATGTCACCCACCCACGGGATGGGGACCCCGCGCCCCTCGGGCCGGGCCGTGCCCCGCGCTGTGTGGTAGCAGGGGGCACGGGGGTCAGTGTCACCGCCGCTGCAGCCGCGGCCCCGGCGTCTGCCCTGCCAGCACAATGCCTGAACGGCTGTGGAGCAGCTGAAGGAAGGTGACGCCAGCAGAGCCCCCTCTATCCATCCCCTTGCTTGTCCCCAGCTTCTGCAGATCCTGGGGCATGCTGCTACCAGCTGGATCGGCTTCATGCTGTCCCAGCAAGGTACCGATGTCCCTTGGATGTCTCTGTGCCCGGGGCTGCTCCAGCCCTCTGCTAAAGTCCACATCCCCCAGCCCCTCCACACAGCTGTATGGTACTGCTCTGGGATCAGGGAGCCATCATGTGCAGACCCCATGTGCCTCTCGTGCAAGCTCATGTCCAGGCCACCTGCCAGGGCCTCGCCCTGCCCGAGGAGGGACTGGTGTCTGGGCAGGGATGCCCACAGCCAGGAGTCACTGGGCAGTGCCCACAGAGCACCCTAGGACTGGCTGTCTGGAGGGAACAGCGAGCAGATGGCAGGGCGGGCCGAGCTGACAATCCCCTAAAATCCCCTAATCCCATCAATGCTGCGGGGGCTGAGCAGAGCCGAGCTGGGCCATGGCGGGCACAGGGGCACGCGGGCACCTGCTGCACCCGCTGCTCTTCCAGGTGGGACTTGGGGTCTGGTGGGGCTGGGAGCGTGGCTGGGGCCGAGGCTGGGTGGGGTAGGGTGTGCTGAGCCAGGCATGGGAGCAGCACTGACCCCTTGGGCTCCCCACTGACCGTGCCCCTCCCCAGCTCTGTTGCAGTTGTCTCGGGCTCCGCGTGTCCACGAGCACGCGTATCCTCTACACGCTCCTGCACGTCCTGGCCTCTGCCGTGTGCTGCCTCATGCTGTCCCGCACTGTGGCCCAGGCTATCTCTGAGAAGGTGACGGAGGGAATTGGGACACCCAGGGTACTGGGAGTGTTGGGGGTCCCAAGGGTGCTGGGGGTCTCAAAGGTACCGTGAGTTCTGGGGGTAGTGGGGTGCCAGGCACCTCAGGGTACCCAGGGTCATGCAGGGGAGCACTGGGTATGCCAGAATTGCCCGGGGCATCAGGAATACTGGGATTCTGGGGATGCTGGGATATAGTAACAGGGCTGCTGGGAGTGCCAAGGGGGAAGGGGCCCTGCCAGAGATGCAGGATTTGCTTGGTGTGCTGGGGGTCTCAGGGTATAGGGGAAGATACTGGAAATGGTGGGAATATTGAAAGTTTGGATGTGCTGGATGCCGTGGGCACTGGGGAGTGCTGGGTGGACACAGCAGCAGCCCTGTCCCATCAACCCCTGTGCCTGCCAGGTGCCCTTCTCAGTGGTGCTGTGCCAGCACCTGCCTGGGGGCACAGACTGCGAGCAGCTGGTGGGCTCCTCGGCCGTGTACCGGGTCTGTTTTGGCACTGCCTGCTTCCACCTGGCACAGGCTGCCCTGCTGCTCAACGTGCGCTCCAGCTCTGACTGCCGTGCACAGCTCCACAATGGGTAAGGATGGGCCATGGGGCTGAGACAGGCTGTCCTGGGATGGGGCTGCCTTGGGGTGGGGCTGTCAGGGGTTCTGCCCTACTGACCTTGACCACCTGCAGGTTCTGGTTCCTGAAGCTGCTGGTGCTGGTGGGCCTCTGGGCCGTCAGCTTCTTCATCCCCGAGGACAACTTCATCCGAGGTGTGTCCCCCACCCTGCCTGAGCTGGGCACCCCTTTTGGCCCCCACCTACCCTGTGCCATCTCTACCTCTGCCCTATTCCCCCAGCCTGGCACTACACAGGTGTCTGTGGGGGCTTCGCCTTCATCCTCATCCAGCTGGTGCTGATCACAGCCTTTGCACACACCTGGAACAAGAACTGGTGAGTGCCGGGGTGCCGGGTGGGGACTTGCCCACTGCCACCAGCACTCATCCACTCTCCCGCAGGCTGACAGGCGCCGCGCAGGACAAGCGCTGGTATCTGGCTGTGCTGCTGGCCACGGCCGCCTTCTACACCCTCGCCTCTGCTGCCTTCTCCTTCCTCTACAAGTTCTACACCCACCCAGCTGCCTGTCACCTCAACAAAGCACTGCTGGCCATCAATGGCAGCCTCTGTGGCATCATGTCCTTCATCTCCATCACGCCATGCGTGCGGCTCAGTGAGTATGGCACAGCACAGCGTGGTGGGGGCTGCTGTGCTGCATGGCCAGCTGTGTCCTGGCTGGGGGTGACTGTGGGCCCCGGCTCAGGGCCAGCACTCAGGCACTGGAGGAGAACCCAGCTCCCCAGGGTTCCCACTAGCCCTTGCTAGTGGAAGGCATTTGACAGGAGAGTGGCGGGAGGGGACTGACCAGGGCCCGCTCAGAGCCCCACCCACCAGCTCATGGCACTCCAGGAATTCCACTAACACCTCTGTACCCACTCTTGCAGAGCAGCCGCGGTCAGGGCTGCTGCAGTCCTCAATCATCAGCTGCTATGTGATGTACCTCACCTTCTCTGCGCTGTCCAGCCGCCCCCCAGAGAGAGGTGGGTGTCCCTGTCCTCCACCAGCAGTCCCCGCCATGGTGCATGCCCTTCTCACCTCCACCTCCCTGCAGTGCTGTACAAGGGGCAGAACCTGACTGTCTGCTTCCCGGGGGTCCAGCAGGATGAGCTGCAGACAGAGGACACCACGGTCGCCGTGCTGGGCGCTGCCATCATGTATGCCTGCGTGCTCTTTGCATGGTGCGTGTTCCCTGCCCAGGCACAGCCAGCCCACCCACAGGGGGGCCAGGGGCATCCTGAGGGGTGGGGGACAAGAGCAGGTGAGGGGCACTGGTGGGTAGACAAGGGCAGCACAGCAGAGCTCCTGTGGCTGTTGGGAATCTGTGGTGCAGGCTGGGAGCCTGGCACAGGGTGATGGGTGCCTGTGTTATGATTTCTGCCTCTCTCCTGGGCACAGCAATGAAGCCTCGTACCTTGCTGAGATCTTTGGGCCCCTCTGGATGGTCAAAGTCTACAGCTTTGAGTTTAAAGTGAGTATGGATGGAGCTGTGCTCCCTGTCCTCCCGCTACGGGCACCCCAGACCCACCACCTCAAGGCCCTGTCCCAGCCCCAGAGAGGGGCAGGTCTGTCTAGCACAGAGGGCTGCCCACACCACCTGCCCTGGCATCAGGCAGGGCTCAGCCTGGCCACGGTGGCCACAGGGCTGGGCAGTCACCACTCTGCTCTCCTTGCAGAAACCTTCCTGTTGCTTCTGCTGCCCTGAGAAGATGGAGGAGGAGCTGAGAGGTGAGTGCAGAGTGTCTGTGTGGGAGAGGGGGCACAGCCTGTGTCCCAGCCTGGGAGTGCCGTGCCCCCACACTCCCACAGGAGCAGACCAGACATGTGAACGAGTAGAGGAGAGTGCCAGGGGACAGTTCATCATCCAGGACGAGCAGGACCGGGTGGTCTACAGCTACTCAGCTTTCCACTTTGTCTTCTTCCTTGCCTCACTCTACGTTATGATGACACTCACCAACTGGTTCAGGTAGGGCTCTGTGCTGCTGCCCAGCCCTCCCTGCTCTCACTCCAAACCTCTGTGCTGGGCTGTGATGGGGTCACTGTGATGATGGCACCTGCTGGGGGTGCTCAGGGCTCTGTGCCCACAGACCTGCACTGCTCCAGTGGCAGCTGTGCAGCACAGCAAGAAGGGATGGAGGGCCCATGGCAGAAGGAACGTGCCCAGGAGCGTGTGGCCACTGGGACACAGGGTGACCTGGTGGTGGCTGCAGCTGGCACTGGAGCCCCCTGTGTTGGCATTCCTGGGGCACCCAGTCCTGCCCTCTCCCACCAGCTATGAGAATGCAGTGCTGGAGACCACCTTCACCCACGGCAGCTGGTCGACCTTCTGGGTGAAGGCATCCTCGTGCTGGGCTTGTGTCCTGCTCTACCTGTGGCTGCTGCTGAGCCCCTTCTGCCTCCGTGGCTCCCCGCAGCACCGGCACAGCGGCACCGGGCCGCGCATCGTGCGGCGCCGACGGGCTCCACAGCGCATCAACGTCTCCACGTAGCTCCTGCCAGGACAAACTGCCAAGGGCTGGTCCCTGCAGTGCCCTGTGCCTGTGCCCTGGCCCTGCTTGGTCCTCCTGGCCTCCCCTGACCCCCCCTGTCCCAGGAGACATCTGAGAGCCTGAGGGGAACATGGGAGGTGGGTGCTCCCGGGGATACGGGACCTGTGCTGAGCCAGGGCTACCCAAGGGGCCAGAGCGAGCTGGTGGCAGGTGCTCAGCCCACAGCCTGGTTGCCCTGGCCCCACTGGGTGCACTGGGGGAGGAGGGCTCTGCCCTGGCTGCTACTGCCATGGTGCATTCACTGTAAATACCTGCTTCAATACATTTTTATATAAAACTCTGAACTGAGCCCGTGCCATTGCCCTGTGCGGGCTGCTGCCATGGGGATGGGGAGAGGGGGTGCCAGCCCTGTGAAACACTCTGAGTCAGCAGCAGCACTACTGCAGGCCCCCACAGAGCCTGGCCTGGGCAGAGGGCTTCTGCCAGACCCCTGTACTGCTGGCAGTGCAGGCTGTCCTCTGGGGAAACAAGGCCTTGCTCATGCCTGCTGCAAGCACAGGCCACTGGGCAGCCTGCCTGCAGTCACTGGCATGGCCCTCCAGGCCCTTCACTGGGAACTGCTGTGATACCATCTATCCTTGGGGCTCCCCAGATGTCCCAGCCCCACACAGCCCCTGTGCCAGCTGTGCCAGCTGCAGGCAGGACCCATGAGGCCCTGCCAGGAGGTTGGTGCCTCCCTGCTGGAGACCAGGCAGAGAATGGGGATTTGTGAGGTACATCAGGATGGTGCAGCATGGCCATGCAGCAGCAGGGAAGCAGCCACCAGGACTGTGCACCTGCCCAGGGCTGGCACTGCTGCCCACACAGCCCACCTTGGGCTGAGCCCAGGTACCCCCTCACACCAGGATGATGAGCAGGAGCCTCTGGGAGAGCAGCAGCCCCGGCTCAGCTCACAGCCAGGCCTGCTGACAGCAAGCCCTGCAGCTCCAGGGTGCTGGAGCTGTCACCCAGGCAGGAAGGGAGGGAGGGCAGGGGTCAGCACCCACCACAGGAGCAGGGGAGGGCAGGGTGCTGTGTGCTGCCATGGATGACCCCCATGAGGTGCAGGCAGGCTGGCTCAGCTGCCCTCACTCACCCACCAGCACATGGGGACTGATGTGAGCCCTGGATCTGGCAGGCACAGAGCCACCCCTCCATCCCAGGGTATGGCAGTGCTGAGCACCCTCTGCTCTGCAGAGGCACCACATCAGCTGAGCAATGGAATGCAGGGGGACAGCATGTGGTCCCCTTCCTGAGCACTGCCTTTCACACAGGACCTGGGGCAATGGCTCCTCACATGGTGCAGCTCCTCACCAGTGCAGCCTCCCAGGCAGACAGGGAGCTGGCTTGCAGCAGAGCTGACCTTGGGCAGCTGCAGAGTTCCACCTCCAGCACAGACACAGCCTCCTCACAGCAGCATCCACAGCCACAGCTCAGTGGACAGGCCTTCCCCCAGCTCCCAGCAGGGCACTGAGGTAAGGGACCTGCCCCTGGCCCAGAGAGGGACACAGGGCTGCTCACCTGCAGCTCCAAGGTGGGCCCCTCACCACGACACCTGTCCCCCACAGCCCCAAAGGGCTGAGGCAGAGGGACCCTGCAGTGCTGCCAGGTGCTTTGGCCAGAGGAACCTTCCTGCCTTTACCCCAGAGGTAACCCTAAATGAACTTGGAACGAATGTGACTGATATGCAGAAGTGTGGAAGGAATTAAAAAGTGATATAAGGGTGTAAAAAAATGCATGGAGGAAGACATGAGAATAAAAAATACCACTAAAGGAAAAGCAAACACCACCAACCAGCAAAGAAAAAAAACCCAAACAGGTAAAAAGCCACAATTATGAAGGTATATTAATTAGAATATTGAAAATACATTAATAAAGAACTAGTATCATGCACAGCAGATGTCCTAAGGGCTGTATACATTATCAGATAAATGTTACAAATTTAAAGGAAGACCTAGCTTAAGTATAAAGAATTAATGTTTTAAGAAAAATTGTTATTAAATACTTTTAGTATATGTTTAATATGTTATAGTAAATACTTTAGTAATTTTTAAAGTGTGCTTCAGTTGCCGATAAAAGTGTATTCAAATTGCACAAATATCATCTGCAGGACACCAGTGCCAGACTCAGGTCACAGTGGTCAGAAAGTTGTGTAATTTCCCATCTCTTACACGGGGTGGCACAAGATAGCTGGAAATCCATCAAGGGTTCACATTGAACCGAGAAAACAAGCTAACAAGAGGTCAGAGCCAGCTACTAGGGAATGTTGAATAATTCTATTTTTAAACATCAGATAATTGCAAATATAAGCAGTTTCTGACACAAAAACGTTACCAAAGAGAAGAGGCTTGAAGGAATAATGCTCTGTTGTATGCATTTTGTCCTGCGTGTGGGGAAAATCAACTGTTACACAATTTCGGGGTCTGACATAGTTGACAATTAACATTTAAATAGAAATTAGTCATCAAAAGTAGCAGAATACAAAACATTCCCCTTTTTTATAGTCCTTCACGTTTTACGTATTAGAAAAATATTTTCTAGTAATCTAAAAAGCCCCCATCAACTGGATAGGAAGTGCCTCCCTTTCAAGTGGTTCAAGCAACAGCTCAGAAATGCTGGAACTTGAAAACATTAATTTGAAAGTCTGTCTCAGTGGGGGTGGATTGGAGACTGCATTTGTACAGAATTCCTCCTTTCCATTTTTCCTGTACAGGTAATCCAGATACTTTTGTGTGGGGTTTTTTTTTCAACTGTGTTTTACCCTTTTTTGATGGTAAGGCTTTTGGGTTGTAGCTTACCCTGTTTTTGTAGTCCATAAAAATGTTTTGGCTCCTGCCTTAGACAGCAGTGATGTAAAATGACAAGATCAACATGTTACAGAGTAGCAGCTTTCAGGTATGTGGATATGAGGTAGGTAATGTGTAATATTCTGCTTCACTTCTGATATTTTTACCATGTCTTTAAAGCCATTCTGTTGCACTCAGTTGTCCCACTGCAATAGTAGGTGTTTCACAGTCTTTGCATATCATGAGGTAAATTATTGATCCAAAAGTGACCCTCACACAGTCTGTGTCCCTGTGTTCTCTCTTCCCAAGCTTCCTGAGCTACTTCAGATACAGCTCACGGTGCTGTAGTGGATTAGTTCTTAAGCAGACTTTCCCTTCTCTTCCCCAACACACCCCTCTGGTGTTTTGTCTTTTCCAACTCTGAACAAATGCACGGTTTTTGAAAAGAAGCCAAGTTCTGAGTCAGGCCTACGTGAAGATCTTGAGTTTGAAATTCAGCTGCAGAGGTACAAAAATTGAGAGAGAATGTGCATCCTTCTGAGACTCAAACAAAATCCCACACGTTTGCCATTTCAAGGACATGGCTGTTACCTACATACAATCTGTTGATCCTCTCTGGGCATGATTTTCAGGGGGTTTTGTATCTTTTTCTCTATCAGAGAGCATCAACTGTGTTGGCTACACACAGCCATGCTGGTCTGAGAGAAAGCAAGAGCCAGCTTGCTACCCATGAGAAAATTCCTGCTTGTGTTTGGAAGGGAGGGGATGTATAATGATTATTTTGTTTACAGAATTTGTCAATGTTTTTCATTAGTCTTTAAATAAGATTTCTGTATTGCAAGTGAAAGGTACTAAATACATGACTATTCATACCGTATTTGCTAACTTCTATGCCCTCAAGAAAAGTGAATATTAATCCTGAATTTCATTTTGGCTGAAAACTGGGGGACCTTTTAATTATGGGAATAATGCAATAGATCTCTTGCCATCTCCTTCTGGGTAGGTACCACTAGATAATTCCAGTACAGCAGTAGAATTGCAGACAAATGTGTGGTTTTATACCGTTAACACAACATTTCTAAATTTGTACTGGGAAGTGTGCCTGTCTCAGAAAAGGGAAATAGTTAGATACAGGTAAGTGTTGTTCTCTGAGCTTATTTTCTGCATATTTATTTTTTACATGGTAAACATTCTTACCTTCCTGTGCCTTATAAAAGGTCTGATCTTTGCCATTTGCAGTGTTAATGTCTACAATAATGCTGTGTTAATAGTATAATTTTTATCATACTGTGGTCTAAATCCAGTATTAACTGTGGATGAATCATACCAGGAAAATATTTATGCATAATCAAAATATCTGCAGCTTCCTTGATATGAAACAGGTGAGTTTTCAATTTGTGTGTCTGTGTGCTCTGATGGTCAGGCTGTTATTCCTACCTGCATGCAGGATACATTCAGTTCAGCTCACTTCCAACAGCTCCTGGAAAAAAGCACAAAACACATGAAGCACCCTGTTACACGGACAGAAGCTATCTTTGCTGGTTGAGCTTGAGGGGAAAACTGGGTACAATTATATATTCTTTTAATTATTCATGACTTGGGTCTGAAGTGAATGTGTATACATTTTTCACTTATTCACTTTATAAAATTCAAAACTAAGCCCGGGAGCAGTTTTATTCTTGGCAGCATGACAAGTTTCCTTTCCTCAACGAACCAGTCAAAGGAATTGTTCCTCAGAGAGTTTGTCATCCTCACATATCCCAGAGAGGCGGGAGGGAAGCTGGCATTCATTACGCCCCTCGTCACACATGTGTGTGTGCTCCCTCTCCTTCTCCTCCCTGGCTGTGACAACAAGCCCATCTCAGAGGACTGTGTTTATCTCCAGCATGTGGTTTCATTTGTGTAGCTGATTTGCAGTTCATTAATCTAGAAAGCACTGCTCAGTTCTGGTAAGGATGATGCATCCATCCACATTCTGCTTACTCCCCCTCTATCCCTGATGCAGCTCAGTTCAGAGAGAGGGAATTTGTGCTGTTTTGCAGAGCAACTACAGCTAAAGCAGCTCAGCAGCCAAAAGCTGATGTAAACACACACCAGGAAATTGTTTTGATCTGGCCTATCAGGCTGCTGGCAATGCACTGTGCTTCCTTGGGAGACATGCAAATTTATGGGACACAACTTGACATGATTAAGGCAATGCATGCAGAATAGGTAATTGCCCTTTGGCAAGAGAATAATGTCAAGAGCCAATGATTCTTTGCATTCTTGGCAGTGCAGGTAGGATCATGAAATTAGGGGCCTCTTGGAGATTCATTATAATTTAGATGTTGGATTAGGTATTTTTTAAACTATGTTTTCCCAACTTTTATGTGGTATTACTATTAACTGTTTGTCTTGGTGGGAAACCTAAGAACGATAGTCAATTTGTAGCCTTCAAAACCTAAATCTGTGTCTGCTGATATTATGACAACTTATGATAGTTGTTGAGTTTGGAGACAACAACAACAACAAAGAGGAGTTAAAATAATGCCACAGGGAAACATCAACTTCTGCTGCTCACTCACGGCAGTGGGGTTCTTCACTTTGAAATTTAATTATCAGAGATACTGACACTCCTTGTTGACAGACATGTGCTCAGAATTCATCCACATGCCTGAGTGGAGTTGGATTCAGCTTGTGTCAGGGTTAATGAGAAATTACTGATCACTACCTGGGAATTTGGGGGTAAGAAGGGCTGAACTTAAGGTGAAAGACTCCATATCCTATTACTACTCCCCTGAGCCTGCCTAGCAAATAGCTAACTGTAATGTCTTAATTAACCATGTGCTAGAATCAACCTTATTCTCCCTTGCAAGCTGTACACATTGCTAATTACATTAAGTAGGCACATAGGAGCACAAGGGAAGCAGGCTGGGGCAGTTGGGTTTCCAGTGTACTGCAGAGTAAGGCAAGTCTGGTGGCACTGGGAAGATGTTGGAAGGGCACCCTTTTGTTTAATGCAAGCAGGAGGAAGGAAATCACACTCTGTATGCTGGAGAACCTTTCCCTCCTGACCTCCTGGACAGGGCAGGCCCAACAGTCACAGGAGACTGTCTTGGCCAAACTTAACAGGGAAAAGCAATGCAGGGGAACAAACTCGTAGTAGAAGCACAAATTATGGAGCTGTCACCTGTCTGTGCTACACAGAGAACCTGTGACACACAGTTCTGCTGCTGTGAATGCTCACCAGCCCCAGTGCCAGCACAGCCTCGCTGCGCTGGGTGCACAGTGAGAGGAAAGAGCAACTGTGCTTCGAGTGTGCTGTGTTGTGCCTGTGAACAGCTGGCACATGATCCTTCAGGGACTTGTGCCATCTGGTAGCAATGAGAGCCTATCATGTTACACACTGCCTTTATCAGAAAGAGGAATTTGGAAGAACATCACAAAGCTGTGATTAGTTTGCTGGTACAAATTTGACTTTTGAACTACAAAAATGCTTCTAAAAATCACATTATCTGGTTTGTCCAGTAGATAGTTGATGAGTACTTGATTTACTAGGTTCTGCTATTTGGAGTGTAATTAAAAAAGACATAATTTCTTGAGGTTTTTAGATTAAAAAAATATAGTACTGAAGTTCTTTTTAGAGCTAAAATGCTCCAAATTTGTTTTTTTGCCAACCTTCTCCATTAGTACACAACTGACTGTTCACTGTTCACACTGACTGTTCACACACTGATACCTGTCACGTTCCTTAAATTAATTTTTAGTTTTCTGTTGCTTCATGTATTAAATGCAATATTTTGAGGTAAGTTCTGTCTAAGCTTTCTGCATCAAGCCCTTCGTGTCCAAGCTTTTATTCAGGTAGAATACTTGGATTTTATCCTGGCCATTAATTTTAATTTTCCAACAGTATTTTTTGAAGATTAGCTAAATTAAATCATTTTTGCAATTAGTGTCAAATTAATCCATAATGGAAGGTAGATAACAGCAGAGATGAAGTCTCTTAGATTTTGACAGATACCCTCATTGGGTTTAATGTTTTGTATAATATCTCCTTAAGTGAGGAAAGAGCTTGCCTTGATGACTTCCTTCCTCATGCCCAGGCTGCTGGCCACAGAGAATAACTCTTTTTCCATGTCTGCATTCTAAGGGGGGGTGCTGTTAACCCTGATTATACTAAAAACCATTTTTGCCTTAATCAGGCCTTATCTCTGGCTTGATAGCTGATGGTTGCTCAAGCTCCGTGGATTGTAACATACAAAAATCTACCACAAAATACAACAAAACCAAAAACCAAACCAAAACCCACTCAAAAATCCGCCTCAAATTTGTTTTCATAGGGACAGGGGAAAAAGAAGTCAGATGATTAATCTGACCAGTGGAAACGAAGGAATAGTAATCTCCAGTAGGCAAACTAGTGGAGAAAAGGAGGCTGGAAATGGATTAACAAGACCAGTCACCTTAGGATCAGTTCCTGGATCAACAAGATTAGGATCTGAAAGCACCTGAAAATCCTGGGAGTTTGTCACTTAGACTGACCCAAATAAAAGAAAGTAAATACACTTGTACCTACATTAGGGTCACTGGAGTGGGGCTATAGATAGATCTGTGCCCAAAGTGCTGTAATTTGAGGTACCTGAGTCTGAGCAGCCCCTCTGCTCTGTCCTGGGATTGAACTCAGCTTCAGTTTCTCCAATGACTAAATGCTTACTCCTGACTGCTCAGGGTCCTCAGACACTTTCATTTAAGACAATTTTTTTTTTTTAAATAGGCAGGGACATGGATGTAATGGTTCATTTATCTGGCATCAAATGACATCACTTAAATGATTGGTTAAAGTCAAAACTTCTTTTTGTGCCTGATCTGGCACGAAGTTTTGTTTAAAGTAGTAGCATGTTTAAAATTACTGAAATTCAGGACTAGATGAATAAGTTTTAGAAATTATCTGTTAAACTTGAGAAGACAAGTAAGCAATTCTGCTGGGGTAAAATTAATTAGCATTTTTTTACTGCTTTTGGATGAACATTCCTTTTGTACTCTGTAAACATACTTTGGGCTTGGTCATACCATACTAGTCTAGCAGAATTCTCTACTAAGAGAACCTTAGTAGAGCTGCTGACCAAAAACCAAACAAACATAAAACCTCAAGAAAGAGGTCCACTTGTTGACATCACAGGAAAAAAGCTTTGAGGTGCTAGGGCTAAACATACCAGATATTCGTGGGTAAAATTAAAGAACAGAAGCACTTATGCTGGGGGTTGTCAGACCTTCAGCACGCAAACAAGATTTTACCTTTCTGCAGCTATAAAGCCCCCGTTTGTGCTGCATTTTGGCTGCTGCAGCAGTGGCTGTCAAAGTGCCCCAGCCCAACTGCACCTTTCCAGCAGAGGCTGTCCTCCTGTGACACGGTGCAGAGCAGAGAGTTGGCTACTTCTCCTCTACCACAGTGTACAGCCTGAAATACCAGCTCAAAGCTGTGGCAATTTAAATTAAATGACTACATTATTTGGTTAATGACTAAAAGTTGTTTTTGCTGCTTCTAATATGGAAGTAGTAACAGAACAAGGGTTCCTCATAACCACTCCTGAATTGGAGATAATGAATCAAAACCTTTTGGATGCCTTTGAAATTAAGACTGACATGTAGAAAATCTATGTGTAGTTTTCAGTTCTGCTCTTTTTGTGACCTTGGCTAAGGAAGATCACCATCTACTCTGTGGTTCCTTATTACCTCAATTCACAAACAAACACTGTAGACTATAAATTCTTCCGTGTAGGGTGATGTTAAGCTGTTAGTTTTGCACAGTGAAGCCTTGGCTTTCTCTGGAGCTATTTCATTTTACTGTAGCATCAACCAACAATGCCAAACTATTGATTTAGGGATCATAGAGATCATTTAAATTCAGTTTTAATAATATTTGTTCAGCTTTACTCTGCCTATGAACCTCACAAATGAGGAATACTCCCAAGTCCTTGAAACTCTGTGAATATCCTCTGGAATATTTAAGCCTTTCAGCTTGCTTTGTATTGAGCTCTGCAATTAGTGAGATCTCAGAGAATGGGGATGTCTCCCTCAAATACTGTTTCCTGTAAAGCGCTTGCAGAGACCTCATTGTCATTTGTGGGTATCCATCCATTCTCTCACAGACAGAGAGTGGATCTCAAATTCTATACAAATAGGGGAGACAAGGAATGCTGTTAAAAGTGCAGCATTTCCCAGCCAAGTGTTCACATGGAAAATTCAATCACTTCTACTTATTGGCTAGAATATTTGGAAGGAGGAGATTTTTCCTGAAAACAGAACTGAAAATCCTTTGCTATTCATTCTAGGTAAGCAAAAAGCAATACAGATTTTGGCTAGAGGTGAATTTTAGATTTGTGGTCAAGTGAAATGTGAAAAGCACTGTCACACAGGACAATGTTGGAGCATCAGAAGTGCCATAAGAAAATAAAAAGACAGTAAGAGATGCATCTGTTGTGTCCCACAATCTTCAATTTATCCCTCAGGCATGCAAAAGAATTGAGCAAACCAAAAAGAACCTCATATAACAGAGCAATCTAGAATATTGGCCTCAATTTCCAGTGCATTTACAAACTGCTATTACTAACTATGACTCATCAAGATTAAAAAAGGAAAATAATTTAGTCAGGGCTGTTGTCAAGTCAGTATTTAATGTTACTTTTTATATTTGCTGTGATAAGCAGTAAAATTTTCACACTCCTTGATAAATCATTGTTTAGCAATGTCTGGATGGTCCAGTAAATGGTTTGAAATTGCCACAATGTAATAAATGGTTATTTGATAATGAATGAAATTGTTTGAAAATACTGTTAAAATGTCAAGTTTTAACATATAGAACATTAGTCAAAAGGAGTGCAAACATGGAAACCACAGTGACACTATAAATATACTGCAACAAATGCATTGATTTGTACAGGGCAAATAGTAGGTGCTGTATACAAACCAGTATAAATTGATACATGAAGTTAATTTCAATCTGTAAAAGTAATTGCATTGGTTTAACTTATTTAACTCTCCTTACAATAATATTTATAGCAGAGCAAGAAAGTAAAGAAATAAATGATGATAAATAGATAAAATACATAGGAAATGGGAATTGTTTTCCAGTTTAATTATGCTGTCACATAAAATTATCACAGAAATACACTATGCCAACAAGAAGAATACATTAAAATCCCATTATGCTGTGCAGAATTGGCTGGTTTGTGTTGCTGTTTATTCCAGAAACAGCTTTTCATCTTTTCAACTACCATGAAAAGTTACACTTTATAAAAAACATTAAGTGGTGCAAAAAGGACAGTAAAGACTGTGCCAGCTGATGATTGACCTGTAGAACAAAGATGAGAAGCAAGAATGTCACATCTTTTGCTTCAAGAATAAATGTGAGCACCAGCAAAATTTGAAGAGAAAAAAAAAACCCAAACAAACCACTCAGAACAAATAATTCTCATTCTTTTTTTCCCTCAGACACAATTCCAGTTGGAGAGTTTTCCATGGCTGTAGTCTCCATAAAACGTGCTCACATACTGTGGTGATGGGGCATTGCTATAACTGTAGTAAGAGCAGGACCAACAAGCAGTCAAAACATTATAGTAAAAAACCATTTGTGTTCTTCTTCCACACCAGATATTTGTGGTTTCAAACTGAAGTCTATACTATCATTGCTTTTCATGATTCATGTGTAGTATTTTTTATCTTTTTGATTTCAAACAACAAAATCACAGCCTCACCAGAGCCAGAAAAATACATGGATTTCTTTGAAGGGGACTTGGTTTTTCTACTGTATTTTTTTTTCACAACACTTGAAGCTTAGTTCACTTGAAAATAACTATCTGCTATTATGTAGGTAAAGAATACTATAATGCTGTAGTTAATGCTAATAATATGCTGCATTATTTTGACCTCTCAATGATATAATAAATCTTGCTGTGTTTTTAAATTTGCAACTTCCAAATCTGAGTGATTAAGTAGGAATTGGTGCTTTACTTAATTAAACAAACCCATTAAATATTACTCTTTAGGATTCCAGTTAACATCTGGAAAATATATTCTTCAGAGAGTGCAAATTCAGAGGAAGGTTTTTAATAGATACTTACTTAATTTTTAATCTTATTTTTAAACATACCAAATCAGAGGCACACTAAATCTTTAGCCTCTCATTGATGAGTTTGATCAATGAGGATAAGCAATACTCAAAGTAGAAAGGAAGTCTCTAGAATATGAAATACCTGGGAAGAAAATACTATGTGCAAAACCCAGAAGATAAGGCAGCTTTCTGTGTAAGATGAGATTTAGGCCATCAAAGATACTCCTAGTACTTGCCATACCTGTGTAAATTAAATGAATGGACTAGCTCCAGAACTTTATGCCAGCTCCTTAAAATTATGTGTATGCTGCAAGAATGATTTTTTAAAGCTGTCTATTGCCATAAAAGAATGGCTATAACTAAAGTAAGCTATCATTAGACTTTGGAAAGGATAATTTATTATACTTCAAAATGGCCTGTTATTTACAGTTCTTATTAAAAAAAATTGAACGTGGAATGCATTAAAATTTCAACCAAGTTGTAATACTGTTAACTTGCCTTCTGACAGTAGCAAATGATATTTTGGCTCACAGGAGTGATTTATAGCCTTTGCACTACCACATGAGCATTTCAAAAGGACAACATTGATGCACTTTTACACACCTTTTTGGGATGAAGGGCTGTTGAAGCTAATAATCATCAGTAATTAACATTAGAATTATCACAATAATGAACAAGTAACTGTTACAAAGACACACAGAGTAAAAAAATAACTAATTATGTCCATCAGATTGAGTTATCAACTATTTCACTTTATGCAGAACAGTATTTATCATCAAAACCATGCAGAAATACTCTGCAATAATGTCCTAAATTCAGAGTGTTCTTGCAGGTCCTTTGCCCTTCCTCCTTAATTGTGGCCTTTTAGACTCCAGTGTCCTCAGTGGAGTCAGCAGAAACACACCACAAGCAGAATTCAGGACCTTGGGCTGCACATGAGACTCTGAAAATCAGTAGCTTCCAGGAGTAAATTGAGGTTTCACTTGAAATTCCAGTAGCAGCATTCAGTGCCTCTTCAATGGCATAACAGAAGTAATGATTGACTTCAAAAGCATTTTCTAAGGTCTGTATTTGTCACCTTCTTATGGCAGGGTATTAATGCTGCTTTCCATCATATATTATATGCTCATACCTTCAGTAGGAGCACCAAGGTCTTTGAATATACTCCTCAAACACAAAGAATTAAACAGGGGTAAACCCCACCTCTTTTTCTTCCTTTTTTTTTTTTTCATTTTCTGGAAAATTAAACTACCTATGTAGAGAATCAAGAATTCCGTAAAAGAAAGGAATGGCACTGTGATGGTTGTGGTATTTTAGTTTTGAAAAATCAAGACATTTTTTAATGGCAAGTGTTGTTAGAACAAATAACCCCTCCAAAAAGTATCTTCAGAAGTCAAATGCAGAACTGAATCTCCAAAACTGAGGAACTTGCTTTTCCCAAAGCAGTCCCTCCACCCTATCATTAAAGAGGCATATGGAATTCCTGTATATTTTTTCAGCATGAACCAGAAGTTGCACTCAGATCTCCAAGGTTTGTGTGTCCTGGACTTGAAACGCTTTTACCAAACTTAGGTGTGAGTAAAAGAACCAAGTGCTTCAGAAATTCTGTCAGTGTACTGGAAAACTGAGGGGTTTTTACCACTGTTGCTTATGAGTAACTGGGGACATCTCCTGGGCAAATAGGGCCCAAAGTCACCCCATCTAAGGGCTCAGCTCAGTGTAACATTTACTGGGGTCACCCCGTCAGC
Source organism: Argya squamiceps (assembly GCA_037834095.1). Classification (NCBI taxonomy): domain Eukaryota; kingdom Metazoa; phylum Chordata; class Aves; order Passeriformes; family Leiothrichidae; genus Argya; species Argya squamiceps. The sequence goes on from JBBMKD010000022.1 coordinate 15,869,236, forward strand.
AGCAGAAGGGCCTGGCTGTGTTTCCACTCTCTGGCTGTGAAGACCAAGGCAGTGCTGTGGATTTGCTGTGGTGCTCTTGGGAAACCAGACAGGTTATGCCACTTGTTCTATGGATCAGCATTTTCAGCAAGATCCCTCTGCCAGCCTCTTGTCTTGTGGTTTGTCAGCTGTGCATTGATTCAGGTACAGATGAGCCACTGACCTAAGCTGGTAAATGGATTCTGGGGGAAGTTCAGCTGTGAGGAGTTTTACACATGCCAGGTCACATTTTCCTTTGAGATGATGGAGCCATAAATATGAATTCTTCCTGGAGGTTCTGTCTGTGGAAAATTCAATCCACTTTTAAGGTTCAGCTAGACTCAGTTAGAGACATTTTGATCATGTGATTTAGCCAAAGTGCAGAAAAAAATATTTCTTCCCTGTCTATTTGAGACTTACATAACTATACACATACATTTACGTAATATACACATACAAAACATTGCAAATTTTGACAGCTTCAAGAGGTCATTTTGTTTGAATAGCAAAGCAGCAAACAGGATCCTAAACAAAAGGATAACCCAATTTCATTTGCTAAAATGGAAAGCGAATTTAATGTTTCTTACTACTTGTGAATAACTGCTATCTGAAAATATGAATCTCTATTACTGAGCAGGTGATCACTCAGTGCTTAATAGGAACTAGCAATTAGTGTATGTAAATCAACTAAGACAGCAGCATCTCAATGGCTGTTCTGCATAGAGGAATAGTTAATTTGTAGGAGTGCATGTTTCCAGTCCAGATTTTTAAAAGTCACGTTTTCTACTGCTGAAAACCTCAACACCTATAACATTTGTTGTGCATTTTATGATTATTCCTAATGCCCTTGCAAACACATGTAATAAAATGCTAACAAACCATCATCCACTACTTAATTATGTTTATCTAGATGGATAAAGTTGAGGTGGGGGAAGCCTGTGCTAAAAATATTGTTTCCCACTTGGCAAACAGAGACTACATTTACAGCTTAATTATTCCTTGTAATGCTGTAAGAGAAATCTTCCTGTTAATCATACTCGGGAGCAGAGGTGAATAAAAATGGTTGTGGGTGGGGTTTTTCTGTTTGGTTTTTTTGGTGTTATTTTTTTGTAGTGAGGTTTAAAAAGTATGTTGACTCATAGTTAAATCGACCTCCCCTCCAGCAGGGGATTTAAATGTTTGTGAAGCTTCATTGGGAACTACACAGGAAGCTTCTCTGAGAATGATGAAACACCTTCTATAAGACAAGACAAATATCACAAAAAACTAATGTTGTATTGCCTTCAGAAACTGTGCCTATGGAAAATATCAGAATAATTTGTCTTAATTGAGAAATACTTCTGTGTTTCAGCAACCAAGCACAAGAAAAATAGAGGTCAGTTCTAGAAAACCACTAAATTCCTGCAGATTATTTGTGTGCACAGTGATGGCCATGTGATTAAAGACTGCAGTTTACATCTACTTGTATTTTTCAGTGCTCCATTTGGAAAGTTTTAATAGTGTTTTTCCAAAGCCAAATCTATGCCAATTGCCACGGACCACTAGACATTAAAAACAAAAATCAGAAATTGTGTCTTGTAGTACAGTTGACTCTCATTGCAAAGAGAGCTTAGGAAGTGATTGCTGAGAATCAACCAACCTTCATAATTTACTCTTCAGCAGTGACTGCAGAAGCATTCAGTGCAGTGTTAAAATGTGTTAAAAGCAGTCCCATTGAATTTGTGGAGTAACCCATGGAAATGCCTCCTTTTCATGCTGCAGCTGATGATCTCCATAGGTGTGAGATAAATCATACATCAGTCACTGCCTTTGCAATGGACAGCTTGGCAAAAGAGCATTGGCATATCTGTCTTGGCTCTAGCCAGCTGTGATTTGATTAACTTCTCTGTTAACTAGCTAACAAATTGCTATCTGCTGCATGTTTGGAAGTAGAGACTATGAAAAGTTACTCCCAGAGTATCTTCCAGTCTTGGCACAAAGTCTGCCTTGGTTACATGAACACAAAATAAAAAATCCCATCAACATTTTAAAGGGTGTCTGGACACAGGGTGTGCAGTGCAGTGATAAAATACTTTTCCTTCCCCCCACCCCCATATGGGACTAAGCTGAGTTTATTAAGGCCTGGTCAGAAAAATAAGAAAAACATACTTTATGTATAAGGGTTAAAAATCTGTTCAGTGAAGATATAAGTAGAAAAAGCTTAATCCAGAATCCCATACACAGATATTGCTGAAGTCTCATTTATCAGCCTAACTAAAACGCTGCATTAATCATTTTTGCATGGATTTGAACTTTTACTACCAGATCATTTATGTAAACTTAGTCATTTACTACATGACCATTCACTTTGAATTTTCTGGGCATCAGTGAAGTTCAGGGCACCACCATCCTTGGGTAGCCTATTATGAAACGTTAAACAACTACATTAGGAGTTTTAACAATTAAATTAGTAGTTAACGAATCATTTTAATAGTTCTTGAGGCCGTCTTTGTGTTGGAAAAGACTGTACTTTGAAAAAACAGCTGGAAAAGTTTTTGTTTTCTTCTTGAAAAATAATTTATGAGAAACAAAGCAAATATTTATTTCCATATGGAAATTTCCTCTATGGATCACTAGGCTGCAATGAAGGATCTGCAACAGAAAAGAAGTAATAATCAATACTGACCAGTGACACCAAGGTAGTTACACAAAAGGCTGTGAGTTGTTTTCTGGTATCATCCCAGCAAAAATTGTGGCATACATGAAAGTACAGTGATTTAAAAGGTGCTTTTAAAGACTTTGAAGGATTTGTGCTTCCTTCACAAGAATTTGTTTTGTCAATGTAAAAAAATTCATACTGATCCTTATCCACATCAAGGGAACCTTTTACTTTTCATTAAATCATTATAAAGATGCAGGACCTTTAAATTTTTTTAGGCTAGAGATATCATAAATAAGACCTGCTTTTAATATCTGAATTATTTTAATGTACTTTTAAAAAAATGACAGAAAAACAAGGAAAAAATGAAATCTGAAAAAGGGGCTTTTAGGAGAACTGGTTATGGTAGTGGGTGATAGTATATATGTAAAAAGGTAAATAAAAATAAATAATAAAACAGTGATGTTAACCATTGCACATAGGGACATAAAGCTTTTGAAACTCACTATAAGGGGCAATACTACAAAACAATTTCATACCTTTCAAGCATTGCTACAAGAGAACCAACTCTCAGCAAGACAGGAAGTATCAAACTCATTACTGATCATGTTCCTTTCAGGTCAGTGCCTTTGCAGATACTGATCAAATATTAAGAAGAAGAACAGTCAGAATTGGCCACTAAAATTTATAACAGAATATTCAGAGACCTGGAACTTAATGTTTTTTAAACCTGACTAGGAGAGGAAGAAGAGTTCAAAAATAGTTTAAAATGTTTTTCTTTCTCTGAAGGAACTTAATATATTAAATGAGGAAACTACAAGGCTTGAACATGTTAATTTGAAAAACTGAGCCTGTGTTCCCTAAATTAAGTCGGTCTGCAGACATAGCCTACCTTATTTAAGACAGGAGAAGGATAATTAGGGTCACTCTCTCTCTCGAGGAAAGCTCTTAATCACAGCTTACAGTAGTTGATAGCTGCAAATACCTGCCTAAGCACTTCCCTGAAAGGGCCTTCCCAGGTGAAAGTTAACATGGGATGATCACATGGAAAGTCTCTGAATAATTTCATGCCTAGTTACAGTTCAGACGACATGAACTCTCATTTCTTACTCAGTTTTCACATGTAAAGGATTTCGTTGAACTATGGGATTCCTGGTAATAGAGGGAATTTTTCAGGTGATTACATTTGTATCAAGAAACTTATGAAGCATCATTCAGTGATATCTGCAGTACCTGTCTCAAAAGGGCTGCACGAGCCCAGAATATTAGAGCATCTTGTTTAAAAGAAAATCAGATATTAGGAAAGAAAATCAAAAATTTGTGAATACTGACAAGTTAATACCATCTAAGAGGAGAAAAAACCTTTTTAATATTTCAGAGTCTCATAAAAATTCTCCTGGCAGATTTAAAAGATAAAATCTTGTATGTTTATACTGACATTATAATAATTTTCTCTTAGGACCTGGATCAGCATTATACTCTAAAACCCAACGCGCCTTTTACTTAGGGTGTAAGTACCACACATGGCTTTATTAAATTTATTAAATTCTGGTCTAATTGCACTGGTGTTATATGAAATGCATGTACAATGTATTTTTACATTTTCTTACTCTGTGCAATGGCAATGCTGAATAATAGTAAGAGAGCGGAAACTGGTATAATGGGAACCTTCTGCTTTTTATAATATGGATTGCTATAACATTTATGTTACAAAAATGCTAGGGAGAGACTTAATTAGAATATAATGTCTAATGTCAAGCTACAGTAATGAAAGGTGTGTTCCAATATTTGCAAATGATATGAAGTCCTTAGCAGGAGGCTTTAGTGAAAACTTAAATATCATTATCAGAAAGAATATGTTAAAAAAAATTTTTCTAAGTCTATAGTAAAATTTTAGTTCACAGAGGTGAAAATTTAGAATGCCTCTCTCTTCAAGGTCCTGTCTCAGTCCTTTGCTCCTGAGACAAAAGTTCCTGTTATCACCCACACATGACTGAAATTTCATTGGCAGAACTTAAGACTTGGAAATTCCCTTGCCTTTGAAAATGATTTATATGTGAGCAGGGTGAACAGAATACAGTGAGCAGGGTGAACAAAACGTTGTTTATAAACTGCAATTTTTGATCTTGCCACAGCTCTACACTAAAGACCAAATGGAAATGGTCACTTCAGGTAGCAGCAAGTTTAGAGTCAAGACGGAAAAAAAAATCTGTACTTGAGTATTTTCCAACCTAACAGAGAAAAAATGCCCCGTCACTGTCAAATGAACATTCTATCAAAAGTGCAGTCACATTCTGTTCTATTGAGATTGACTTTATCTGCTGAATGCTGTGAAATTTATTTCAGTGGCCTATGACCACCATATATCAGCATCCGACCCCAATCTGTATAAAACAATAAGCATGATCTTAAGGCTGTCTTAAAGGCTGTCTGAGAGAAGCATATTTACTGACATATAACCTGACTAAAGCCAAACATCATTACCCCTGTGACTGATTGGAGGGCAGCCATAACTTAACAGTTTTATTTCCCTTCTACAGCTGAGCTCCTTGACCATGCTGGCTGAGCTGACACGGCATTTCAAGTCTTGTTACCAGCTCAATGGTTCTCTTATTTAGAAAAAAAAGGGGTGAGGAGTGGGGAGATGCAGGGAAGGCTGGAAAAGAAAAAGAAAAGGCATCTCTTCATTTAGGTTCTCCATCTTGATCATTGCTGATGGGCTATCAATAATTTCAACTTGGTTAAGCAGCTGGCTGAAGGTTAAATAAATTCTGCCTGTTGTTTGCATGTTCATACCTGAATTCAGAAATTTTAATTTGAAGCAAATTTCTTTTTGGTTGCTCCTTGGGAAGTTCTTATAGAGTCCAAAATAGGCTAGAAAAGTTATTTTTGTGGAGAAGCACAAGAACAATATTAAAGTCAGTGGGGCAAAGCAACTATACTTTGAAATCTCTAAAAGGAAATGTAAAGGTATGATAAAGGCCTCAAATGTATATACGCACACTCCCCAATTCAGAGGAGGATGAAGGAACAGAGATCATCAGTAATCTTCCAGTGGAAAGGATTTTGCCCAACTGCTTTAATAAATTGTTAAAATCTAAGATTGTCCACTGATTCATGAATGAGTCATGATTTTTAAAGAAAATTAAGTGGTTCATGCCATTTTGTCTGCACTGGGTTCAATTATCTTGTGCACTACTATTTTGACAGCCAGAGAATTATTTACAGCGTGCACAAGTATCTACACATCTCAGCCAATGTGAGTACTAATACTCTGTTAATAATGCATTCTGTGGAGTCAGCATTGCTCTTATTTGCATCAGCATTATTGTTTATATAAGTATTTACTTCTTGGGAGTATTCCTGTTTTATTTCAGTAATGAAACTCCAAGCCCAGTATGAATCAAATACACATGCTCTCACATTTTGCTGTAGTAGGGTGATTTTGGAGCAAACACACTCCTTGTTACTGAGACACAAGAAAATGCACACTGAAATTTGTCTAAAATAATCAGAATAGTTAGTGACATAAATAGCAGTTGGTGTCCTGTTAAAGGAGGAAGAGAATTATGGTCATGTTTTGACTCATACAGCTGCTTTGCCTCATACAGGTTTAGGTATATAGTCTACTTTTACACAAGGGTTGATTTTTTCCTCATCAAATTACCTGCATTTTCAGTATTTTGCTACTACTGAAAGGCAGAGAAGTGATTTAGAGAGAGGAGTCAGGTTCAGGTTGCAAAAGGGCTGCCAGAGAAGTGAGAACTTTAGACAAGGACATGGAGTGAGAGGAAAAAGGGAAATGGGTTCAAACTGAAAGTGGGCAGGATTAGAGTAGATATTAGGAAGAAATTCTCCCTGTGAGTGTGGTGAGGCCCTGGCACAGGTTGCCCAGAGAAGCTGTGGCTGCCCCATCCCTGGAAGTGCTCAAGGCCAGGTCGGAGGGGACTCTGAGCATCTGAGGTCTGCTTTCCCTCCTCTGAACTACCATTTCTAACTGTACAATTGTGTCTTTCCCAGCCTACATGTGCTTACTCACTGAAGCCAAAAATGACATCATTTCTGCAATTTGATTTGTCTTACAGTGAGAGAACAGAGATGGCATTCAGCCTTCTCTGTAAGCTTTCCATAGGGCTTCTCAAACCACCCTCTGGACTGTTACCCTCCTGTTTCTTCTCCGAAGGGCAGCATCCCCACCTCACACCAGAGGAGCTTGGAGTCACCGGCTCCAAGGTGACTCAAAAAAATCTTTTGGCCTTCAAGTGAGGGACTTAGAGATGTAACAGTCATCCTAACTCAGATGCAGATTGCCTCCAAAACAGCATTTTGCCCTTTAGCTTAAAAATTTGTAGCTCCTGCTTCCCAATCCTACATAATGAAACGTTTCAGGGATTACTGACTACATAGCTGGTGTATTTCAGTGGTTTTAAGACATGGACACTCCTTTGGCTGTGCTTTGTCCTCACAATTTTGGGAACTTTAGGAAACAGAAGGAAGAGGATGCCCCTCCTCAAAAAGCTGTACAAGTTAAATGAATAGAAATCCCAAAGTATTTATCTTACTCCTCCCTCTTTCACAAATAGCTTGATATGGACAGCTTCATTCAAATAACTTATGGTGAGTTAGAATCATGGAAGAGTTTGGGTTGGAAAGGACATTCACAGATCCAGCCCAACACCCCTTCAAGCAAACTGGATCATCTTCTACCAGATCAGGTTGCTCAGAGCCCCATCCAACTTGACCTTGAATGTTTCCAGGGATGGGGCATCTACCACCTCTCTGGTGAATGTGCTCTAGTTCTTCACCATCTCATCTTAAAGAAGTTATTCCATATATCAGGTCTGAATCAACCCTCTTTTAATTTAAAACCATTATGCTTACTAAACTTTAAACTGGGGAAATAATTATTTCCACTGCAAAAACAATTCCTAAATTCAATCCAAAACTGCTAGTTTGTTCATCACTGTCATTAATATGTCTGTCAATAGCTAAGAAAATACTGTCCTAATAAAACAGTAGGCTGCAATCAGCTATTAATATAATTCAGTGACTTGGCAAAAGCCATGAAAGTTTCTCATTAACTTACATATTTTTACAAGTTACAGACCCATGGCAGCAATCTCACAACAAGGATATTAACTGGAATAAAGTTATAAAACATTTTATGGAAGCAAAAAGTACACACAATTATGTTTTATTAACGAACTCTTAACCTTAGAAATTTCAGTGTCCATATTCAAATGCTACTGTTGAACTGACCCCAGCTCTGGCCTTGTTCCTTCTCTAAGTCCAGTGGACTTGTGCCAGGAATGATTAAAGCAGAAGGGTAGTCAAAACAATTGAAAATTTGGAATGTGAAATAGGTCTATTACCAATTGCCTCTGTTGGTTGCCATTAAGAGAGGGGGAAAAAAAGAAAAATGTTGTCACAGTCTTCAAAGTTTCATAAAGACAGCTGTGAGTTCTCAGTTTTTTGCATAGCTTCTGCAACACCATCAGGTTTGTAAAAAAAGAAAAACCTGTAAAGGCTATTAGCAGGAAAAAAAAAGTACATTAAATACTTTTCAAATTTTCCCTGCCCAGAGGTTCTTTGCCAGGGAAGATGCTCTAATTCTCACCTACCTCAAAATTAGCAATGCATCCTACAAAATCTCTACATGTAAAGAAAACTATTGATCCAGGAAGCATAAATCAGATTTATTGCAAGAAAAAAGAAACCCTATTTCTTCATCAAATTCCATTTTTCTTTAACAGTCTCTCAGCTGTCAGTTTGATAATGGCTGCTTGATTCTGTCGTCACTTAACTGGGGAACTTGCTATTCCAAGCCACATTATGTTCATCTGTTCATTTGATGATAGAATTTGTCTCCTCAGGCAACAAATTTGGGGACCAGAATTTATCCACCAAGAGGTCTGAAGGGTAAATTAAGGTGGATTTGTAATGTATTTGTTTATCCTAAAAAATTAAATATATTGAAAGAAGTTGAAAGCAGATTTAATTTAAAAGAAAAGTAAGGCCATTATATAAACAGCAGCAGATCTCATCCAGAATATGTCACATAAATATCATACTATCAAACAAGAAATGTAAATTATCATACATAATCTATAATTGAAAAGTGTATTATACATTAGTGAAGTCACCCATTTATCTAATCATAATCAGTTCCAATAAAATCTCATTTAGGAAAGTTGAATGTAGTTCAGGGTGGATGGTTATGAGGATATCAGTCATGTGAGTAAGCACCGAAACAGTTTTGAAAGATAGTTCGTATACATAGAAATCCAATTATTGCCTACCTCATCTGAAAGGAACTTTCTCTGATAAGGGCTAAAACTGTGGCATGCAGAACCACTGTAAAAGTAAAGCAAGTATACTGACTAATGGCATTAAATGTTTTTAAAAAATCTTTACTCCAACAAGGCATTTGCAAGAAGTCATTACAAGAATGACATGGTGTTTTAATGTAAGAGAGGCTTTAAAAGCAGAGGAAACCCCTGATACGTCATTTGAAAGTTCTGATAATATACAATAGCTTGGATCCAAACCTCCTGTGACTGGTTATAAATCCAACCATTCAGCAGTAGAAGTTCTAATTTACCAAACATATGCAAGTCTCTTGCAAAAGGTGCTAAAGTGCAATGATTTTCTATCACTGCTGCCCTTCTGCTGCAGCATTTTAGATAAAAAGGTCTCCAAACAGGAGAAATAAGTGGTTTTATTGAGCCTGTTGACATAAACCCCCACAAAACAGACTAATTTTGCTATTCAGAAATTGCAAATGAATTATGGGAACATTTTTTATCTTGATTTCAATAACAGTGCTGGCGACTTAATCCAGCAGTAAGGTAATCTGAATAGAATGTACGTCATGAGTACAGCAGGAGAAGCAGTTCATGGTAAATATGTTATTTGGTATTATGAGCCTCTTCTGAAGTTAGCATTAATGCTTTTTCTTCTGTTTCTCCATTTGTTGTGCAAAGCTGCTCGTCTAATCACTTCCATTAATTTATCTTAACCTATGGATTATTTATTATACACCTATCACTCGTCCAACACTGCTACCTCAGCTGTACTGATTTTATCTCTTCTACATGCTCCAAAATTCAAACTTTCTAAAGAGGTGGTCCCCACTCCATTGTGAATACTCACATACCTACATCTGGATGGCAATATTTGCATGCAGATTTATTCAAACCATTTGTGAATGGATCACTAGCATAGAGAGTTACAACCCAAATATCTACATGGTCTTTATTAAAATGGGTTACAAGAAGATAGAAAACAAACTTGAAAAAAAGAATATCCATATATTCTCCTGAATTTTTTTGGTACATAGTATGCTCCAGCCATCAGTACCCACCAATGTCCATCAAATACTGCGATTCCACCGTATTTCTTATAGTGTGATTTGTTTGTTTCTTCTGAAATCCAGTGGATTCTGAACAAAGGGGCTTCTTCAGAAATTCATGGGGGAAAAAAGCTATTTTAATGACCCTGTTTTTATAGCTGTAGCTAGCCCTGATTTGCTCTGCTTTGCCTGGCTAGATGTGCAACTATACATACATGTAATTTATCCAATTTTAATAATTTAGAACAGACTAGGGCACTTGGAACACAACCATGATGATCCACGGGAGTGAACAGGATACCTTATTCCCATTTCTATGTTCTGTTGCAATATTTAAAAGTAGGAGAGAGCTTATTTACAAGTGTATAGTCTGTTTTTATAAGGGAATTACCAAGGAGATTTCAACCACGTGGAGGTGGAAACCAGACTGAACATTATACCTGTGAACACTTCCTGTTTGAATTGACTCTTGACTAGATATTGGCCATCCTCCTAACTCTCTGTACCTCTTCAATTGGATGAAATGTAGACAGCTCCAAAGCTCCATCTGCAGCTCTGTTAGAAGCCGTTGTATTATCACTCATTTCCATTTCTAAGTAGGTTTGTCTGTGCCTTGATTGACCTGATCCAAATCATCTGCTGTGCTCACTCTCCAGCCTTGAGACCATCTACGTTGTGTGACACTGCTGGGAGATGTCCTTTGCTGCCACTCTGTGATCAAACCCAGGTGAAGCTGAGAAACCCTGTGTGCCTTTGTATGTCTCACTTCAGAGATCCATCATCCACCTCTCTCCCTGTAATCCGGCTGTTCTTCCTGCTGTTTTCTTCTCATACTGTGGGAACACAGACCACAGGTAGAGGAATGACATGCCCAGCATTTACAAGTACTGCCTACAAACCCTCTGAATTAACAAGAGCCCTGGGCTGAGCGTATGGAACTGCTGGAGTGAGCCCAGGGAAGGGAGGTGCACTCAGGTGACACATACACCTGGGAAGATGAGTCTTTCTCAGCTCCACTGCATTTAAACATCTCAACCACAATCACATAATTCTAATCACAAAACACAGCACAAAAATGAGATCTAGCTCTTCTCTCCCGAAGAAGATACATTACTGTTCCAGAAAGGCCAAATTGCACAAAGAATTAGATGGGTTCACAACAAGAATTTAAAGAGAAGGTCAAATACTGCAAGCACAAAGGCTTTTACTGCTGAAGAGCTATGTCTAGTGAGATTCAGGAGGTGACAAGGTGCAGGAGGAATGCTACACCCAATATTCCTTACCTAGAATTTAAATCCATTCCCTGACTGTCCCAGCTGCTTTAAGAGATCATCTTCACCTCAGCCTGTAAAAAACAATGTTATTAATATACTACTATGAAGACTAGTTCTTGTAACAATAGTTTAAAAATCCACTGTTTAATATTTTAGTATTGATCCTGGAAGATTCAGCTTGAGAAAGGGTATGAAAGTTCTCCCTTGAAAATCTTGCTCACTTTGAGAACTCTTAACACCCTCACACTCCCTTGAGAACTTTTTTTTTTGCAGTCCCAACAGAATGTGTGAACTTTAAAGTGTTTCATTTAAGAAAAATAAATCTGCAGTAGAAAAAAAATTCTGTAGAGTTATGCAGAAAGCTAAAACCTGCTTACTCTTCTCCTTCCCAGTTCATACCATCTAGCTTAAACCAGCAGTGAACTATTTTGAAATTTGCTGGGCTTTAGCCAGCCGTTTAAATGAATATATGTGATTTAGTTCATATTTTCAGGCCCCTTTATTAAATACCTCCCAGTTCCATCTTGCCTAATATTTGATCCAGCAAGTTTAATGACCATTCCTTCATTAAACATTACAAGCTTTTTAAGACCTTGACAGTGCTGCATTTCATCCAATAACCTAGTGCTGCTACAAAGTCAACATTGTGTGCCAAGTTAATCCCTCGTGTCCACTAATTATGTCCAGTGCTGCAGCTTCTTGGGTGAGCCTGAATCAGTGGGGAAGTGCAGGATTTCCAGGCCAATGGGTTCGGCACTCCAGCTATATCTCATGTCTTGACACTAGATGTCAGCGAAGGGTAATTGTTGTCTCAATTTAGAGGCCGGCCTAGGTAGCTGCTAGCAACCTCTGTTAATGTTTTATAGCAAAGGTGAAGTATAGCTTAATACAAGCATCTGACATATATTACAATAAAAAAGGATATAGTTGTCTAGTGTTTTTAAAGTCAGTCATAAAAGATGAATAATGATGCAGTTTAAAGCTAAAAGACAGCTGCCAAGCTGAATGGCCGTGATGGATGTCTAAACACCCAGTGTAGAGAAAACCTGCTCCCTAGAGACCACCATCCAAAAAATTAATTACTACGATTCAGCATCTTTAAATGTGCCACTTAATATACTGCCACCATAATTAAATTTCCAGCCCTGTGACCTTGAGACCATTTCCTGAGATAATAAATGAGATCAAGGTTTAATCGATGCAGATGCAAGTAGAAACTGTCCGAGGAAGCACAAAACCATCACAATGTAGTCAAGGTCAGGAAAGAAAAACCAAGTGAAGCTGCGAATCAACACTAATTGCTTTCTTATGATAAAAGATGTTTATTTTAATTTGCTTTATTTGCAAACAGTTCCATTGTGTACTCTCTGACAGCAGCTTTTAAACTCCAGCCACAGATGAAGTCAGTAGAGGGCATATTTGTCTCCTTGTAGATAAGCACTTCTTGTAGCAAGTGAAGCCATATTTGGTTGCACACTGAGATCTGATAACCAAGCTCATCACACATCAAACAACACAGAGACAAGAAACAACTGACTGCCTCAGGTACACTCCTTCCTCTCTGGTGCCAGAAACCAAACGAAAAAGAAGAGACTTTGGGTAGTGATATGGAGATGTGAGGGCTATTTTATGTCCCTTTGAAGTCGGAGTGACACAAAGGGTATGGGCTGACTTCCACTGTTGGACTTTACTAGAATTCAAAATCAGATGCTGTATATACATGTACACAGTGTCTGATAAATACAGAAATATCTGTGTATATATAAAACCACCAGAAATATACAACACCACCTAGTAGAGGACCTATTACTTTGATAGAGGTAAATATTATTTAGGCTGTTATCCACTTAATGAGTTGAAGTGAAAGTCTCTGCAGCTGAGCCAAATCTCCTTAATTGTATGCTCTTTAGAGAAATTAGAACCAGCTGATGGTGGGGACATAACAAAAATACTGTAAATTTTTGAGACAGCCTTGTTTGAAGGTAGGCTTCCTTTTATTACAACAAGTCTAGAGTGGAAAAAAAGTTTGTGTTCTGACACCTAAACCCTCAGAACTCAAAAAAGCATAGAAGCCATCAGTAAGAGGACAGAGAGAGGAGAATGTGAAACAATGCAAACAATACATCTTTAAAAATAGTACTTACATTGTTTTGTAAAACAGGTATTAAACAATATCAATCTTGTCAATGTTAAATAGATTCAATTATGACCATTGTATGTTCCAAGGTGGAACTGTATCTGATATAATAGAAATAACCTCTATAAATACCTGAAGCAAATTAGGGGGCCTGGTGTGATATACAGAACTTTGGTAGTGACAGAGAGCCCTAAACTTACTCCATACCAGTAAGGCCAAAGTACAAAAATTTGTACCCAAACCCAAAGAGGACAAAACAAGACAGACCACTATCCAAGAGGGATTAGAGGGTTCCAGTCCCAGAGGAGCTCTGCAGATGTGGGGACAGGGGATGTGCCAGGCTGCTGCAATGCAGCACTGCCTTCCCAGAACGGTCCCAGGGGAGCTCACCAGGCTCTGTTCCCTGAGCACACAGTCACAGGAGTGTGCCATGCACACATCCAGCTGTCTGGGACTCCTGTGAGCGCGGCTGTGCAAGGGGCCATCCTGAAGGTGCACTGAGGAGGATTAAGATAATTATCTTCTTGCAAAACCTACCTACTACCCTTGAGAAAGGGAAAGTATTGGTAAAACGGCTATCATGTCTACAAAGTGATGCAACTAAATCACCTTGAGGACTCAATCCAGCCACAGCTCTAAAAGATCAGTAGTAGTAGCCTAGAAAAACAAACAAATTAACCAAACCCCCGAGGTATTACTGTCTCAGAACAAAGTCTTCTGGGGGATGGAGATAGTAGAATTTGACTTGACTGAGGTTGAGACAATACTACACTGAAAAATAAATCCAACATTTGTTGAAACTTGCACTTGTTTCATCTTCAGTCAATTGTTGTTAAATTTGGATTCAAAATATCTGCTGAAGTTAACACTTTCAACATTTCCATGGGCTTTTGTCTACATTCCTGTGTCGGTAGGTCAGCGAGAAAATTCCCTCTCCCTGACTTGAAACTTCCTCCTGTCATTCTGTATGTACCAGTGAGACCTCTAGAGAATGGAAGTAAGGGGAAACAAAGTCTTCACTCTTATCTGACAGGCTGGTGCTGTAAATAATGCACTGTTCTAACACTGTTCCCAGGAAGTCTCATTGCATGACAAACGCCACAGTCTGCCAACACTGGCAGTTCCCATCTTTTCTTATTGAAACATCTATTTAGATGCATCAAGACAACCTGAAGGCTACTTCTGATAAGAACAATGGGCAGTTTTAAAGGAGAACAGGCAACATTTCAATTACAAATTTCTATTTTATTTTTAGCCTAATTTGGTCTCTTTGTGATAAACAAGATGTTTTACATATGCCTAGTAGTAATAATTGATAGTTCATGCTTCTGTGTGTTATACTTGTTAAAATATTTGCATTTAAAAGCAAAGTTGGACTTCTAGCTCTAGGCTATGTACGTGTCTTTCCTAAGGAGTCTCAACTAGAAGAAACATCTTGAATTATAATTGTCTTCCAAATCTCAAATTAAGAGAGACAGAACACTGTTAACCCTTCACTTAGATCACTTATCCATATGAAAACAAAATGTGATTTAGGAAAGTTGAGTAGAGTCTAGCAGATATTCCAGAATCACTTGATTCTCCCTGTATTCAATCACAAAGATTAGACAGACGAGTACAGATTGCTTAGGCTGTCAAGGGTTGGAAGATCAGGCCCCAGGTAATTACAGCATTAAAACATATGTACTTTATGAGGAGATCAATTTTACAGTTAAAAGTTTTATAGCCTGATTCAGAGAAGCAAATTACTTGAAACTTTGCAGAAAGTAGTAATAGATTATGAAAGAAGAGATCCTGTGTTCAGAACAGCTACTGAACTACTTACACAAGCTTTCATTACCTCCAAAAAAGCTGTGTTGTATAGAATGCTTCCTGTACTGGACATAGGGTATTTTACATAGTATGCATGACAGAAATACGAAATACAGGAATGCAAATCCACTGGTTTTAACTGAGGCATCTGTAAGAAAGGATGTAACATTTGAAGGACAAGATTTTCAAAAGTGACTTGTTACTTTGGGATGTGCATGGGGAAACATTAATAGTACTCCTCAAGAGGCTGAGGAGACAGAGGCATCTGTCTCTGCTGCTCCTTCTCCTCAGGGGGACCCCTCCTCACACTCCAGCACAGGGTCCCTCCCCTAAAACACAGTTCTGCACAAACTTCTCCAACATGAGTCCAATCCCAAGGCTGCAGTTGTCCACCTCCTGCTCCAGTCTGGGTCTCCACAGGGTCCCAAGTCGTGTCACTGAACCTCCTCCAGTGTGGGCTCCTCTCCATAGGTCCTGACAGGCTGGTCCTGACTTCCCATGGAGTCGTGGCCTCCTTCAGGCATCCTGCTCTGACGTGGTCTCCCTCCAAGGGCTGCAGGTGGATCTCTGCTCCACCATGGACTGCAGGAAAATCTGCTCTGGTGGCTGGAGCACCTCGCTCCCCTTCTCCACTGAACCTGGTGTCAGCAGAGTTTCTCTCACATATTATTCTCACTCATCTCCCCAGCTGCAGTGGCTGTTGTGCAGGTTTTCCTCTGCTTCTGGAATAAAGGATGTCCCATCCACTGTTGCTGATGGGCTCAGCCTGGCCAGCAGTGGACCTGCCCTGGAGCTGGCTGCCAATGGCTCTGTCAGACATGGGGGAAGCTTCTGGCACCTTCTCATGGACACCATTCCTGGAGCCTCCCACTACCAAAGCCTTGCCACAGAAACCAAATCTGCTGCTAAACCTGACAGAATTCTGCAGCTGCAGCAGAGCTGGCCCTCCCTCTTCCCTCCCACACTTATGCATTCTTTCAATAGATGTTGTTCCAAATCACACCTATTTTAATCTTTCCTGTTTATTTGCTCTTGCTCAGTAAAAAATCATCTAGAAAAAAAAAATGCATCCAGAAAAAGAAATGCGAATGAATTAAGCAGCTTGGCAGTGGCAAGTTGTAAAGTCTTTTCTTCTGTAGATACAGAAAATCGTATTATTTTTTAAGATCATTTTCAGTTATACCAGGAAAAAATAATAGAGTAGATAAAATAATTTGCAATGTTATTCTTTAGTCAAGCAAAAGGACATTCATGTATATATATCAGGTGCTATATCCAGCTGAGGGACTTGGCCACGGTGTCCCAATCAAAAAAATGAAGTTTTAATTAGCTTTGAAATACTTAACTGTCCTTGACAAATATGGGCACCAACGTGTTTTGCTAGAATAAGAGAGACTTTTTATTAATAAATTCCTGTTTCACATTCTCCACTGAAGATGAGAGAACTAAGTGCTTACAGTGAAACAGTAGGGTGGCTTATTAAATCAATACACATCTGTTAGATAATGGGCTCTAAGTCAAGAATGTTATTCTGAAAACCTCTCAGCAAAATGCTGCTTGTTTGGCACTGTTTTCTTACAGCTATTCCCTCGTTGAAGAATCCCCTCCAGAGCTGACCATCTATTTTGTAGTGTTCAGTTCCTAACAAGCGTGTCCAAACATCTCTGCCAAATAGAAAAGATTCTCCAAAAATCCCAGACAATATTCTCAATTACACCAGCAAGTGACAGCAAGAGGCTGCGAAGTCTAAATCTCTTCATCCCACAACAGAAGGTTAAGGCCTTAAGAACACTAAGTAAGCTAATGGGAGCCCAAAAAATCCCCTATACCAGTTTCAATTTACTGTGAATGATTTGTAATGACGTCTTGAAATATGACAAAATTAGACACAGATATATATCTGTTATAAAATATAAAATATATTAATGTATTAAATATATATGACACATATTCCTCAATTAAAAATACTTTACTTGCATATCTGTTGGGACATGTGGCCCTTCGTGTGCATGATCAGCATCTCTCAGCTCAGTCAGCAGACACTGTTCCTAAGCATTCCACCTCTCTCTTATAAAGCCTCTCTAAAGGAGTCACTTCCCAGGCTGTGTGGGCACTCTCATCTTTTGTCTGTCTTGCTTATTTTTGCTACAAACCGTGTGAGGCAAAAATTGCCCCTTGCAGTACCTATGAACTGATCAGCAATTTCATTCACAGTCCCTGGAATTATTGTAATAAATCTGAGTAAAATAATATTTACCTGGTTAGAGATGGGTAAACATTTTACTTTTATCATCCTAAAATAAACACATCTCGATTCATAGTTGGTGTGTCTGTATTATTTCAGAATGGAACAGTAAAGAAACTTAAAAATGAACATATATTTAATGATATAATTCTAATGAAAAGGAGCCTGTGCAAATGCCAAAGCAAGATGCTCTGAAAAAATGGCAGGGAATGCAGAGATCAGCTTGTGCTTGTGACACTTCACTCACCCATGGTATTTCCATGATAAGCATATATTCGGCTGCTCCTGTAATATTTGAATTTGTGTTTTACAGCATGCAAATGTTTTTTCTGCAGTAGGAAAACATAAATGAAAAACGTACATGTAAGGCTGTCATCTACTGACTCACCATGGTAATTCCTCATACCGTGGCTTCAGTGATAGCACTGAGCATGGGCAGAAAAAAATAAGGGATGGCTGATGTTTGCACACTAAACAGTGTGAATCATAATGTGATATCAATATTAATCTACCCCTTATAAAATCTTAAGGCCTTTTCATTTAATGAATAAGATGCTGCACAACAATAATCTGTACTTTTCCAAATTAGCCACAAACCATCTGGTTTCTCTCCAATTACTTCATTTTTTTTTTTCTATATCTCTAAATGTTACTGACCTAAAAAAGATTTCATCAAAGGCTGTAGGAATCCTAACCCCTCTAGCAACTATTAAATTGGTCCACTCTGTGTCCTGTGCTGACAAATCATTATACTCCAGAGCCTTACAATCCATGGTAGTATCTCAATTAAGGATAAAGATGAAGCAACAGTGTTCCAAATTCATCCATCCATTTAAATTTATCTTTAAATAAAACAAAAAATCAATATACAGGGATCCCTAGTTGGTCATTGCTAAGTTCACCCATAACAAAATACTATTTCTGCAGTAAACAAATCAAGTGGTTTCAAAACAACTGTTTAAAGTTATGTAAAGTGTCCTGCCTAAGTTTAATGACATTGGAAACAGCATAGTCTTCCTTTTCCCTTTTTTCCTTCCATTTTGCATTGTACAAAAGTGTTGCTTTTAATTTAAATTTTTTAAGCTTAATTTTTATTTTAATTTAGCATTTACCTTGGCAAGTACTATGCTTAATGAGTGAGGTCAGAAGTAACGTATTCAGAAATTAAGGGTATCCAGAAAACAATAGTGAAAAGTCTGAAACATACATCTGCTAAATTCTATTGATATCTTAATTTTTGTTAACTGACCATCGTAGTACAGAGACAAGAATCCAGCTTAGCCCTTCCATTTCCAATGCTAAAGCTATTCCCAAATGTGTCATAAGGACCACAAAATGTATTACCTTTGGCACTAAAACACCAATATCATGTGCCAACTGTTCAAGAGATTTCAAGGAAACTTGGAAGTGAAATGAGATTTTTTTTTTTTTTGTCTTTTAATAGGCAAATACACATATGGCTGAGCCATGCTGTCTAATGCTGAACAAGAATGACCAAACAATAGTAACTATTCTGCTTTTGGTAGCTGTTTTAAAGTCTAAATTTCAGTATGCTGGAAGTAGGCTCTTGTGGCAGCAGAAGCTCTTGTGGAGAAATGGAGCAGTTTGTGCCATTTCTGTGATTCCAGTTTTCTGATTTTAGAAATCCAGTCTATCAGAGGCAGCAGCAATTGCATAATCATCAGTTAAGAAAAATAAGCAAGCCCATTTCTTCTCAGAACAGCACTTGAGTTGACTCAAAAAGAAAGAAAGACAAAAAAAGGCACAATTGCAGTGGGACCTGTGCCATGTGAGCAGGGGGGTCTCTGTGGAGGTATAATGAGCCCTTCCAACCTACTGCAGGCTGGCACTCCTAAAAGGGGACCACTGAAATTACATGCCATGGCGGGCACAGAAGGAAAACATTTAGCTTCAGAAAAGGAGTACTCCAGTTGCTAGACAAAAATTAACAAATTCATTTTCCTTTTTCAATGTAAAGTACAAGCCACATACACACATTACTGCTGACAGTTCATCCAGGTGGGGACCATGCAACTTTAATGGTTCACCTGCAGCTTTAGAGTTATGATGTGGTTGCTGTCTGTTGCTATGTTGTTACTTGTTCACTTAAAAGAAAAACTTTAGAATTAATACTAGAATTTTTATTCTGAATAAGCTTTTTTCAGTCAATGCAGTGTCCTGTGTATTGGTGGGTCAAAATTCATAACAAATTTTAAGTTATCTTCCTAATAGATGTGTACAATGAAATGCTACACTGTATTCCAGTGCTGTGGAACAGAGTCTTACAAGACAGCAGTTCTTTGGCTAAACTGTTTTTTCTCCTCTGCAGTTCAGAATTAATTGTTCTAATAGTAACCCCACATTTTGCTATCAATATGGGAGCAGTGAATATTTACACTGTGGGTGTTAAGTACTGTAAACAGATCTCTGGCATAACTCTCACCAACTTCAAAGGCCGTTGAAGCAGCCCTGATTCTGACTACCAAAATCCATCTGAATTACATCAGTGTCTGTAAGGGAACAGTGTGATACCTACTGTGAAATGAATATTCCTGACATATCAATCTTTCCTAAATTTAGTATTTTATTATGACCCATGACTTCATTCACCTTTTGTACTGCTCTGTTTGGTTATAATTTTATCTATTAATCATGTTAATCCAATAGATTCTGACTTAATCCAATGCAAGTCAATTACTTCATCAAATTATATTTTTAATGAAAGACATTTTTTAAGGTTGAATACCAATTAGGGATGTGTTTAGAGAAGTGTGGACAGCTTTAGACCATAGGAGCATTTGACTCTCCCCTGCAAAGGTAATTTTCATATCCACTTCCAGGTCAAGTAGTCTGAAGAACACTTCTGAGCAGACACTGAGCTAACAGCAGGCAGTTGTGCTATGCACCCACCTAAAAAATACCTGCATGCTGTCAGATCCCAGGAAGGGACTAGGCAGGGCAGATTTTGAAGTAGAGGTCATGACTTGCTACATGAGAATTAAAATTAAGAGGAAGACTGCACTCTGCAGCTCTAACTTGGAGAGGTTTGCTTGCTTGTGATACACTGACTTGCCTAACAGATGTAACAATGTCACCAGTCCAACACACAGGACACCAAATGGCACCGTGAAGTTACACAATGTACTTACCTGGGAAAGAGAAGGTCATCCTTCATACTTGGAGTCTGCCTCAGGTACCTGTGCTTGTATCTCTTTGCAAGGACAGGAATGTGAAAGTGCAGAGAACTGAGCAACTTGGGGATAAAATACCCAGTATTCAGCTCCTAGTCTTGTTTTCATTTAATGAAGCATTACACATTTTCTTCTAAATCTGACCAGTTTTCAGCTTTCTTTCCCCCCCACCTCCTTTTTTCATTGATTTAATTTTCCAGATGAGGCACTTGATAAACTCCACTAGAGCTTGAATTAGACCATGGCCAGTATCAAACCTCTAAGGCCCCAAAACAGTAACATGAGTGATTGCATTAGGTTGGCAGGAAGGAAGGACCAGCTTCACTCTTGTTCCTCTCTACTGTACATCTCATTTTTCCTTCTTACTGGGGTGTATCAAGCTGATCCTCAGTCCCATCTTAAAATATTCTGGTTTTCAATGCAAACATTTGACACATGATGCAGTTATTCTGTTGTTGAAATGGAGGATGTAATTTAACTAAGGTCATTCAACACAGTGAGCTTTTAAATGGCATTTTGTAGGTCCTAAGGAGTTTTCTTTCTAGGATGAAATTTAAATATTTCAGCTTCAATTTATACTATGCAGTTGACCAGAAGGGATTCTTGTTGGATAGTGGGACTGCTTATATCCCCATGCTTATGTATATAATTATATACAGAGGACTTGGAAGGCAACAGCTTTCCAAACTTTGATTTTGCACAGTGAAAGAAACATTAAGAATGTGGAAGACTTGATCTAATACTGAGTGACGTAAAACACAAAATACATTTTGTCTGCAGATACATTTTATACCAAAGAGGAATATTTCAAGGAAACTAACCTTTATCACTTAAATTTTCACATTATTTTACTGATAAATACCTCACTAAAGAAGTAATCTCTAATTATATTACCAATCTCCAGTTTGAAGTAAATGAGCAAATCTATACACATGGATTGGTATGGCTTTCCTGCACCAACTATATAGTAATTTTTAAAATATCATGTCCATTTAATTACTGTGATTAGAATTAAAATAATTTGGTTTACAAAACTGTTTTAATATTGTAAATTATTTTCCATAAAAAATGGAATTATTTTAATTTGCTGTTAATTGAATCTCAATAAATATTAAGCAACAGAGACACTTGGGGCTTTTAAAAGAAATTATGCCAGTAAGCCAGAGCTCAAGTTTTCTCACAAAACTGATTGATGGCATGGAACATAGTAAACAATCTATTTTCTAGCTCCTAACAGCTACATGATGTCCTTGTTTCTTATAATAACAGGATAGCCAATCCAATATTGACAAAGCATCACCAGGCTGGAGTCAAGCTGAGCTCACGTCTCCATTTTTCTTTCTGGGCACATAAACCTCGTGCTGCAGCTCAGGAACAGCCAGCCCAGAGCTGTCCTGTCACAAGGGCAAAGCTCTCAGGGCCCTCAGAACACTTGCACTGACTGGATAAAAAAGCCACCTAAAAATGAAACTGGTTTGGGTCATTGTGCAGGTGCCAGAAGGACTGTGAAAAGCCAGGTGTTTTCCTTATATCTGTACACACTTTTCTGCATTTGGACTGAAGTGCACAAGGTGTTGATTACCCAAGCACTCCCAGGAACTGTTTGTCATCTGCTGGATGAGAGGAATCCTAAAACCTGGCAAGCTTTGCAAAATTTCTGAACAAAAATATTTCCTTTCTCAAAGTTCCAAACAATCAAAAAATCCTTATGGCTCAGGACTAAATACCAAATTGTGGTTAACACAAAGCAGGAGAAAATAAAACTACCCGAAACATCTGCAATTAACTCCAGGATTCTATAAAATCTAAATATCCTGAATGCCTTTTGTCGAGGTTACACAAATTCATCATCTGAAAATACACATATGAAAGAAATTAAATAAAAAATGCTGTATATACATTAAATCACTGAATCACTATGTTTTGGAGAAGGGTGTTCTGTACAGCAAAGTCTCATGGAGCTTCCCTTCAAAGAAAACTAAATCTGTAAATAATCTTCAGCTCAGCATCACAGCAATTTTTGTTTATTTTGTAAGTGTACATCACATCACAGTGTTTCAGTCTGTTGCCAGAACTACTGACTGTTGAACCAGAATTAGATGCTTTTTGAAGCAGTAACCACTGATTTAACTGAAGATTGTCATGCACTTATATCTTTACATCATAAATTATATGGAATAGATTTATAAAGAAAATAAAGACTATTACAGTCTATAATTAACACAAATATATTCTCAAGGCTTAACTATCCAACACAGTGACCAAAAAAATAAATAAATTCATGTTTTACTTAGCCATGTAAGTGCTGCTAGAACTGGGTACAAATTTCTATAGGGTTGTCACATACCAAATCCACACCAAATTCTGATTTTCTCAATAATTTTTAATTCTGATGAACATTCCAGTCTACTCCCAATCCCCAAGATCTTAATGATTACATTCTTCTTCCTGGAAGACTTTTCGTCAATTACAGTGACTGAAGAGTGTTGACCTCTGTCTGCGACCTTGCAGTTTTAGCAGGTGTGAGATAAAGCAACTTTGATACTCAGTGCTGTGAAACTCACAGCCATACTTCTTCATCCTTCTGTTCACCAATTATCCTGAATTTTTCACAGTTCTAAATTTGTTCTAGTTAATACAGCTCTAGGATTTCCCCCACCTTTTCCCCTTCCAACGTCCTTTTGTTTTAGGAATGTGCAGCCAGTTGATGCTTCAGGTGATTGGTACACATGAAAAATGGAAAGTCTGCTTCAATATTGCCTATTAGTACTGCAGTACTTGAAGTCTCCCCAAATGATCCCTACTCTCATTTACATGACCTAGATAATTTTCCCCTCAACACTTCCAAACAGAAAGAATCTCTAAATTTGAATGAACCATCTCAAGCTCATCCCAAACTGATTAGTGGGCTTGCATTAATATCCTGAAGTAGTTTCCCCTCACAAGTAACAGCCACAGCAACATCTCACCTGTGCTGGCTCCCTGGAGCTGGTCCTTGCTGCCCTTACAAATGACATCTGGGTGATCTTCTCTGGCACAAAAGGATCCTTCCATCCCTCTTTAACCCTGGCTGGAGATAATTAAACTGCACCATTCTCTTGAGCCCACGGTGATATAGCACAAGAGTTTTGCATTTCCATCCGGACCTACGGCAGGAGCCAAGTGCCTGACTAATTTTGTGCATGTCAGTACACGAGTGTCTGAGCAGTTCCATTTACAACAGTCACACTACTTACATGCTTAGGATTAATTAGACATTTAAGGCAGATTTGCCAGTGATTACCATTAATTGCAACTGCAGTGATTTAGGTCCTTCCATGAGAGTTAGCCTAACTGCAAATGTCTCCTTCTTTAAAAAAGTTTTTGCAAAATTATCAACTCCAAACATACTGAAAAATGACAAGTTAAAACATTTTTTTTTTAACCTGTATCTTCTACATGGAATTTAATCTAGGACTGTTCACAATATGACATTTTCCTTTAATTCCTGCAAAGGGCCATCTTTATTCAGCAAGTGCATGTGGTGGAGGCTCAATGAGGCAGAGGCACAAGGAAGAAAATGCTGGGTTAATAATGATAAAAAGAGATTTAGACTTTTAGGAGTCAACTCAATTTTCATCCTGATTGATCATAATCAAATACAATAATTGCCAGTTAAAATACCACTCCAAGAGGACTCAGTGCTGTAAGGCAGCATGAGAAAACCTCAGCTTCAGCCACCATCAGTTAATAGGGCTGCTTTCACAAACGAACCATAAGAAATGGTTCTAAAACATGGGCAAACACATATGAGAACAAGGAGTTACTTTGTTAGAGCAAGCCTGGGTATTAGGGCCTGACACTCCTGACGGTCCCACCACCAAGGGCCTGTGTGCTCCAGGACAAGAAAAATATTATTGTGCCCTTTTAGGAAACCCTTAGAACAAGGTGTTTGTATTCCCTCACTCTTCCTTTCAGCCTGATTTTGTGTCACAATACATCCACACTGAACGGTACAAAACCTTACTGGCTGCACATCGATTGCTATTCAGGCAGTTTTTATATTGGCATTCAAAAATGATCAACTAAGTAGCTCAAGGAAGGAAGGAGAACATTGCACCTACTTCTTTGAGTCCTCTTTTTTTTTTGCCACTAACCTGCTATACCAAAGCAACGTAGAATGTTTTGAGTTAGTAATGGCTCATCAGGAAGAAAAAAACCTACTCCAGTGCCTTATTCAAACTTAACAAGCAGGGTTTTTTTAGAACAGCAATGAAAATTATCAGTTCAGGACACATGATAAAGATATCTGATGAAGACATCTGTTTACATTATGACATATATATATCTATACAATAAATACTGTCAGAACTTGTCTCTGTTTGTTAGCGATTACCTAAAATGTCCTTATCTTCGGAATCACATTTTCTGAAATAAATTCCAATCGGTATTGTTTATTTGCATAATTTATATTCAATTTGCCATACTATCAGTTAGAACACTATTCAAAAATATTCTATTTTTAAGTTGTGACAACGAAAATACATCTTTCTAATGACTAAATGAAAAATTAAAAATAATTACATATATTAATTTATAGCTATTTACCCATAATTAAATCTATATCTAAGTGTCTCTAATTGTGTATAGCTAACAGACACAAGGAAATGAGAAATGTATAGTTTATCTATACACATAATAAAGGCAAAATAAATACAGGCTAGTCATTTTATATTATCCTTTTGATCTTAGGCTACCAGTGGAAGACAATCTTTTATTTATATTATGTGAGGTAAAATTTTGAAACAGGATTTTCTGTGTCTATCTTCCTGCACACTTCATAATTAAGCCTGTAGGGCTGCATGGTTTAGTTTTTAATGCAGTACTTGTCAATTTCTATTATCACTAATTTAAAGTTCACAGCTCCATATATCATAAAAATATGAGGGCTCAACAATTTATATATATTTAAAAAAACCCAACCAACAACAACAAAATGTTTTGCATTGAGGGGGTGTCCAAGTTTTCCTGTGTGTTCTCTTGATTTCATTTCAAACAGTGCAGATTTATAGAGCACAAAGCTCTAATGACATGCCCTTTCCTCCACACCTCCGTATCTCCCCTCATATATATATTTATATTTTTTATATATATATATGAATGAGAAAAAATGTTGCCTTCATTAGTATGTTAGCCTTTTAAATTTAACTCCAAACTTGCTAACACAGTCTGTCCTACCAAGATCAACTATGACACTCACTATGAAGAAAAAGCATCTCTTATTTTACACAAAACATTACAAGGTCAGATCCGTGCCTTTCATCTCTTCCCACCTTCACCAGACTGAACAATAGGCAGCAACAATCCTGTGATATCCACAACTAATTTATCCAGCAAGAAGACAGGTAGCACTCTGAACCGCACTGCTGCCTGAATAGGTGCAGTAAATAAGCAGCTTAATGGTAGCCTTTCAGGCAGGAGGGCAACATATCACAGCATGGCATTTTTATAATCTTCTTGGCATGCCTACAGCCAGAGCACCGAGCTGAGCGTATGTTCCCTCTTCTGTCGGGCTGAGGATGCATGGAATCGTTAGATTGTGACACATTGTGCCTTAAAGCAAGTTTAACTGTTTTATATCCCCTCTGATCTACAGCTTTGTACATCTGTTAAGTTGTCTCTTAAACTTCAGTCAGCACATCTGTGGATCTGATCTTTCTGAAGCTCATTGCACGGCTTAGGTTTTGCTCAGTGTTTCTTTGTATCTGTCCAGTGTTTATTTGCAAGGAATACCCTTTGTATTAGTGTGCTTGCTGAGCTGGAGCAAAAGCCCACGATAAATCTGTATGGGACATCTTCATCTGGCAAAAAATGAATGGGACACTAGGAACTTATTCCAATAACTTGAATTATAAATTGGTGAAGTAAGTTCCCTTTTCTTTATGTCTGAGCAGAGGAAACGTCTTCTCCCTGCCTAAAATTCATTTTGCTCTAGAGGTGTAAGGGAGGCAGTTACTGGACTTCTCCCACAGAGAATATTGATTCCCCTAGGAATACTGAGGAATGATGCCAGTTGTGGGGGCATACACTAATTTGGAGGTGCACTGACTGCCCCCTTAGCCTCTGATGATGTTGGCAGGATTTCAGCTGCTGTTACCTGCTGACCAGCCTCATCATGTTGTCCTCTGGCAGGAAGCAGCCCTGACCAGCCAGCATCCCCCAAAACTGCTGCACAGAGCCTGATGCAGGTACTGCTGCACAGCAGATTGGGCCAGCAAAGTGGAAATCCCTTTGGACCCTAGAAATAGCTGCAGAATACCTCTGGAGTGTATGTCAGCCATAAAGGCAGCCTGGAGATCTCTCTAGAAAGTCTCGTCCGAGATATATTTTACACCACTGTTTTATTGTGCTACTACTCTGCATTGAGAGACTTCATAGAAACTGCAAACATATGGAATGAACATCTGAATGGTCCCCAGTACAGCAGGTCTGGTTAATGCACAGACTGAGCAATGACATTTAAACATCCCTGTAAGCATAAACTCAAAGGTCAGAAGGGCCTCACAGCTTCTACCACACAGACACCAAAATGCAAACATGCTCCAGTAAACCTTAGGCTAATACAGTTCTCTCTGCATGTACTTGTCAGATTTCTGCATTCTTTTTCTTGGGGAGCTTTTCCAAGTGTTAGAGGAAATGCTGCAAATAAATAATGTAGAAAGTTATGAATCTTTAGGTTTATTCCTGCCTTGTATTGAAAGGGATGAACTGTTATTTTAGTCAGTGAAAAGTTATGAACTGCCTCTTATAAGGTGCTGACAGAAGTCTTTATTGAGCCAACATCATCAGTGGATGTGTGCAAGTAGTTCTTGTCCTACTCCAGCAGTCAGGACAGCTCAGTCCATGTGAGCAGATAGAGCATGGCAAAGCTCTCACACCACAACAGCCAGAATCTGGCAAAATTTGAGTCAGACAAAATTATTGTGGGCAAAACCATGCCTACACTGACATCAGTGGCAGAATTCCCCATTACCTATTTAAGAAGTAAGAAATTCAGGTGTTAGATATTTGCTTTACCACAGAATAAATTATTTTGAGATACTACCCAGATTTGGGTACAGCTTTTAGTTACTGCCATGATATCAACAGAGATCACTACTAAGTGATCTATTAAGTGGATAACTACTCATTTAAAAAAAAAAAAAGCTACAGAAACTGCTTTTTTATTATTCTCACAGTTGGGATTTTAACCACTCTTGTAAAAATATCTCTACTTCAAACCCAGAGGCCCAAGAACTGAAATACAAATAACTGTTCAGGTTAGACAAAATCAAATGAGACCAAAAGCAAGTGTATGAGGCAGTGTGTGTTTCTCAGAATGACTTGGATGCAAAAGTTCATTATCTAAAAGTGGCATATGCTGCTGGACAGAGCCATAAAGGAAAAGAGAGTTTTCCACTGAGGCTTCCTCACTGAGATCCTTTTGTACAGTTTGGCATCCTGACAGACATGAACATTTGATTTATCAGTGTTGCCTAATTGCTAAGGGATGTCACAACTACCTCTCCCAACCCAGACTTTCACTGCCAGGTTTGTCTCTTCAAGCAACTCTTGTGCAGTTGTGGTTACCCAGATGAGTTTCCTCTCTTTCCTCCTCCCTGACACCTTTCCTCCCCAAAATGATCCCCTATGTTTATATATGATGAATTTTCCAGAACAGTGAGAACAGACTTCTTAGTGCAGCATCATTACCCCTTTGCCTGGCACAGAAGTAGAAAAGAGCTTGTCTGAGCTGGCAACCATCAAGCTTTACAGTCTAACAAGTTCCACTACTATAATGAAAATCCAAAGACCTGGAAACAATATACAGAGCTTCCCTGACTAATTTTATTATGCAGACACACTTAATAGCTCCTGTTACAATCACATTTATAGCAGGAAAACAGTATTGGATTGTGACTATCACACTAAATCGACATGGATTATCAGTCATTAAAAAGGAACAAAATTAGCAGCAAGCAGCAATATTTTACACTTATCAAATCTACAGCTGGTCAAGGTTCATTACAATACTGTGCAATAAAGTCAGGAAGCATTGGCTCATTCTACAGAACATTTAAATCTCTATTGTATTTGTGTAGGATATAATTTCTGATAGCAATAAAGCCTAATAAAAGTTACACCCCGATGAATAAAGTGTTAATAAATTGACCCAAGACATTTAAATGGCTAATTATATTTGAGATAAAGGAGGATTCACTTGTTTCTATAGATTGTTTGAAGCTGTACTCTAACCAGCTAACTAGCCAACTACAGAATTCTTTTATATAAATATATCTGTGATATAAAATATTAATTTTTCTAGCTCCTTTTTCAATAGATTAATAATTAATCAGAATTTCCTAACACATTTCCTATTCATCAAACGACTCATACCTCTCTTTAAAACGTCCGAGCTTTGCATAACTTAACTATTCCCTAGATTTGATTTTATTTAAAAGTATTTATCCCAACCATGTTTAGCTTTTCCACAAGCCATTTCACTAATAAAAGGGTTACTTCATTCTAAAACACCAGTACTCTATTACACTGCCTATACAATGGTATATAAAAACCAGACCAAGCAAGCACTGGCCAGGTCTGGGTATTCCTGCAGGATAATTACTGTGATGGGCCTCCCAAGCCCCTGAACCTGACTAAAAACCTGTCATCCTTTAAGTCTGAACCAAGAGTTAAGTAGACAATAATCCTACAATTAATTCCTCATAAAAAGTGACCTTATAAATTCAGAAGTACCTCCCTTATCTTTGGTCATCACAGGAGCAAAGGCTCACACACATCCACACCCCATTCTGCAGTGCCTGGGCAGGGCCAGAGCCTGGCTCCAGAGAAGACCCCAGCTTGCACAGACATCCAGAGAGCTGGAGGAGCAGGGATGAAATAAAGACAGAGATTTATGAACAGAATGAGGGAGCAGTGAGGACATGGCTGGATCCTGACAAACACAAGGGACAAAACCAACCAGCAGCAGGTTCACAGAACAATTTCTTTGGTGTCATCGATTGCTTAAACTATGCCAGAGAGTTTTGGAAATCTTTGGTGATTTGCTTCTCCAAACCACACCAGAGACAACAGTTAAAGTAGGAACAGCCTCGAACATGAATGGAATTGCCCACCAGTGTCAGTGTTTTTCAGGGTGCTGCTTTCCAGATACTGGAAGAATAGTGACTAATGTATGGAAAATGACTGGAGTGACAAAAAAGGGAGGCAAAATGAGTAACCTTGTCAAACTCTGTTAGTAGATACAAAATCTTTCATTGGCGATCAGGATGAAAAGCAGCTGATAATATTTACTGTTAAAAACCTTGTATATTTTTAAAAGGTATGAACACATGAATCACAGGTGGCTAAAATTTCATTTGCTGCATTGCACTTACACAAACATGCAATGAAGTACAAACACTTCACAATGGCATTTGGCACTCTAAGTCTAAATCAGTTTACCAGCTTTTGATTGCAATAGCTTGAGCTGCCAGGTCATACATCTCTTGTGTAACTGAAGGTTTAGGATTAGGTACAGGAGAGGCAACCACTCAAACTATAGTTATTGCTAAAACAAGGCCAACCTGCAATTCAATGCAAAAAGTCTGATTCTACATTCAAAAGCAAATCTTGCTCATCTTGCTAAGGAAATCACACTGTGTGAAACATGCAATTGATATTGCTGTTGTTAAATAAAATTTGAAGTGTCAATAGCTGCACAACCAGTATTTACTTTTCCCCCTTTGATGTTTTTTCAAAATTCTGTACTAAAATCCCAAAAGCCTAAGGGTGTTTGTTCTTATTCAAAATAGCTTCAGTCTCATCAATGCACTACCTCAATTCCTTGCATGCTCAATTTCCTTCCTAAAAGATATCTGCATTGTGTGCTTTTGAAATGGGTTTCCAAGCAGGTATTTGCTTGGAAATGCAGTCCAAAGCAGAGAGAAGCAAGTGAGCCTTCCTGGAAGCATCCTGCCTGCTGGGAACACTGGGCAGGCACAGAAGTGGGGTCCATGCTGGAACCTGCAAGATTGTCTTGGATGACTTTTCATCAGTGCTCAACACAAATAGAAGGTTTTAAGATAAGTGCCATGACTCTGCTTCAAACTGACCATCTGCCTCTGGACCTCAATTACCCACTCCTTGTTTGTTTTATTAGAGTACAAACACTTAAGGAAAGGATTTGGAGGTGTCACTAAGAGGGTTGGGAACTTCCTGAGTTACACGTAACTATCTTCTATAGATAGAGTGGAAAAATATTTCCACTTTTCCCCAGGGTATGTAAACATGAAAACTGCACTGTGCTGATTGCCCTGAAGTACCCAGCTCCTCTGGGAAGCCTGGGACATGTGAAACATCTGCCACCTCTAGGGTCTGGAACATATCTCTAACTTCTCCAGCAGCATGAAACCATTTGACCTGCAAGCTGTGTTACAGATGCTCTGGATTGTCTGGGTTCATCCCACCTGCACATTAAGTATCTCTATTTCCACGGGAGCCTCTGTAAATAAACAGCATGAAATCTTACCAAAACTTATTTCAAATACTCTGTATTTCGCTGTTTTTCTTAGTCAATGGTGGAGTTTCCCTAGGTATTCCAGGAAAGGTATGCTATAAAGGTTTAGGTTTCTTCAGTCATATTGACCTGCCTGAAGACAGCTTAATTCCAGGACTATTAACACCAGTTAAAGCTGTCAAACTCTTGGAAAGGCAACTAATTGAAAATCACTGAAATTATTCACGGCATTTACAAAAAATAAAAAGGTTGCACAGTCTGTCCTTTCTCCAGCAAGCCATTTGATAGCCATCAGACTAGAGCACTAGAGTAAACAAAAATCATGTTCTAGAAGCACAGCCCACAAACATGAAGGGAGAATCCCATGAGAAGTAGAGGAATCATCTCAGGGAAGACAGATCAGTTCAGTCCCTGAAAGGCAAAATGCAGTCACATTTATTCAAAGACGACTTTGATCTTTTCAGCTGAAGTGTTGTGAAGCTTTAATTTTTTTCCTGAATATCAAAGTGTTTTCATTACAGCCTCGTTCCTTGAACATGGAGACTGAGAACTTCAGCTTACAAAGACCTGTGGGTACTAGAATTTCAAACCATTCACTTGCACTTAAGTCAGTCCCTGGCAAATTCCAGGAGTTCTGAATGCGCAATTTATCCTCAGCCTTACTTATTTATTGTAGGTAGCTCTTCTCAGCAAGCGTACTACATAACCATACTGAAAATATAAAATTAAAGATGAATATTTATGAGGTGAATTAATCATCCAGAAGTTTTCCTAAGTAACCATAGGGAGGGGGGGAAAGAAGAAAAAAAAAAGGTAAAAGCATGTTCAAAACTATGGCAGCAGTACTACATGAAATGCAGAGAGAGGTACAATTAGATGTGAGGAAACTGCTCTCAATGGAAAAGAGGAGCCAGCCTGCACTTCCTTCAGACTTAACCTGCTCACAGCCATCTGCCTCATCTTCACTGGCTGCTGCTGCCACCTTGACAGAAAGCAGAAATCCTTGTCTCCCTGGAAAACATCCTGATGCAATCTTGAGTCCACTTCCGTATCTGTAACTGGGCCTGTTCTTTATTTGTTGCTAGAGGTTCATAGAGGTTCATTTGTTCATGGCCTTTCTTGAAGACAAAGGGAGTTGCTGGTGAATGTCAATTGAAAGACAGCAGATATCTGGTAACTTAACTTAAAAAGGTGTGCTCAGCCATGCAAGGGTTTTGCATGACTTGTCAGAGAAAAAGCACAGGCAACCCTCAAACCTGAAATCCAGCAAAAAGGAGGAGAATTTCTTCCTGTGGAAGTGCTGGCCTGTAGTACAGCAGGAAGATGGACCCGGTATGGAGCCAATGCACCGAGGCAAGAGCAGCACAAATCTGTACAAAGTTCTGAACCAGAAATCTCAGCTGCAGTCAGCTGGAATAATTCCACTGTTGAAAACAAGGTCTTTCCATAGTTTCTTCTAGAAAACTCCTAAACCAAAACTGACTAACTGCAGAGAGGGCAGTTCATAGTAAGGAGGAGCCAGTGTTGTGGTGCTGCCCAGGTCTAGCACACCAGCACCAAGTCTCTTCTTCTGAAAGGCAAATAAATTGCACACAGCACCACCAGGATGGGCCTTTCTCCATGAACAAAGTCATAAACCACCAAGAACTACTTGTGGGCTTTGGAACCACAGGATGTTAGCAAGAGCCACTATAAATCATTGGATGCCAACTGTGACTGAAAATGTCTTTTTTCTAACTTGCTTCAGCTCTGGGGAATCATGGATCATAGCTGAGAAACACAGAATAGAAAACAAACAATCAAACAAAAAGCAGGAACAAAGAGATTAGTGAAAAACAAAAGTAGAGGATAATGAATCAGAAAAAGGCATAACACCTAAGTGTTACACATAACACCTAATGCTGACCTGGTGAAGAATCAAATGAGAGCAGATAAAAGAAGATCATAAATCAAACGTACTAGCTATGCAAAAACTTCCTTCAAATTATAATGGAATTAGAGGAGAACATAGGGGACAAAGTAAAGTTTTTCATGGAAACATGTTTATGCAGGTGAGCGATTCCAGCTGCCAGTTTCCATCAGTTCCACCCATCCCATCTCTCTGCCATGTTCCATCCCATTATCCTGGGATTCAAATGGTGACTTGCACTGATCTGTCATGGATGTAATGCTGGTGCACAGAGCAAGAATATGTTATAATCTAGTGACAGTTTTGAGAGACATTATTCCTGCAAGTCACTTCAGGGAAATGGAAACCATGAGTTGGAAATACGCACACACACAGAATCTCATCAGTAAGTTTCCAAGTAAAGGAACCCTTCTCAAATACTTACTTCAGTAATTAATCTAAATCTCAGTCATAGGAAGACTGTTGCTTAGTGCCTCTTTAGCATTCTTGCTTGCAGTTTTCTTTGGGTCTCTAAGTAGGAAGCAGACTCTGCAGAGACACAGAGATAATTTACTGAATTCTCAAGGACAGACAATTCTCCCAGATTAAACAACATTCACTCTCTGTCAGAAGCTCAGCTTCAAAATTGCCAAAGCATGAGGAGAATAAAGTGCTGCTTAGACCTTTCTGTGCATGACAGGATAAAACGCAAGACTTCTCTGCCTAAAGGAATCCAGATAATGAAATAATCTTTAATCTTTGTCCCTTCAAGGCACTCTCAACACCTGTTATCCTTGATACTGTCACAGGCAAAAAAAGTGTGGATTCATCTCAAGGCTGGTAATTATTTCAGCTAATTGCTCATTTGGATGTGGGGTGATTACCAACAGTCCTTCAGGTACAGCAGTAGACACTTTTATCCTGCCTGATGCTCCACAAAGCAGGAGAGCTGCTGTACCCCAATCTCTGTTCTTCCAGGAAGATGAACTCCCATGCTACTTAAAATTACTGCAGTGAAACAGCCTGGCCAACTGGCTAAACCCAAATCTTCAGCAATTCATTTTACAGTCAATCATCACTGAATTCATTCAACCTTTTTACACACAGCACCAGCTCAGTGTTCAGTATTTTTCTAGAGGAGTGTGTTTATCTGGTACTGTGTTTCCAAACCACCCTTTAGTTCTATAAATAGGAACTAGACCTCTAACAAATGTGTTTTAATTTGACTTTGTTTTTCCAAAATCAATGGAGGTTGCAAATCAGAAACACTTGTGATGAACAGAAAGCAAACACAGTCTGGAATCAGGGATTTTGGTGCAGCTCTGCAAAGGCACAAAAATGGGGAAGTTCAGTTTTATAAACACAAAGATGGCAAGACAGTAACCTTTCTTTGTAACTTCAAAACTATTTCAGACAAAAAATCCTTTCCAGGCCCTTCTTGGGGCTAAACCCAACCCGAGTTGTTATCTTGGTCTGCTGGAGAGCTCAGACTGCTTCTCCTCTACTCTGCCTTTAGTAAGAACTTTACCTCCATCTGCCCAGACAAAAGTCAAGCAAATGCTTCTCAGCCTTCAGCCAGGGTGAAAGCACCCAGCTGTGTTTTTTGGTGTAAAGACTGCTCATTCCTCTCAGCTACTAATTTCTAACTCACAGCAGTTCAGGGCTGTGGAGACTCCAACACTACAGACACTCAAAACTGGGCTTGACACAGACATGAGCAGCCCTATCCAGCTCTGAAATCAGCCCTGCTTCCAAGGATTCCTCACAACTTGAATTATTATATGGGTTTTTTGTGTTTGTTGGAGAAATTGGAATCACTGGAGAGGCACCTGTCCTTTTGCAAGGTATGGGTATAAATAAGCCAGTCAGTTGAAGGTCACAAGTCTTTCCAGAGTATGACTGCTGTGGGCAGGAGGGAGTGGGCAGGAATACCCAGGGCTCAGGCAGGGAAACCACTCACCAACCAGCTGGGAATGGGTCAGAACACAGCTACCACTCAGGGAAGGAAAGGCACCAGCAATACTGGTTCTGCTCAGCTTGAATTTCCATTCATGTGTCTGTACAAACAGTAGCACAGGTCCTTCAGCACTGCTCTTCTCCACAGTAGGCCAAGCTTTTTAAAATTTATGTCTCATAAAGAGAAATAAAGAAACAGCATATTCCTCATTTCTGAGAGAAATCTCCTTAAGGATGCCTTCAAAATAATAATAAAAATACTTTTTACTTGGAAATAGGAAAAAAACAGATTATTTTTATTTATTTAGTTGTCTTTAGTTTTCTAAATGTTAAATTACATAAAAATACAGTACCATGCAAACCAATCATTTTAGTGCACAATATAGCACATTGCTTTGATTTTTCTTTTTAGTACTCACCACTCAGAGACTGCTTCAGGTTCTTAAATAATTGGGAAGACAATTGTAGCCCCTCAGATTCCAGTGGTCATTAGCAGCTAAAGATCCTAAAGAGCTGCACTGCTCCAAGCAGCAGAGTGGTTTTATACTCTTAAAGAGGCAATTAATACCTCTGTATTGTTTTGTTCTCATCAGTTGGAGAAGTGTCTGTGCTTTAGCACAGGGCATTATTTATGGTCTAGTTTGCTACCGAGTGGATTCTTTGCTGACCGATTGATGTCTTCTGACATGTCTGACACAGGAGGGACACAATACTGGAAAGAGAAAGGTAGCAAATTGTCCATCCTTTGAGAGTCACCAATCAGCAGCACAATCTCTCATCATTAGCTTCAGTGCCACATTCTCTACAGCATCTAGTTTTGCCTGGAAGATAAATGTACAAGGGTGGGATTTTTTATACTATATTTAGGCAATTAATATTATACCACCACATGTGTCTCCTCAGGACATGATCTAAAAGATGAACTCTGCTCTCTCCATACTTCCAGCACACATTCTGACAACATCACAGGAATTTAGCTTTTTTTCTGTTTATTGTCTGCAGTATAGATTCACTGCCATTTGGTCCTCTGGCTGTTCTTCCCACAACACTGAACATGGTTATCTACTGTAATGGTTCTGATCTGCTAATTGTTCTTCATCTGTTGGCTGGTCAAACTGGAGTGAATTGTGGCCACTGCCACCTGTATCTGACCCTTTTCTGTAGGAAATTCTCTCCCACCAACTAGTGCCTAGTGTTCCTAGGCACCCTCAATCTCATCCCTTAATTATTATCCTTATTCTGGTCCACTTTCTGCTCCTCTGCCCCTGAAGAAGTACCTTGAGCTGCACAAAGGAAAGTGCCTATTTCTTCCTTCCTTGGGAGGAGACCTTCTCCTTTCTGATCTCACACATACAGACATCACAGGCTCCCAGTTCCAGTGCCTTCCTTCCTGT
Source organism: Argya squamiceps (assembly GCA_037834095.1). NCBI lineage: Eukaryota > Metazoa > Chordata > Aves > Passeriformes > Leiothrichidae > Argya > Argya squamiceps. The sequence goes on from JBBMKD010000022.1 coordinate 15,905,677, forward strand.
TCCTTGCCTTCCATCTCTATTAGCCAGCTGGAAGGATTTTCTGGGATCCAGGTCCCAGTAGAATGCCTGTATCCTCTGTATATCTCACCTCAGAAATTGTCCCTTTTGTCTTCTTCAGCTGTCAAAGATTTGGTTGGTATCCTCAAGATTCTTCAGCCTGGTCTGTCTTTGGATATTACCTTCCTCCTGTGTGCTCAGTGTGTTAACCACTGACCAAGACAGCCCAGAACACAGGGACTGCAAACAAATGCTACAACTTTGCTGATCCAGCCAAGCCATAACCACGCACTCCTGGTTCCACAGGAAGGGTTTGAACAACAGATGTCCCAAATTCCTGCTCCCACTAGTTCTGAATAGACTCACAGATACCTTGTGATGGTGTTAATATTTCAAAACTGTTTGTACCAACAATCACAGGAAGATGATTTATGCAGATATTTTCAAAATTTCATGGGGCTCATTTTACTTGAACTGTCACATTCTTGTAATTCGAACTTTCAGCTTGCTGAACTCACGTACCTGTTTGTTTTAATACAGCAATATGGTCTTTCTGTCCCTGCAGAGATCTCTTTCCCTCACCATCTTTCCCTTAAACCTTTCCTTCTTTTCCAGACCAACATACAAGCAAAAATCTAGAACTACTGGATTAACAGTGAGACAGTCTATATTACCTTGCTGCCTTCTATGGAAATATTAAATATGGAGATAAATCTAAGATCATAAGTACACAGCAGCAACAGTAAAAGAGGCAGTGCTTGAACTGACTGCATTAATTAGACTTGACAAATAGTATTATCTAAATTGCTAATATTTTGAAACAAAAGTTTTCTTTTAGCCACTGCCAAACTCATAATCCATAGGAAAACTGCCCATTTAAAAACATCTGCGTTGTACACCATTGTAAATGAGAATACTGAAAACCTCATGCCCTGCAACTTGTTAACGTGATACCCTGGCATTGCTGAGTGAAAATACTTTGACAGCTTTAATGTGTCCTTTTCCAGTGTAATGAGTTGGTGCTTAAAAATGAATGTTTTTCTACAACATGATCCCTCAGCTCCTAACAGAAGATTTCAGCTCATTTTACAACACATGATGAAGCATCTTCCTTGTTATAATGTGACAATGGCACTACTGAGCACAACAATTTGAGCATGAATGTGCCACTGCAAGACAGAAAAAATCTGAAGAGGCAATTCCACCTAGAACTATGCAGCAAATGCATAAGAAAGAGGAAGAAGAATGATTAAAGATGCATTAGCACAGTCTGACAAACGAGGCCCTCGACAGAAGAACCCTCGGTCCTCTGGTGAAAGGGGAGCAGCAGAGGTGATCTGAGTGAGGCACAGCCAAAGAATCTGAGCGGGTCTAACAAAGTCTCACATTTTGAAATGTTGAGATGAAAATGTGTCTGTTCAGACAAAGTAAATTCTAAACAATCTCACTATAAAATATATCACTTCTAAAAAGCCTTTTAAGTCTAGAAAAAAACCACTCTTTTCCTAATTACCCACCCCAAGTATTAAATTTGGCTTGTGGAATAACCAAAAATATGTTACATATAACCCAGATACTTTAATTTCAAATAAATTAGCATACAACCAACGGGTTCAATGTCTCATGCCAGCTCATAACACATCAATTCTCCTGCAACTTGTGTGTTTGATCTCAACTCCTGATCAGGAAAAACCCTACCACAAACACCAGCAGTTAGTGAGATTTTGATTCAGCCCAGGTCAGACCCCTAATAATTAGTGTGCCCTCAGAGAGAAGCAGCTGCTTGTATCTTTTCTTTTGGTATGGACTGATCTTACCTTACAAAGTACCTTTAGAGAGGAAAGGTATTTTCCCCAAGGAAAATACAAGTAAAGCCATATCTGTATTTGACATTTTAAACTCCCTTTTTTTTATCTCAGTTCTCCCATACACTATTTTCAAAAAATAAACACCACATTGAATCTCCCCTGCTAAGCAGACGGCGTCATTTTCTGTTTTGCAAAACTGCAGGAGGACCCACATAAAATGACTGCTCCCTTAACCTCTACCCGTGTGATGGAGCATTACAACCACCTGTACACTGCTTCCTAACATACTTGGTAGCAGCCTTATTACAGTTTGACAGCCTTAATTTAAGTCTCTGGATTTCCAGGAAGGAACACATTACTGGTTGCTGAACCAAGTTAACCAGTCCTCCACAATCTCAAAATGAAATTAAGACTTACTAAGATTCAAATTGGGAAAGACACCTGCTTTAAAAACATAATCTGATGAGTCTCTATAAAGATCTTAACCACAATTTTTAAAAAAAACCTCACATTTTACATCTGAATTGAGGTTTGCAAATTGCCACATTAAGCTATCACTTACTTTTGCACAGTGCATGGACCTTTCAGAACAGTAAAAAATACTTGTGTACACAGGGATGGAGTCAGTCTGTTTTAAACAGAATGCAGTATTTTTCAGCTTTTGTAAACCTGAAAATCTTCTTGCCCCTTCAGTAAATGAGCACTGTGCACAAAGCTGAGTGCCCCCTCTGTACAGAGCAGCAGATCTGTGCAGATTGCCAGCCCCAGTTTTCAGGAGTAAGTTCTGCATGGTTTACTTGTGTTTCCTACAGAATTATCTTGCCAAGAGCGTGGGAGATTTCAGGAGTGATGAACCACCACAGCTCCCCTGGTTCTGCTGCAGTGGATGAATGCCCAGCACCCTGGCGTGTCTCACAGGGATGCATAACCAAACTGATCAGGATATTCCTGAGGGAACTCTTCATTAAACCCTAGCCATTTATAACACTAACTCATTACAAGAAATAATTACCATAGCAACCACTGCACACCATGCATTTGCTGGCACCAACAGTGAGTCTTCCGTAGGGAGGAAGCGGGAGGGAAATGAGGCAAAACAAAAACTTTTACAGAGGTTTGGCATAGTCAGGCACCAGTAGATGATGTTTCCCTGTATTTTATTTAACAAAAGACCATATCCTATATTAAGGATACTGCTTCAAATAAGCAGCAAACGTTTTAGAATTCAGAAATACAACATAGTATGTCAACATTTCACACAGCATTGTACCAAAGTCCTTTGGTGCTTTTAGATATAATAGCACTTTACATACTCCAACCCTTCTGACCTCCCTTAGAATGCCAAGGCAAGCTGGGCTGCAGCTGAAGACATGAGGAACCTGGTGTTGTTTGGTTTTTTCCTCTCTGTACCAGAACACCAATGTAATTCCCATTTAAATCCAGACACTCAAAAGACATTTAGTTGTGTTTCATCCCAGTTCCTCAGAGGACCCAGTCACAGAAAACAGAACACAATTTCCCATCCATAAAAATGGAAGTGGTGTAGCAGGGACAGGCAATCCAAGGAATGAGGCAGACGCAGCAGGTCAAGGGAAGCCTTCTGCTTCTTTATTCTATTCTAATTATCTGACTCCATTACTTATATACATTTGTACAGAGGTCAAGAGATTGGCTACACAGGTCACCACCTCTTCGACCTGGATGGTGAACATCACCGTCCATCACATTTCTCCACCCAGAGCAGAAAAATGTAAACAATAGATAAATGCTAAAAATAGACATTATTTTTGTGAAGCTGCATGAGAAACTGCACTGCAAGATTTCAAACACTTGCAAGCAAGAAAACTGAGGGCAACAAAGTGGCACTGCCCTAACTGCATTATTGCAAACATTCTGTAGACTGTGACATCCTTAGATTCTCAAAGCAGTGGAACCACACAACAGATGACAAATCCAGATGTAGAACCAGGGCTGAGAATGTCTTACAAAAGACAGACTGGGGGAGCTCAGATCTTCCCCAGCATGAAAAGCAGAAGCAGAGATGCACTAGGGACAGCTCAGTTGCCTTAAGCTACCTGAGCCAACATCAGCAGAGAAGCCTTTATACTCCTACAGAACTCACCAAGAGCTTTTTTCATTATCTCCCAAGGCCAAATTTGTTTCCACTGGTCAGGATTTCAAGGACTGCAAGACCAGCTGTGCAAGGTCAAACTCTTAGACCTTGTGAGATGTATAATGTCTCTAAAGAGACCTAGACAACTTTAGTTAACCAGTTAGGGTTCCATCTATTGTTTTTAATGCCTAGTTGTCACAGAACAGAGAACAAGACCTGGGACTTGTGAGGATGGTGTTTGTCATCTGCACAGAGCAGTGGAACTGCTCAGCTGAAGCTTGTCCAGCCAGTTCAAACACACATTCTTGCACTTTGCAATTGTGAGGCTTAGCAAAATGACTCTGGAGTTTCTGGCCTCTGAAGACCTGGAAAAATGTGTTTCATTGGGAAGTTTTACAATACCAATTATAGATTCCAAAGAGCAATAAGGCAAAAGGTTCTGCCCCCTTCTGAGCTCCTCCCATTTGTTAAGCTTTCCCTTCCTTTCTAAAGGAAAAAAAATCACCATTATTTTACTTTACAGGATTAAAAAAAGCAAGAAAGTGAAACCCTGGGGGCTGGGAGACTTGGACTTTAAAGGACTCTGTAATGAACTGTTTCATGGCAGTTAATCACTTTAATCGTGCTTCCTTTCCTCAATAAAAGTTTCCCTGTCTGTACTCTCCAAGTGATCTCCAATCCTTCTCTAATAAAATGCCCAGAGGGTTAGAGTGTGATCCAGCTCTGGAACACTGGCCTGAGCAAAGGGCAAACATCCCTTATTCTTCTGAGTATTTTCTGAATTCATTCCAGAATTACCACCACATTTTAACTCCAGTGCCATGCAGAACATGCTTGTACTATCAGTTACAACACACTCTGTATTGCTCTTCACTCATTAGCTTTCCATTTTATATCTGGGCTTATAATTACATTTCACAAATGCATTATTTTTTAAAAACTTTGGATGAAAACTGGATTTCTTTCATGACTGTAACTCTTTCATTTTGGAAAAATAAGCTTGGGATAAAAAAACAGAAATAAGGATTTGAGACCCACTGCAATGGTTTGGGGAAATGGGAGAAAGAAAGGAGAAAAAGTCGTATGAGTCCTGATCTTCTGTCTTGTTGTCAGAGGAGATGAGAGCCCCAGTAAAGTGCTGTGTGCAGCTACACAAACCTGACCATCAGTGCTTTTCTGCAATGGGAACGAAGGATTCCTGTTAGTCGTGGGGGCTGGGTGACATTTTTTGGCATCTGCCTGACTCCCCTTCTGCAGTGCTTGGTTTGCACACAGTACAGAGCACAAGCTGACAGGCATTCCTCAGTATTAACAAATGATTAACACTGTGTCTAAGTCAGTGGTTATCTGAGGGGTTCCTATTTTCAAAATAGTTTGTTTTAAACTATGTGTGCCTTTAGTCCTATTTTGAACACAACTTTTAGTTTATTATCCCAGTGGAATAAGTGCATCTCTGTCCACGTTGAAAAGAAGCTATTTCTCTCCAAACACTGTAAAATTTCTGTTCACATTGAAATAAACACTGAAACTCAGAGAAATGTCTTTGCCTCCACAACCCCGTCCTCCCCCCACATTTCCTTCTTGACAACTACTAACAATAAATGTAAAAGTAATCCTAGTTTTTATTTGAAGCTATCCTAGCTTTAAAAGAACCTTCCAAATATGATTGAGGCTATGATTTAAACCCACAGGTAACCCCTGAAATCTGCTTTGAATAGCAACAAATGCCTAACAAGATCTTGAGCGCTTGCAGCGAAAAAATCTAATCTCTGAACTCCTAAAGGTCAAGATTTACTGCCTGGTAACATGGCTCAAGTGTAAATGCTCTGTAATGCTACAGCAGGTGATTGCTTTGCTCTCTAGACAGTGTCAATTTTGCCCAAGTAGCAGCAGATGTGTCTAGCATTAAGCCAGAAAGGTGTCAAGGGCCCTTCTTGAACAGAACTGCTTCTCAGAGAAACTGGTCCTAAAGCCCCAGTCTATTAAGACCATACCCAAAAGACAGATATTTAAAACTTAAAGGATGCTGGAGAATCAAGGTGCTTTAGAGCTCTAATATTTCAGAGTCCGATATCCTGGGAGAAGAAATTCTCTGGTGATACAAGCACACATCCTCAAATGTGTGAGCACACACATCCTGCACTGCACAGGCCTGCCAGGGCAGCTAAAGTAACTTACACCAGGAAAGTATTTGGCTCTGAATATTCTTCATTCCAAACTTCTTCCTCCTGAATCTCCTCAGCGAGGTGCTGCCATGGTGTCACAGATAATGTCACAGTGCTCCCACTGGGGGTGCTCCTGCATCCCCTGGCTCCCTTACCCAGGACATTCATGCCCAGTACCTATGGCAGCTATGAAATCCTAAATCCACTTTTTGAAATCATTCATCATTGCTCTGACCTCTCCAAGGTACAGAGACGCAAAAAGTAAAGATTTCATTAAAATAAATACTACCTATTTTGTTATGAAACATTCAAAGTCCAAGAATAAGAAGATAGGGAAAGCATATTCCATTTGAAAATAAAGATGTGTAATCAGTCTGCAGAGGATCCGGTGCACTTTAGTTGTACTTATGTAAAAGAAGCAACACAAATGATCTCAAAAGCAGCAGTGGAAGTTCTTCACACACTTTCCCATATGATACTCCAGCACTTGTAGCTGCAGGCTGAACCCTTTCCCAGCAGAACTTTTATCCAGCTGTTGATAGCCCTTCCCACCTTGGTGCTGCCTGGCACAAATACTCCAAAAGCCTCAGGAAACACAACATAGGCCCACCATGTTTCTCATGTCTGCAGTCTCTAAAGAATATTCATGGAGAAGTTTAGGACAGCTTGAGGGCCAGCTAAAACCAAGGTCAGCATTGCCCAAGAGTCTGAATTTGGTCTCACTTGCGTTTCAAAACAGGTCAGTGAAGACAAAGAGGGAATGCAGGATGAATTCTCAGGATGTTGCTGAGGACAAGTTTTCCTTTCATGCCTTGGTGTGGACAGATGATACTTCTGAAAGACATGATTCTGCCTGGGCTGAGCAACATGGAAACAACTGGGCTGCCAAAATGGAACTCAGTCTGTTGAACTGGAATTTAAGTGGAATATTCTCTACTTGTTACAGAGATTAAGTTGCCCTGGGTTACTAGAGATTTTCTGGTTTTCCTCCAAGAACATTTAGAAAAGGTTTTCATAGGATTCAGACATGATTAATAAATATTTTGACAACTGTGTAATTACCCAATGTGTATTCCAACAAATTTAGCCCATTCTCTGATTTCATCCAGCTAAGAATTCTTTGCACTTCACATAATACAGTTTCTTGGATGGGGTTGCTTTGTGTTGCAATTCCTGTCTGGGGTGCTTTGTGCTGATTTGGCATACACACAATTCACGTCTGTAACTTATCTGTAGATATTTAAGATACCTAGTAGGCTTTTACACACCAGTTCTACCTGAAAATCAGTATTACAGTGACTGAGGTCTTTACAGAAACATTGTTTCTGCAAGTCTGAAGCTTGATTTCAGGCTTTCCAAGAGCAGAAAATAATCTCTCCCTCAAATTAAACTTTTCATGGAGGGCAGTAAGCAGGCTTTAGGAAAAGCTCTGACAGACTCTGTTTATGTGCAGAAGTCATACTGGGACAACTTAAAAAAATCAATGTAAAATCCTAGTGCAATCAATAGAGTTTAAAATTAACTACATTGGCTGAGTTTGTGGCTTTAAATCATATGAGTAATTTCACTAGTGCTACCAGAGTAGGCATTCCTGCCAGACCTCACTGGGAGCTCACTCACCTATATCATTTGAAGTAATCCTTCTGAGGTCTTATTTATGGATGCATGGCAAGCACAATGCCATCCAGCCCCACGCTGGGCATGCTGTCATTAAGCACTGAATGGCAGCAAATGCAATTTAACTTCTCTGAACAGCATCATTTGGAATAGTCCCAGGAAAACCCAGCATAAAACTAATTTCTAGCTGCATCAGATATGTAAGTATTTACAGAGCTCTTTGTAAACATACTGTAATTAAAAACATTTAATAGAGAACAAACCCACTTTGCCATATGGCAAGTCATCTTCAGTTAAGGCAAGAGAGCCTTGGAGTCTGACAAAGAGGGCAAGGGGGACAGACTGTAAATTCCAAAGACTTGACAGAAAAGGGGCCCCCAAAATAGCTTATCTATGTTGGAATTATGACAATGACATAGAAAAAGTAGCCCCAGGCCTCAAATCTTTGCCATGGGATACAAAGACACCTGTAAAAATCCCTGCATAGGACCAACACATCTTACATGAAAAATAATTGCTTCAAACAGCAGGAAGTGTAAGGTGCAGCATTATCCCAGAATATCCCAACCTGTTAGTGCTGTCAAGAACTGCATCAGGAGATTCATCTCCATCTACACAAGGCTTTCTTTCAAGTTAAAAATTCACATACGAAGTTGGCATGAAGGGAAAAGGCTGACAGTGGAATGTAAGATACACCCGATTCCTGCAGCAAGACTCTTAGAGTCCTCCTTCAGAATACATTTGGTACAAGATAATAAAAAGATGACTCAGAAGATTTAACCAAACTCTTGAAATTGCTCAGAAACACAGCTTTTTTTTTTTTCCAAACAAAGTGCAGATTTGATTTTTTTAAAAGACAGAAATTTTATGTGGCAGCAGCTTAAAGAAAATAAATATTCCTCTTCATTTGCTACCAAGTTGTGTGCTGGAGTCCCCAGCTGTCTGCAGAGCCCCTGAGTGACCCTAGTTTTTGAAGCAGGTCTCATGTAAGTTGAGAAGATGTTTTCAGGGAGGAGATGGGATATTTATCATTCCCTGAAAACTGCTAATGAACAGCAACACCTAAAATGATAGAAATCCTAGGCCTTTGATTGCCAGAGTACAAAGTAGCTTGGGGCCCAGGGTAACCACAGCCCCAGCAGCAGCAGCTCTCCCCTCTGAGGCACGGAAAGCAAAGCTGTGCTGTGCAGGAAGGGATCACCAGGGGTACCAGGATTCAGGCACCTTCCAGAACTCCCTGCAGCAGGAGTTCAGAGAATCACCTGGGTAAGGTTCAAGCAGGGGTGCCCAGTGCTCTGCAGAAAGGGCTGTAAAATGCACAGAGGGAACAAGAGCTGGAACAGGCAGGGCCTAAGCCAACAGAGGGAGAAGTTGCCTCACTTCACCCCCATGCCAGCCTGCTCTCGTGGAATTTGTGAACCTGCAGCGAAGCACATCTCAATGCACTGAGAGTGAGGCTTGGCACAGCCAGGAACACCCCTCCAGAAGCCCAGCTTAGAACCTGCAGTCATCCTGGTGATCAGAAGTACCTGTACAAAGTCCATTTTTTATGTATTACAGGATGTCAGAGTTGTCAGATGGCTCAGAAACACCTGAGTAGTCTTCAGTGGATTAAATGCTTTCAGAACAGGTTGAAGTTGAGTGACATTTTTAAGCTCCTAAGTGAACCAATATGCAAAACTAATGAGATCATAAATTTTTCCTCCAGTTAATGTACTAGGTGGAGGATGGAGAGCAGAGAGAAGCAGGAAGATGAGAGGCTGCCCAAACACATGAGGTTGATTAAATTAATTTAATCTGCAAAAAGAATAAGACCCACAGAGGCAGAGCCATTATTCACTGGGCTACAGTATCCCCACCAAGGATACAGCTTTCAGCTGCTCTGCCTGCCAGTCTAACCCAGTGCTTTTAAAGTTACAGCAGGAAACTGAAACACAGGCTTGTTGAATAAGAAAGCCACATCCCTTTTTCTTTGAAGGTTGAGTAAAACAATGTGCTGCTCACAACCCAATAACTGCAATTTTCTGTGTATCATCTTGGTAAAGCAATAGGGACAGTGGCTGTCACTGCAGGGGGACAGGTTACACACGTGCACCACCTGAATTGCTGCTCCAACTGCAGCAAACAATGCACAGAGTGTCACTGCAAAAGGCAACATAATTTTATACCCTGTCTCTGTTAGCAGATACCACACATCAACTGTGAAAACTGAAGAAAAAGCAGGTAGAGAAGAAACACACTCAGAGCAATGCTTCAGCTACTGTGTTATAGTAACCATGTATATCAGAGCATGAGACCATCTCTGCCAAAATTCTTGCTGTTTTTAGTCCTTACAGCTCTCATTTGAGATGAATGATTGGCATTCTCCAACCAAAGGTACTGTTTTGATTATATATACATACACAGACCAACTTACCAAAATTAAACCTATGCATATTAGAGTGCTTATTATGAAAATCTTTTTAAAAAGAACAGTATTTTATCTTAGTAAAAAATTAGCTGCTTGCAAATGAACTGCTTATTTCAAAGTTCAAGTTCAGTAAGCATAAGCATTGGCACATTTGTGAAAAGGTGTCCACCAAAATCCTGTCTTTTCCTGGAGGCAGAAGTACCAAGCACTGCCAGATGGGGAATGCACTGGCATTGCACAAGGTGTGCTGCAGCTGCTGGGAGACAGGCACATACAGGCACTTCATGATCTCTCTGCCTTGTAGTTTAGCTTGGAAACTCAGCAGCCCTTGGAAACCCTGAGTGTCCAAGTCGAGACTTGCTTTACTTGTTTAGGGGTTCCTCCCTTCTCACCAGTCACAGAATAGAATAAATCTTAAGCATGATGCAATTGTGGTGTAATTCACATGGTGCTTGGGGAAGATGATCAGGGACTAGGACTTCAGACATGTACAAGACAAGCACAAGATGAGCAAATTCCATATTTGTTTAAAAGTTAATCCAGTTTCTCCAAATATTCCAGTATAGGTTCATGTTAATTAAAGTGGAAAAAGTCACATTTATTCACTGCAACATTATCATTTTGTGCTTCTTCCTTAGGGACAGTCAAGGTAACAAGTCACAAGGAGGCTGGAATTCCCAACCAACCTGAACTGAATACACAGACCTGTAAGTCTGATCACAAGAATTGCTTTTCTGAATCCCTTTCAACAGATTTGCAACAATTCCTATATTTCTGTGCAAATTTCTTCTTTCCTTTTCCCAGCTCAGTACTGAAAGAACACTACACAGCACTCTGTTCAGCTGCTGCTTCTTTCCCTGTTGGTTAACAGTGGTTTGAGTTTCCTTGCACAACAAGGTTTGTATCTCAAATTCATAATTGAGACAGAGAAAGGAAAGTCCACTGCCTGGCAGACAATCCCAGAGCACAGGAAACCAGATCAGTCCCAAATTCTTTTGTGAATTCTGCTAAATGGGACACAGCAAGGTTCTCAAATCTTAGCTCCAGCCTCTGTGTCTCGAATCCTATTTTTTCTTTTAAAAACCCAAGACATTTACATTTTTTTCATAGTGAAGTTTGTTTTCAGAGGATTACATTAAAAAAAACACAAGGTCCTCAGCCTTGTGGGCAAAGTTCTTAAGAGACTAAGTTAAGGCAATAACGTTAAGGAAACAAGACTTTCCAGGGGATAAAGCCAGGCTATAACATACTCTGTTGATGGATGGTATTTGTTAACCTTCACTTCCCCCACTACCCAACAGATAGCATTTCACATTCTTCACATTGACCCAACTCTTACCTTAAATACACCTTTTTCCCTGATAACACCTGAATTCTTACACTGTTCACCTGCAGATCATCTCTTTGCCTTGTGCTGTGCACCACTGACCATTAGGGATTGAAAGGAGACCAGCCTGTTTCTATTACAGCCTTGGATTTGAATTACAGAAGTGTTGTAACTCCCAGCATGTGACCACAACTGAAATGAGCTAGGCCTTAATTAAACAGAGGTTGAAGCTCATTGTTTAATTAAACAGATGTAAGTGCCTAATCATTCAACTATTCCAAGCATACACTGCATATCATTTAATCTCCCCACCCACACAATGAAGGCACAGCTCTGAGACTGCACTGCAGTCAAACTATTTCAAATAACCCAGCCTATGCTTTCAACACAAAAAAGAAATTTCCAATGACTGGATAAACATGTAAAAGAAGAGTGAATGTAATTTACTGAGAGCCATTTCCAGTACAGTGTGTGTGAAATGAGAATCTCTCTATGGTGCAGCACACCCTCACCTCTTGATTATTCTGACTTACAGAGGCCCCACTATGAAAGGCTTTACAACACCATGAATGCCTTTCAAACAACACTCCTGCAACGTGTAGGATACTGCACAGATCCTTGTCCGGGCAAAGAGGATGAATTTTCCTCAGAACACTCCAGAAATCCTGGGCTGTGTGCACACATCCAGGCAATGGCTCTGTGAGAGGAGCTGACCTACAGCGCTACAGACTCTGCCTCGTGCGTCCAGGGGAGAGGCCTGGCAGCAGAGGAGGGAAACACTTTCCTACAGATCCTTTTTGTGCAGCAGTCATAAGACTGCACCTTTCTGGAGCAGAAGAGTTTCACTGAAAGGAGTTTGCTGCATGGAGGGAAAATCAAAATTGATACGTTGGGCAGTCAGCTTTTTACCCAAAGCTAACAGATCCAATTGTTTATGAGGAGAGCAGCGGGAAACAGATTGACAGATTTCTCCAGATTCCTCAAGCCAGCTGGCAAAACCAGGATGGATTCCAGAATGGATTAAAAAACATGGACAGGGAGTCTGAATTATAATATTCAGTGCAAGGAGCCTAAGACATAGGTAGAGAAGCTGAGGTACATTCCATATTTGACAGGAGAGTCACCACAAAAGGACCCTCCTGACTTTGTGTCCAACCACTTGTTTCCATTCCTTTGCCCCAGTGGCTGCTGTCCTCTCAGACTGCACCGTGGCATGCTGAGGGTGGCAGTGTGACAGAAAGAGTAGTTCCTTGTGTCCCTCATCCAGTGATTTTAATGTCAAACCTGTGGTGCCAGCTCATATCCCAGAAACAGAGGATTTCTCAGCAGGATCAGGTTTGGCTGAAAATAAGTCACTGGCCTAGACCAGTAAACCACAGGGAAAGTGAAAAGACGAGGAAGGTGTTAGGGATTGGGTTGCTGTTGTAAAACAAATCCATGCAGACTTAAGAATGGACATCAGATTATTGTTATCACTACTTCAAATGGCAGCTAATTTTTAATTATTTAAAAGTGAACAGTCAAATTAATTTCTGCAGTGTTGTTCAGAGGACAGAGGAGACAGCAGCCTTATCACAGCAGGAACAAGAAGTAAGAGCAGAAGAAAAAACTCAGATGAGCTTTACCCAAAGGTTTCATAATGCAAACCTGCCTGTGCCCAGCACCAGCACCTTGACCTGAAGACTCAGGCACCTGGAGCCAGGAAAACTCCAAGTTGTACCAATGAGATAAACGTGGAGTGCTCACTGCTTCCCTACAGGGGTGGCAGGATCAGACCTTTCCAAGGGAACAGAAGTCATTTATAGTATCAAGCCAGTGGCCTGACAGCCTGGATGTCTCAACAATCCAGAAGTGAGCAAAGCAGGCAACCCCACACAGGGAGAATGTGCAAGGATTTATCACCCTGGCCAGGAGGGAGTCCTTTATATTCTTATTGCCCAGATAAGCAGTCCAGGCTTCAGCCCTTACAAGTGTCTGAAAATTGTCTGAACTTTTACAGATACCCAGCTAGGAAGTCGATTACTAAAAGATCACAAGACACACTTGCAGCAATTACTTTTCTGAAACCACACATCAGGTGGGAAATAAAAATATGGAAACATGAGAGAGAATCAAAGATATTTGAAAACAAATTGTTCTAGCTCAGCTTTTCTGTTCCTCAGTAGTAACAGGGCCACACTTGCTGGCATGAGTCTTTCCACAAGAGACCAAATAATTTTGGACAGATTTCAAAGTGAATACTACAATGCAATCATATAGACCTTTTTGCCATAGGTATTTCATTCATAGGGAAAAAAATGTACCAGGAGAGAATTCCACAATGGTAAATTTGCAGTCTTTGTGTTGGGTGTTTTTGCAGACTGCAAAGTAAAAAGAAAACCAGAAATTGAAACTTGCTATCAGGCAGTGCTAACAAACGACCGTGGGCTGCCAGTAATGCTGCAAAGCGACAGGATTCCTGTTGTTAAACTTGATGAGCAGCAGCATCGCCCAGGAACACGTAACAACCACTGAACTTTCCACAAAGACACTTTGCTTCCCATAGATCTCCATACATAACCTTTACTGGTCTCAGTAGGATCATTACATCCATTAGACTGTGGACTCAGCACTGCTTTAGCTCTTAAGTTAATACAACTGAGACTTTTTTTTTACTTTCCTATTGGGAAGTAGCATGTGCAATTTTAGTGATTTCTTAGATCATTCTATAAGTAAATCAAATATTCTTTCAAGCCTAGTTATCAAAATTGTGTCCTTTGATACTACATCCTCCATCAAACTGCAGTAATCCAGATCAACACATTTTAAACCTCCACTATCTCTCCTAATATCATTCTAGCAGATAGAGTAATTAAATTTGTACATTTTTTTTAAGTCCTACTCAATAAATCTGAATAAATTAACAACGCATTACTAAGGCTGCTACATTAAATTTGCATAGTGCATTTAATGAATATGCAACTGCAAGTGAAAAGGTCTGCTACTGTGAACCTTCCACATTAGCATAACTACTTCCAGCATGTTTCTTAAATAATGCACTCATTTGCACATCACTGACTTGGCTAATTCTGACTTCAGTCAGGGTAGCCTTGTAATTAAGACTCTTGCTTTAATTTTTAATGAAGTTTATGTTACATCAATCCTGACAGTAATGAGGGGACATGGAAACAAAAAGGCTGCTAATAATTAAATTCACAAACCAGTTTGAGGGATAATAATTCCTGAGGAGAAATTACATGACTAATTATTAATTAAATATTCATACTATTGCAGGGCCATCTCCCTTAACTGCTCCTTCTTGTTGGTAATAATGCTGAGGTGTGGATGCCTCCTGCAACCATTCTGATTTTAAGGTCTTTGGTTAATTTTAGTGCACCATTAATCAATATGACACAAAAAATAAAATTGCTTTAATTGGTATCACTTTATTGTTTCTAAATATTACTACAGTTGGTTTAGTTGTGGAGAATTAATCTAGTTAGTCGGTGCCCATTTTATGGCAACATAAATCCAGTTTATATCCATAAACTTCTAATGGCAGGACAACTTGACCTTTTTTTGTAACATTACTGTTTACAGATAATTACACCAACTCTTTAAAAGGTTGTTTAATAGCTTTGCATTCATCATAGTAAAATGAAAAACATGCATATTATTTAACTCCAGACTGTTCTAAGAAGGTCTCAAAGACCCTAATTTACCCCTGCTGAAAAGTAAGCAATATTAATTTGTGTATTTTTAAGAAATCTATGAGAGCTTTTCCTCAAATGCATACAAACAGATTGAAAGTGTTGGTGTGTGGGTCTCTATCCATCTTTCACACCCTTTAGATGACAAATATCACAGAGTGACAGCCCTTCAATGACATCTTTCACAGAAAGGAATATGTCGGTGTGTGGCTTTTCTATCACACAGGTCTTGAATTGATAGTTTTCCAATCTCTCATACACAGATACCATAAATTCACATAGGAATTAGAATGATTAATCCTAATTTACATCAACATTTCTATCATCCAGGATTCTGCTTACTGAAAGTGTCATAATAAACCTTTAGGATTACATGTTTACTAAAAGAAGTCGAGTTTGTAGGAAAGTTTAGCAGGAGGAAAGAAATTCCTTAAATGAAGCTTATTAGTCACCAAACTCACTTGGACTATGAATTTGTTTTACAGTGTATGTTAGTGCTTTAAAGAGAGAGTATTTTGCATAGCATAAAATCAATTCTCAAATTATTAAAAAGACATAAAGCATGTCCTTTTATCCTGAAGGGGCATTTGGAAATTCTGAACCAGGGCAAACATTTCATTTTTCTAATAATTCAAACCAGTTGATTCATCAAAGTGAAACAAGTCCATCACCATACATGGGGCAATGATTCCCTTCAGCAAGCACTTGTCACATTACTACAATCTGACAGGTTTGTAGGGCATTATTACTAGCTCTGATTTCTACCAATCTATCCCTTTTACTAAATCTTAAAAATCTTTTTAACTTTTCTTTCTTCCTCTACTCTCTTAAACTAACACCTGAAGGCAATTTAAATATACCACTCCATAATGAAATAGCACTTTCATTCTCTCTAGAATTAAGATGTCATTATCAACCATCTGTTCCTGGTCCTGCTCTCTATTTCTTCCATCAAAGAAATAATTCCAGGCATGAAACACCTCATTGGAGCAACAATCACCTGAAACTGCTGAAGTGCTGCAATATGAGGGTGGGCCCAGCTTGCAGGGGAAATAACAATTGAAGAAACTTCTTTTGGGTAATTTGGTGTCACTTTATGCAGCAGGTGAGGAGAATTCCTATTGGGTCTTTCCCCCCATTCCTTGTCTCTACAAGCAGTACCTGTGCTCCTGGGAGTGCAATATCTGGTTCCCAGGACCAAAAGACACCTGAAGAGTCCCTCAGGTCAAAGCCCCAGTTTGAGGACAAAAGATGCAGGGCTCATACTGAGCCACCTCACTGGAATTCTGTGGAGTCTGAACCAGGATTGGATGATAGCAGCCAGAAAAACTCAACTGCAACTGTGCTTCTCTGAACAACACCAGCAGTTCTACAGTTTTACACACACAAGCTGTGTGTAAAATTTGACATGATTTGCTTTGACAAATCATCATCCTTCTGCAACAGGATAACCACCCCATGGGAAGGAGAATCAAAAAGGAAAGGCAAATTTCATGGGTTGAGGTAAGAACGGTTTGCTAACTAAAACATAGTAAAATATAATAATCATAACAAAAAGAAGGGTTAGAGAGAAATAAAACCCAAGAGAAAGAACTGATGTACAGAACAGTTGCCCACCCACTGACTGACACCCAGCCTGTCTCTGAGCAGCAGTGGGCACTCCCCACTTTGTGTGTGACATTCCACACCTTGGAGCATCCCTTTGGCCAGCTCAGGTCAGCTGTCCCAGCTGTGCCCTTCACCCAACATCTTGTGTACATCACTGGCAGAGCAAGAGGCACTGGAAAGTCCTTGGTTTAGCGTAGACATTGCTCAGCCACAACTAAAACACCAGTGTTATCAACATTACTCTTGTACTGAATCCAAAACATAGCACTGTACCAGCTGTGCCTGTTGCAGAAGGAAACTCACACTCCATGAGCCAAAACCAGGACAAGAGTGAACTCCAAACCAGGTAGAAAACCACCCTGGAGAGCAAATCCTAGTGTTCCAGTGTTGGGCTCTCCATGCTTCCCTCCTGCATTGCTATCAATCCATACTTTCACTACTCACTTGGATGACAAAAGGCCATGCCTATAAATCTACTGCAAGGTGGGAAGGATTGTGAATGTTCTCAAGGAATAGAATTCAAAGGAATTTTACCAGATAAAAAACATGTAGACCAAATGGAAATAAGCCCAGAGGAAGACAACCAGATATAACATAACATTAGAGCAAGCAAATCCCTTTGGGGAAAACTGGAACAACTGGGGTTCTGTTTGTCCCATGGAAGAGGTTGCTCACAGGAGAGAACTAAAGGCTGCTACTAAGGAAATGATTTTTCCCCACATCCATGATGATGGTGATAAGAAAAACTAGTCATGTACTTCAGCAGGAAAATTAAATATTAGCATTAGCACTGGAAGATGTTGTGCATCTTAATTATCTAGGTTTAAAAGCAGTGTAGACAAAAATCAGTCAGGAATGACTTTTGTAGGGCTGATCCAGACTTAGGAGAGAAGACAAGCTACATTTCTTAGGATATCCCAGTCCTGATTCTACAATGAGTTCAGTTTTATGCAAAAGCTGTGGTTGTGTGTGACCCTGTGTACTACAGCTACAAATCCATTAGTATGACTGAATAACTACTAACAGAAACCTGAGGTCAGTTTTGGGGATTCAGAGGAATTATAGTGTTTAAATAAGGCCTTCTGCTCCCTAAGAAGATAAAATTATAGGTGCTGAATAGAAGAATGTAGATCAGTCACATTAGACATGGAAGTGAAAAGGATGGAGTGAGTTGGAATCAAAGGAAGGGACTGAGGAAGGACTAGGAACCAAAAGCTTCCTTGTGAACAGGACACAAAGAAGGCCAAGGATTGCTTGGTGATTCTGTTCCTTCTCTCTCCTTTTTGTGTTGTTCACCTCAGAAAGTGACCCCCTTGAGGTGAAGACAAAGTAAAATTCCAAGCAGCTCCCACCTTGCACTGCTGTGGGCTGCAGTGGCTCAGTGTCCCTGGGACAGGAAGCATTACTGCCCAGGCACGAGCAGCACCTGTAAATCCAGAGCTGCTCTGTGCACCACACCTCAGGTCTCAGGGACATTCAGTCCTTCAGGCTGTCAGTATTTCCTAGAGGGAAGTGGCCTCAGCCACCTTCCATGCCATCAACAGCTACAGCATCCTGACCAATGTGGGAGCAAGGGCTTCAAGCCAGGGAGCCTAAGAGTGCCTGCCACAGGAAATCAGCTTGAATCTGAGTGTCCCCTAACACATTTCCCTTCTACAAATTCTCAATTTTGGTAGTACCATAAAAAGCAGAAGAGGATGTGAGGGAACAGCCACACTTGAAATTTCGTGCACCGATCTTCTAGGAATACACAGACTCAAATTTATCATATGGACAAAATAGTATGAAGAAGTGAGACAGCATTTGGGCACATAGGATTCAATATGATTTCATAGCTAATAGATTATTGGGACCTATCCATTCCTAATGTGATGTATTAAGCTTAAATATTGCTTCATTACCCTTGAAATCACACCTGCAAAAGCCTACAGCCCACCAGGCTGAGCACGTTGCCCAGTGGTTTAGTGGTTTAAGATGCACAGATGATTTTGGAGATACTTTGGCCGTATCAACACACACTGATTAGTCAATGTCTAATCTGCAGGAAGAATATGCAATTTGCCCACTAGAAAGAAAATTTTTAGGCAAAAGTCCCCATACTGGTTCTCCTGCACTGTTCAGCAAAAGTAGAGTGTGTTCAATAGAGGGACAGAGGCTTTAATATAGATTTGAAGTTGGCACTGTTCTATTTTTAGGTGGGAAAATATTTCTAAGGGAAATTGGGCAGCAACACTGCCAGGCATTTCCCCCATCACACTTCCAGCATAAACAAGAGGCAAAGCAAAAGGAGTCAAACTATTCCAGACAGCACCAGCCATACCCCCAAATTCCAGTGGGACTGGCTTTGTCTGGAATAGAGTTAATTTTCTTCACAGCAGCTGTGCAGGGCTGTGCTTTGGATTTGTCACCAAGCAGTGCTGATATCACACAGATGTTTTGGCTACTGCTGAGCAGAGCCCACCCACTGGCCAGGCTTTCTCCATTTCTCACTCTGCCCCTGCAGTGAGGAGGCTGGGGGTGGGCAAGAGGCTGGGAGGGCACACAGCCAGGACAGCTGAGTCCAGGTGACTGAAGGGATGTTCCAGAGTGATGGCACCTGTGTTCCCAAGTCACAGCTACGTGTAAGGACACCCTCCTTCCCTGGAAACAGCTAAACATGTGCCTGATGACAGGAGGTTGTGAATGGAGTCTTCACTTTGTGTTGCTTGCTTGGGCAGCTTTTGCTTGACCCATTAAATTGTCTTTACCTCAACCCACAAATTCTCTCACTTTTGTCCTTCCTATTGACTCCCCCACCCTACTGGGGGTGCAGTGGCTGTGGGTGCCAGGCTGCCTACTGGGGCTGAGCCATGACACCAGCCAGCACAAACCTGTATTTTGGCCATGCACAGACCTGCCTTGAGGCTGCTGGTGTCCCCAGCTGTGCAGCACAGCTGGCTGATCAAGTTTTTCAGTCTGCATTTACAAGAACTACTGTCCATCCCTCCATGCAAAACTGCCAAGACTTTTAACCCCCAATACGCCAATTTCAGGTGCCATTGCCCACTCCTCCCACGTGCTGACATAAAATCCCAGTCTTGCACCAGTTCACTTTCTCACCCTACAGAACAGTGTGGAAAGCACAGCGTGGCCCAAACACATCTTCTACCAGAATTTGGGTCCTTAGCAAGAATAAAAACATTCTCCAACAGTCTCTTGGCTCACTGCAGACTCTGATGCTTTCTGGTAATGACAATTCAGTTTCCACTAATGACTAATTCCACAGTACTTTATTAAGATCAAATAGTTTAAACATCGAATGACAATAAATGCAGATTTACTCACACACTGTCTCCCCATTGTTTAAGATCCACAGTTTCAGTGAGTGTTCCCAACATTGAATTTATTTCTCCAAACTGGAACAAAATTGATCCCAGGATCAAGTGCAATGAGAGCTCTAAATCCACACAAGGAGCTCATGGTTTCCAAGGGGACCTCCATTAGCAGAGAAACCTGTTTGTAGCCTGCAAGATGCAGATACTATTTTATAAATATAGTTTGAGGTTTACTTTTTCAATCAGCAAAGCAGAATTTTCCTCATACTTTCTATGAACTCAGTTTGAGTTTTGTTTTTTATAATTACAGCAGCAACACAATGATGGGAATTTCTTTTACCCTTCAACATCATGAAATAGTCAGATGAGAACTTTGTATTGCATAATACATGATGCCCTGCCTTACATGTGATATGCTTTACAAAAATCTTAGACTAATTGTGAAAGACTACTGTTACAAAATATTCTCATCACTGGCGTGTTTAATTGAGCTCCTGAGAGGCAGTATCAGTAAGACTTAGGGATAAATAACTGGTAGTCCCATTGGTCTCACCAAGAATCCATTGATGTTTCATAAATCCTAGTCAGTACAAATCTAATTGAGTTACCATGCTGAATTAGCTTACATCTAAATGGCATTCATGTCTACAAATGGAATAATTAGAGGCTAGAAAATGGGATATATGAAGTGCTATCCCAAGTGACAACAGCAAGACATTTGTATTCATTCAATCAACTGCTTTAAAAAAGCAGATGCAATACTTGATTTGGGGTTGATGACGAGACTGTTATTGAGTCTAGCAATGATGTTAGACAGAGAATGTTAACTGCCTCTTCATATCCATCTATTTATGTTTATTCTAAGAGATTCTTCACTTTGATTCTTTCAGGTTTTGCTTTAGGATACAAAGTCATTACATGACTACCGTGACTGCAGACTCCCTATTTTATATCTAGGGTAATGAAATCAGCTACACTCATTAGTGCTCTTCTTTCCATTACTAGAATTCTAAGATGAATAGAAAATAAATCAATAAATAACAGAGCTTCAAAAAGAACTTTCAAAGCTACTAATATTTTTAGCCTCAGTACTGAAGGAGTCTTTTCAGACAGAAAAAAGCAAATAGGACTGTTAATTTTGTCACCTTGCTTAGTCACTTTGTTCTGTGTACTAAATTAAATAAGATACTGTTACACTCCCACTGGAGTCTAGTGTCACCCTGCCAGTGATACCCTGAATTACACACTGACATTTATCAGATGCCATGAGTTAGTTCAGGCTTAGTTAAATACCATCTAGTTTTTCCAGGACAAATAGAAAACATGGCTATCTCCAACTGTATATTAAACCTATTAAATTAGGATGAATCTTTGCAATGCTGGATAACAGATTCCTTTAATTCAGAAAGTAGTCTAATTTGCATGCATATTTTATTTATTACACCAATTAAGTTTTGCAAATAGTTTGCAATGAGGTCCCTATGACCTAATAATTCACAATTACTCCTGGGATATCCTGCCCACTTTAGCATGTTTTGAATAATATTGCTATCTCCTTGAGAAAAATAATGCCTTTTTTACATGATGAATTTATTAAGAGTGCACACACCTCTTTCTTAACCAATTTTACTCTAGACAGGGTTACTGGAGCTACTTCATAGACCTTTGTCTTGTTAGTTAATGAATGCTTTCCTTCAGCTTCCTCTCTTTTCACATACTTGTCTCCTAAGCTCTTGTGGAAATCCCACATATATACAACCTAGATGAGCACTCCAGGTGGTAACACAATATAAATGAATAATAACCATTTGAAGCTGCCAGAAAGAGATTTTCTTTCTGCTCTAGCATTAAATAATGGAGAACAGTTGAAAATGGACATTGTGGGGCAAACTTATTGCAGCCCAACCTCCCCAAGACTAGCAAACTTGCTTCAGATTGATACTGTGGAATTTAACTTCTAAAAAAACCACATCAGAAATAAATAGTTGATAGTCACTTGAATCTATTCAAATAATGACAAGTTACATTGACTTAGTTTATAAAAACAAACTATCATTTAGATTGCTTTACTTTAGAGCTTTATAAGGAATTTTAAATGAGCACAGAGTATCAGAAAGTGCTTTATTTTGGCACAGTGTTCAATCAAGCATTGGCATTTCCTTGCACTTCACACATATGGCTTCTTCCCTTAAAGCTAGTAATGTGCATTTATATATTTCAATTCCATTACAAATAAACAAAACTCCTCTAAGAAAGAAAATCTGTAGCTTGCAAAAGCAGTTATGGAAGATTATATATTTGCTAAATAAAGGCAAAAAAAAGCAAATCAGACTTATTTTTCATGTGACTTTCATATACCAACTTGAATATCTGACTGTTTTTGGAGAAGGTGATTTCTATGGGAGTAGAAATCTGCTCAAGAAGTGCAACAGAACGTAACTTTTCTTTCAAACTGTCTATACATAATGATAGGGATCATCTTGGTATTCCTACATCTTTTTTTAGACAGCTTACTTGGACACACGAGATAAACCCCTAAAACCAGTAAGTCATAGTGAAAAGCCCACCTTTCCCTGTCCTTTTAGTGCTTTTACTACCAGGTGTTTTCCAGCACTTGAGAAGAGCATGGGGGAGGAGGAGAGGCCTGAATTCCCTCTGGCCACCAGCAGGAAGGCAGGAGCTGCCTGCCCACTGCCCAGGAGGTGCTGGGCTGAGGTGAGGGAGCCTCCCTTTACTTTGGTCTGATGAGCTCTGCCGGCACACTCTGCTCAAGTACAACACTGAACACACTCTATTCTTCCCCCCTGCTAAGAGCTCCTAAATGCTTGTGAGCACAGCTCAGCTTCAGTCTGCACAGAGCATGGGCCTTTTGTCAGAGCCCACACACCTCACTCCTTTCATGGCAGGTCTCAGTTCTCTCCCTGAGGGGTTCACATCCCTTCACTCCTCTCTCCTTACATGCAGCTCTCTGATAACGGAGTGCTCAGCACTGCACTCCTAGAGCCAGGCTCTTCCTTCACATGGGGAGACCTCCTCTGCCTCTCTGTGCACACAGGGCAGCATCTGCAGCTCTCACACTCCAGATCTACTCAAAAATAGCCAAAATCCTTCTCACTGTAGTCTTCCACCACTACTGGCTCTTGCTGAGCCTTTGCAATGACCCACCAAGTTTCCTGTCCCATCCCATGACTGATCATCACCTTTTCCTCACCCATTCCCATAACTAATCTCAGTTCAGATTACTTGCCCAGCAAAATGGCTTCACTGGCACCTTCTACCTTTTCTAACATGTTTAAATTTAGATACTTTTCTTATGTCTGAAGATCCCCTTGATAAAATGTACCCAGCAATGTCAGCAGTAAAATGAACAATTCCCAATTAAACAACTACAGGTTGTACTTTTAATTTTTTTGTTGTTGTTGGTTTTAAGTAACTATTCCCTTATCCCCAGCAAACAGTTTCTGAAGGGAATGCTGCAAAAGGCCTACATATGGCTTTGCTTAGAGTGGGACATAGCTTAGAGGACAACAAAATGAAGGAGTGAGATCCGCATTTTGGTCTCCAGAAATTTGTTTTTAAACAAGTGGGACCTGTGCTCATGTGCATGAAAAGATAACCCAAACCTGCAAAAGCATACAGAATAAAAGCCTCTTATGCAGCATAACTCTCAAGTGTCTGGATTCACTGGAGCAATGAGGATTGAAACTGAACCCCTCACTGGAGGAATGTAATGAAAGATCCTACAAAACGGGCTTAAAACAAAGCACGTTTACAATAGTCATAAGCATAATAGGCAATAACCACAAACTACATAATATTCCAGCTCTTTGAGGTCTTTCTGTTTTAATTCTGTGCAATTTCATTAACCCCCTTGCAAGGAGATGTGCTTGAAGGAACTCTATAATATAGGTCATTTTTAGTAGACATTTATATTCCGTTGTTAATTGGCGAGGCAAGGAGGAATGGAACAGCCTGGGAAGTATCCTACAGGGAATAGCTTGCATTGGCAAACAAAATGAGCGAGTAATCTCACAGACCTGTTTCACTTTCTAAAATCCTTCTACAGCACCACATTTCCAAGTATGAGCGTGAAATGCAACAAATTAGGATTAGTACAAACCATTTTGTGCTGTGCCAACAGTTAAGTGATGAGCAGGGCAAGAGAACCAAACCCCCATTTCTCCTGTGCACCAAGCCAACAGCTGGAGATGGCAAACATGGGGTAAGACATCAACCCCCAAAATGCTGTGGCAACCACGTGAAGCCAGAACAGAACACTTGGTTTCATGGTGATGGAGGGAGACTTGGTTGAACTACATTTCCCATCATGCACAGTGCAGGAATATGATTGACAGTTTTAGTAACTTCATTTTCATAAAAACAGACTTGTGACTCGGCTCCAAGAAAAAAAAAATACTGTGTGAAGTTGCTTGGTGTTATTTAAAAGGACACAGAGTAAATGATTGTTTATCAGTATACAAAATACTGAGTGAAATTTTCGCACAGGAGTAGCAGCCTGAATAGTATTAACAGTGCTTTAAACTGTAATGAATTCCCAGTCTAATTCACTATGAGGTTTCAATTTATACCACATTTAGAGTACTCCAGGTTCAAGTAATCACTGCAGTAATTAGCTTACTTCCAGTCCTCCAAAATAAACCCACTAATTTTTGCAATCAGCCTTCATTTGGTTAATCACCAGTTTAATTGATTTAATTAGTTTGATCTGCAAAATTACTCAAGTGTAAATACTGTTTTGTAAACAGAGTTTAGCTCCAAGCTGTAATATAGGGAATTCTAATTCAAAGCTAGAGTTAATAATAAAAACCAACACATACATGATTTTTGTTGCAATATCCAGCAGTTTTAAGTCTGCAAGACACAAATTTACACTTTTAATAGATAATGTGATTTTATATTAGTGATAAAACTGAGGACATTGTCTCTCAGAATTTTATTCCTGACTAATGATTTTTACACTTCAGCAACTGACGCTAGAACAATGTTCTTACTTTCTAAGTTAAGAGAGAAAATTTTCCTTTTAAAGTTTGGTTTTAGTTTAAAAAGGTGATAAAAGGCATTATTAATAAGCTAAACCAAAGGAAAATTAATATATAAGGAGAGCTGCAGTTACTCCTAAAGAAACATTATTTTCAAACATGGAAGAAGGCACAAGAGTGAAAGAAGCAAGCCAAGCTGACAACCAGGCAGAGGGAGTGTCTAAATAAAAATAGTGCCCTGAAATTAGAAGTTGAACAAAATTTGAAATAGCTCTGGAATGGAAGATTCAATAGTCTAGCACAGCTCCATCAGTTGCTGATACCGACCATCCTAAAAGTACAGTTGCCCTCAAAATTCTCAGATTATTTTTCCCTAGAAAAATTTATATTTCAGTTTGTTTTAAATTAATTCTCTATTCCATTTGAGTTTATTCGAAGATTTTCCTCTTTTTATTTTGTACCAAGCTTTACCACATCTCTGATCTCAATCTTGTGCCTAAACATAAAAGTATGTATACAAATTCTTTTCCTTCCCATTTCCCTCGCCCCCTTTTCCCAGATGAAACCTTTCAAAATATTTTGAAATTGAAGAAATTTAACCACTATCCTCAAACATTTCAGGATTTTCTTCACTGTCTGATAAATTAGGTCCTGACAGCAGTCCATTTTCCTAAGTGAAGAGATGTTACACTTTCAAAGAGGAAAAAGGAAAGAGGGAAGAAGGAAAAAAACCCTACAAAAAACCCAACCACCATTTCTCTCAGTTCTCTTCATTGTATGAAATGGAACACACCTGACAAAAGAGATATTTAAGGAAACAAATTCAAGAGTGAAAACAAGTTTCTGTTCACTGAGATTTAAATTTCTCTCTCACAAAATGCCCGCAACTTCACATCAAATGTTTTGTTAAAGAATTTAATTTTTTGTGTCTTTGATTAGCCACTTGGGGGAAAAAAAACCCCAGCAACAACAAATCCAAGAGCATCTCTTTGGAGCCCTTCAAACTTTAGGAAAGCATCTGTCCAGTTCTGGAGAGGAGCAGAAGCCAGCCAAGAAAGCTGCAGGGATTGCACCCAGCCCTGTGCCTAAGCTCAGTGCCAGACTTCATTCCACCCACTGCATCACTGCTCAGCCCACATTCCACCACAGAAAGACACTGAAAACCCATGAGGTCTAAAGTAAGAAACCAACTGTGAATTCTGTTTTGTACATCTGGTGTGGTTACCACTGAGGGGATTCACATAAACCAAGTCCCAGATGTTTTTATCCTCATGATTTGCATTGATCTCATATTTGTCAGTTCTAATTATCAATCAAATTGACTGAATTAAGTCAGCCACTCTGCAGAACACCTATTTATGCACGTGACCAAAAGCAGAGCCATGGTACAAAGCCTGAAGAGGTTCCCAATGCTCTTCAGTGATGGCACTCTTCATGGAACACACAGCTCTGCCCCACCCCATCTCCTGAGCAAACACAGCCTGTGTGAGCCCCTCAGTCTCTCTGCAGGATTTTTATGTGAATAAGTAACATTTGCTGCATGAGAACAAAACCTCTAATCACCAAGGCCTTGAAGAACAGCACCCTGTGGGATAGATTACAATATTTTAGCATGTTGGTTTCCTTTGGTGTTTCCACCAGTGCTCCTTTAACAGTGATACAAACTGCACTTTGGGTACTCATTACACCACACTTCAGAGAGCAGGGATCTTGTAAATATGCATTTAACTGGGGTTACATTTTCCTTCCCTGCACACACTGTCTGAGCTGAGGCACAAACTCGTGTCCTTGAGAGCAGGAGTTGGGGGCATATTCCTGGCACGCTGCCACTGTCAGTGAAATATGTCCTTTTTACAGATGTTTCTTATACTACTGGGAACAAATGGCTCATCCACATGCACAAAGACATACCTGGATAGACATAAGGTACAAAGAAGAAAAAAATTTATGTCTATATATTCAGTGAAAAGGGGGTTTAAACAAACTCAGTTTGGAGAGCACTAAGTGTGGACAGGTCCCAGTTTCTTAAACACAAGTCAGAGATAAAAACCACACAAATTTCATAGGTGGGTGTAAAAGTGTTCATCACTGGGTTTAACCCAATGCAAAGCAGAATTGAAGCTTATTAGTCTTGTTGACTTATATAAACAACTCATTAACTAGTTTTACAAATAAACTCCAGTTTGTCCCTTTGCATCCTGTTGAAAGATCTATCAAGTGACTGTGAACACTGGGAGATTTCCAGAGTTTCTGAAGCCAATTCCTGCTGAAGATACAGCACATTTCCTGTTTTTGAAAAGTGAGAGGTGTGCCCAGATTATTTAGATATGGGAAGAGCTGTTTGATGAATGAGCTGAACAAGAACTTCAGAGTGCACAATGATCTGGCATCAAAGAACCCTGCAGGTAGGACAGCTTATTAGCTTATGAGACTTCAAACGATTTTCACTTTTACATTCCTATAAAAAGAATGCTTCTAAAAGTTTAGAGAATGGGAATCTATTTAATTTCAGAGTCCTATCTCCACAATCACCAGGGCTGGATCTCTGTATTGGCATTTTGGGAGGATCTCCATTGCCACAGTCCCATCAAAGTTGCCCAAATATATGAGAAGATGTTTAGACCAGACTTCTGCTCTTAGTTTTATGCTTTCTACGGAAAGAATATGCATGTGGCTGGAGGGGTGTGGATGCATGATATGGAGTCCAGAATAAGCACTGCTAGTACAAAGCCCTGTCATCGATATTCTTTAAAAATTCAGTTCAGTAGAACAAACTTAATACTGGCTTAATAAGAGGAACTATGTAGAGACCAAGTTGTTGCTTTAGTAGTTAGAAACCCTAAGAGCCTTTGTCATTGAACCTGGGCTCCAAAATCCTATATACCCTGACCACACCAGCCATATTTTAACTAAACTGCAATTTACTTTATCTTATTTGTATAGCAAGTCCTTCTAGCTTTGCTCTTGCAGGAGGAAGAAATTATGGGATTGAAATACATTCTGTACTCTTATTTATACGTGTTATTCATGTTTTGCACCAACTGATGGATTTTCTAATTTGTACAATTTCTTAGGCAATCAAGAGTAACTTTGAAACAACAGTGAGTGGATAATGAGCACACTTGCTATATTTAATGCATTTGGCCAGGGTGAACCTATTTGTGTTTGTTTCCTTCAACCATATGTTAGTAAAGTTTCATTAATGTAAAAAGGGATCATACATATTCCTGCAAAGCATCCTGCATATTCTTCAGCAGCTTTCGAGTCAGGTAATTTCCTGTTTTGAAGGAGCAAACAAGCCTCAACAGAAGCTTTAAAACTTATTTGAATTTTAACATTCACATCAACTTATGTTACTGATCATCAGTGCTGAGGATTGATTAAGACTAGTCCATAAATATAACACTTAGAAAGGAAAAATGGAGCTACACACAGTAAGCAATTCTTGTTAAGAGTCACAACAAAGATTTCCCCTCACCACACCAATATTGGTTCCCTTTTCCTCCCTTTCCTTATGGTCTGTGACTTGTAATCAGAGGAAATGAGAGCATGCTGCATAAAGCATACAGCATTACAGACCACATGTATCAAGGAATAAAAGACAGTTACTTCATAAACATTCCAGGAGCTCTCAGAATTTCTGGCAGCAGATTTCAGACAACTTTGAGCACAACCCGGTCCCAGAAAATTGCTTAATGATCACCCAGGCATAGGCTCAGTCTCAGATACACAAGAGTTTCAGTCCTAATTCCAACATGAAGTTACTCATCCTGTGCCTCTGACCAAGGCCTCAAAATACTCACAAAAGAAACGTCTCCTTCGCCACGAGGACCGTGTCCATGCAAACATTCCCTTCTAGTCGTTAAGAGCTTCCCCCCAAGCCGAGGACACTTTCCTCCCCTCCTCTGTGGCGGACAGATGCTGGCTCCAGGGGGGCTGGCAAGCTCCTGCTGGCAGCACTTGGCTCCAGGCTGCCTCCAGCCCCACACCTGCCAGGCAAACCCAGGGAATGTTCCACCAGGTGGATCCCATAAAAGCAATTACACCTTAGTGCCCTTTCCTTATCACCACCTCTAAACAGAGACTGTTCCAAGGCATTGCGCTGCTGAAGTGGATGGCTTCAGGGGAGAGAAAAGTTAAAATAAAAAACACACCTAGAATGGCTGGTAAGAATAGAGGGAAAAGACTTTTATAAACCTCCTGGAATTTGTTTGGAATGCTAATTAAGACCACCTTACTCCTCTGAATTCCTGTGAGGTCACACCCCCACAGCAATTGTCACAAATGCTGACAATTACTTGCAAATGCAATCAGCAGCCCCTTGAGCACCCTGAGCATCAGGTGCCAGCTCTTAGAGACACCAATAGCGCAGCAGGAGCCTACACAAAACTTTTCCATGGCATATACACAGGTTTTTAAATGAGTGATCATCACTTCGGTTTTTATAATCTATAACATCCCTATGGTCATGCCTTATTGTCCTGGTTTATTCCTCTAAATCAGACATCATCATCATCTTCCACGGATCTATTTCTGCAGCACTTGGCTGTATCCAGTGCTGGAACAGCCAAAATGAACAAAGAAAACTTCTGGAGATACTGGGTGATACTTTGTATTTCAGACTTCAGTAGGAACACATTGGTTTAATGATGAATCTATTCCCCAGCCTCTCCCCACAGGACTTTAATAAGTAGGTGATATCACATGACTGCCATCATTTTCAAATAGAAGTCATTATGCTGAGACCAATAAGCCACAAGGAGCAAATACTGATATTTTTAAGATTATTAATGGAATCGAGGCCTAAAAATTGCAAGAGTCAGAGAGACACTTGTAGGAATAATGTAATCCCAATTAACAGCAACAGGTTTATGTAATATATCTGAAGATAGCAAATGTCACTCATAAAGGAAAACGTTGTCAGAATAATTTTTAAAAGGTAATGAGAATAAATTAAGAGATGAAATCTGCCTGCAGGCTGGCACTTCACCTATTCTCCCACCTTCTGTCAGCACCATACAGTGCAAGTCAGCTGAGCAGAGTAAGTCCTCTTCATGCCATTCTGTGCTTTCATACAAATTTTTTTTGCTATATTCTCCTTGTCTTAAGAAATTATGTTTTCATAAAAATAAACCAGTGCCTTTCTTGAAGCATATCAGCATTTTAAGGCTTACTCATGACTCTAAATCTGGGTTGAAAACACGGATTTGGAAAACATTGACTTGTTTTCAAAAGGAACAGACAATCTTCCACACACTATAAATGACATTTGTGCATCTGTGTGTATCCACATACACACACAGCACATTGGCTACACGTGACAGAAGCTGTTAAGACGTTTCATGGAATTTGACCCTTCATCAATCCCTCATCTTCCTGCAACAGAGTCCCAGGATAATTTGGCAGATGTTGTCACCCACTTCCCCAGGGGCTGCAGCCTTAGATCCCTGAAAGCTCTGCTGAGGTGTGTGTAGGCACAGATACAAAAAGTGCCATCGAATCTATCCCAAATCTCTACTGACAGCCCTGCTCCATTTGAATACTCTCTCAGCTGGGTGCCTCTCCTGTTGCTGCTGCTGCCTCGCCCTCAGGAGCCTTTCTGGTCACTGAAGTCTTCACAGTCTCTGCAAAGTTTTGCCCATTCTAAACTCTACCTTCGTAATCTCTCCAGTGAAGCAGCTGTGTCAAATAAATGCTTTACAAACAGTGCTGTTCATTGGATGCTGAGGCACCACAAGCACTCCAAACGCTAAACTCCAGTCAACCTTTATAATGCCTTTTCTTTTTTTCCTTGGCAGCATTGCACATCCTTATGTAGCCACTGTGAATATTCAAATACTGTAATTGGAAATGATTTACTTTGTTTTGAATTAACTAAAATTCCATTGTTAAGCACAAATACTGCTTCACTAAATCATCAAGCTTTTAATAGGTCCACATGAGCAGGTTACTGAGCGTGTCAGGATTTATAATGCTCCTGGGGAGCTGACCACTGTATTATGCTTCCTGCTGCTAGGTAATATGCATGACACATTTCTGGACACTAATTCATTTATTTAATAGTAACAGTATGCAAAAACAGAGTTCAAAATGAGGCTGACAAAGAAGGTATAAAAGTTTTATTAATCCATAGCTAATCAAAGGCCAGAGGAAAGCATATAATGGTGGCATTTACAGACCATATCGAATGTGAATAAATTAAATTTTTGTTTCCTAAAATCTTACTAATAGGATGTATTCAGCTTGAAACATTTATACTTTTAATTACAGTGGCAGCCAATTTAGAGTAGGTATCTGGTTGTACTGCACTTAAAACTTTGAATCAAGGATCTCCACAAATCCCCTCATCAGCTATTCTTTGAATCCGATTTGTTACTGTGTGCACTGTGTCCATGCTCAGAAATAATAACATTATTTACTTTCTCATTTAATTATACAGTGACAGATTACTTGTGGGGGGAAAGGTCACTGAGGGAAAGTATTGTCTTCCTGTGAGAGAAATCCCCCTGAAAGACTCAGCATCATGTACATACAATATAACTTTGCAGATCTATCCTTCATACATTTCTATACAAGAATAAATCGATAGAACTACTCATCTGGAAACAGTCATAGCTTCAGGCAAAAGTTTTCATACCATCATAACCTCATTTCCAACAAGTTCTCAAACGCTCAGATTACACTGCAGATTTTGTTTGAAAATATATCTGATAGTTACTAATAAACATAAATATTAGATGACTCACAAATATAAAGAAAATAAAAAGGAAAATTAATAGGAAAATGAAATCATACTAATTTGATCTGTGTTCTTAAATACCCTTAAAATTTTAATTATTTTGATCCAAACCTTTCAGAAAGCAATCCAGGAAGACAATGCTCCAGTTAAAAAATGAGTGGGAACACAATGCTTGTATAGAATATTTTTGATATCAGGATGAATTTCGATAACATTGTCATTACTCCTGTTCTGCCCCACCATTTGGAGCTGGGAAAATAAGCCATTTTGCTGGAAATACAAAATTATCCTCTTTATTTTACTTCAGAATCAAACGCACATGTGAAATTTGTAGTTCCATGTCAATGATGAGCCCGTAGCCAGCCAAGAACTCTGGCATTTCCCAGACAATACAGTAATTCTATGCAAATGGAGGTGACTGCCAGCTGCTTAAGTGAAGGCACATCCTTCAGGGCTGAATCACAGACTGAGTTTTTGCCACACACACAGAACCTTTTTGCAGAGCTGGAAACAGAACTCGTAGTCTCCTGACTGCCAGCTCAATATTTTAACTGTGGCTCTCCTGTAAGAATGATCTAAGGCTTTTCCAGAGAAATAAAACTCTACAGAATTGTGGCATTTACTCTCCTTGTGGCATTAATAAGGATCACTTTGTAAAATCTTTTGTCTCTTCTTAACTGAGGTATGCTTGCTGCCAACTGAAGTTCTGCCTTCATTTCTTATCAGATTTCTTCTTTAAAATAAATTAATCATTATTTCTGCCACAAAAAGCACAAGTTCCTTGACAAAAGCTGAAAGCTAGAAGAGGTTATTCCCATTTTCAATTTTGGAGGCAAAGTAAGACTGGATTAAGATAGCAATCTTAGTGTTCACAGTATAAACACTATTGACTTGCATTCAGAGCACAAGGCTGTGACTGAGTAGCTGCAGTGGCTGCAGGCAGTGCCAGGGAAAGCTCAGCAGAATTCACAATGGATTTGTCCAACATCCACATGCAGCAGCAGTGAATGTTTGAGAGATCAAGTTATCACTGCCTTAAATCCCCAATCATGTTAGCATACACTTCATAAAGCAACTGGACAAGCAGACAACATGGAAAACCTAAAGGTTAAGTACACATTATTGACCTCAAGGACGCTGCCTTCTACAGATCATTAAATAAGTTGTGCTTTCCTCTTTCAGCCAGTCACACTGAAAAGTGCCCTGGGAACATTATTTAATGCTTACATGTTCTACCTACCTTTGTATGACACAAAATCAATACCTCCCCCCTAACCTCACTTGCTTAGATTATTCTCAGCTATTAGCTGCTGTTTAAACCACAATGATCCCATCCTTTGCACGCCCCTGTATGTGGCTATTCCTACATTTTAATGACAAATAGATTGGGAACTCCCCATCCCTACATTGGGTACAGCCTTCTCAACACAGAAACAGAACACAGGTTGGAACAGGGCACTTCTTTGTTTATTGTTTTGCAGAGGCAACTCTGCTTTTTAGGTGGTGGGGCTCCCCCTCCCTGAGGACCATGTTCACACCTCCCAACAGGTGCCCTGTCCCTGCTTGCTGCACTCCACCACTCCACTCTCCTGAATTCTAAACTTGGGCTAAGACTTATGCCATAGGATGCTCCTGGCATCCCTAAGCAGTGCAAACCACTAACACTAACAGGGGCAAAACACTGATAGCAGCCCTCACATTTCTTTGGTAGCTCCCTCTGAGAATTACTTCATGATTAGGATGTTTCATTCTCAGAGCTTCCACGTTAATCTTGTCCTTAACTCTTGACTGAAGCCTACCTCAGGAATGTGGCCATGTGCCTGGATTACCTACTGGATTACCTAACGCCAAGGACAGTATCTCACCAGCTGTTCTCAGGCTACTTTGGCAGCTCCTCTCAGTGTCATTCTTACCTATTTCTCAGTTTACACCTTCTGAAAAGCCTGATTCCAATCTAAATCCCTAATCTCTAACTCTAGACTAAGATTTATGCTGTGGTACATACTGAGCTCCAGGTTAAGGGCTGCTGATGGTGAGGGCAGCTCTCACTTCATTTTACCATTTATTTCTGAGTTCCTCTGTTGCTGTCATCTATCCCAGTTGTCTGTTTCCTGGAACTGTTTCCTTTGGCTCTTTGGGACCACAACTCCCCTATTCCAGAAGAGACCAGCCCATCTCAAGCAGCTGCCAACCTCATAAATACACAACAGCTGCCAAGTGGGAACCCAGAGCACCACAGACTGGGGCACAGCCTTGGGATACTCAGCTACTGTTGTTTTTCCCAAATACTACAGGATGCGTGTGCTGAAAGGCTTGGGTTTCTACTGAAATACAAAAAACTCAGGCACCATGTCCAATCCAATGATTATCCAATGTATAGTAACCATTTATACCCTGGGAAACAGTAACTGAACACAGAATTATGGCTGAACATTTCTAGGACAAGCCCAGATAACTGAGGAAATGGCAACACTGCTTTAGTAAGTAATCTGTTACATCATGCTGTTGACTAACCCATGGCTTGGGAAGAATAAGGATGCCCAAGTAAGCTTAACACGGGCTCAGCCAATTACTACCTTTAAATGACCTATAATCAAATGCAGGGTATTTCAAATCTAGTTCTGCTCTTGTGGGATTAACTGTACTTTCCTTGAGATGTGTCATTTTGGTGTCTTCAGAGGCTCTAAATACTCAGGGAAATTTTCACTGATATTTTAAAAATAAGTTGAAGCTGCTTATTTCTCAAATCCCTTCAGTTTCTATCAGACAGAAAATCGAAAACACTGATTTCATGTCAAAACCAGGAAGACACTGAGATTAGCACTGAAACTACCTGGAGTCAGTACCTGGCTCTGGAGATTAACATGTGAAATCAAAAGCTCCCCTTGCAACTCTGGTATGAATTGAATTGCCCGAATTCATACTTTCAGATATATATACACAGCTGCTCTTGGAAAACTGCACTTCATCTCCTGGTGAAGGCAGGGCAGAGGGGGATGAGAGCAAAGCAAACCTGAACAATATTCAGCATGTGGGAGATACATCCACATTTCTGACTCTTAAAAACTGCAAACAGAATCTGTACTGGGAACCATTTTTCAATTATAAGTTATTGGTCTACTCAAAAAGATTGTACTTCAAATGAATTAGAAGTTTTATTGTCGTATATTAAAGGGCATTCTTTTGCTCAGCTCCAGCTTCAGTGACACCTCTGCTAGGTGTCAGGTATAATTTTATATTGTTTCTTATGGCTATTGACAGATTCCTGCATTTGCTTGGTGCTAGATACAATGCTACCAGATAAACTGTCCCAGGTCATGTTTTGTTCCACAGAACTGTGCAACTGTAGTGCTTTACAACATATAAATCAATTAGTCTATATCTGTTATTATGTAGTAAAATCAGTGTCTGTAGTTGATCTCCTATGTTTCAGTATCACCAGGAATAACCACTGGAACCACGTTACTGAATACAGTTCCCAAATGATGAATATTACACTTTAAATACACTTCAATATGTGAAACAAGTCAAATACAGAGACATTTGTAAAATATTGATGAGGGCTGAAGACTCAGTTGAGGTGTCAGGTCTGTGTACGCACAAACAACTGAGGTGTGTCCCTGAAGGGTCCCCTCCTTTTATTTTCTAAGGGACTGTTTACCTGGCAGGGTAAGGTCCTCCTCACAGGTTCTGTGGGTGCATTTCTAAGGCTTGTGAGAGCACATCCAGAATCCTAGGACTTCGTTCTGTTTGGTGATGGGTATCACTGGTAACAGAAGCTTCATCATGAAAATGCCATTTCACTGAATATTTATTTCTCGTAGTAGTCATTAACTTTCAAAAGTGCACTGTGTCACACTGCCAAGAGAATGCAGCCCTCCCTAAGGACTTCTGCATCTGAATAGAGACATGACAAAATGATAAAAGACAAAACAGACAGAGGAAGTGAAGTGCAAAATGCAAGATATAAACACAAGATTTTCAGTTATCTTAAAGGCATTATGTTGGTCTGGTTTTCACATCCATTTCTGTTGTTGCTTCTGTCTAGATAGGCATGGTGAGGAGCTGTGGCCTTTGATGTTATATCAGCCGATCTGTGAACATTATATTTAAGTACAGAGATACTTGTACACACCTATGTACACATTTATACACACACGAGTGAATGTAATTGTATTTCCAGAGAATCTGGTAAATGACTTTTCCGTCTAGATTGCTCAATACTTTCAGTTTTACAGGACATCTGTGATCTTACTTTTGCAAAGTTCTCACACCTCCATTGTGTGTAGAAGGCCTTTGATCAGCAGCCCTGCAGGTGGTGAAGTGCCCTTCCTTTGTCTCATGAAATCCCATTCCTTTTTGGCAGAGATAAAGAGGAGCATCACGGTTTCCCCTTTCTCCTGCCTCTGCAAAGACAATTTGGCAGCTTGCCCCAACTCCTAAAGCTCCCAACACGGAGCAGGGAGGAAGCACCACTCCCTACTCTACTGCTGGCACTTCTGGCCTCTGCCACTCCCTTACCCTGGGCCGCAGATAAAGGCAGCAGGATGCTCAGTTGTTTGGGGGGAGGGAGGAAGACAAGCAGAGAAACTCCTGGTCTCACCAATTCACCTCCCTAAGCATCCTCACTCCTCTGTCACCTCTGCGTTCTCTTTTCTCCCTTCTCTGGGCTCAGCTGCCCACAGCAGGAAGGGTTTGCTCAGTCTCAGTTACACTCCCTTCGTGAGGGTACCAAAGGCAGGCGAAGTTCTGTTCAGCCCCATGCCCATTGCATCCTTTGGAAAACCACCAAGATTTCCAGATTACTTCCAGATTTATTGTGCAGGAGTTTCAGCTAGTTCCAGAAAGCAAAGAAAAATTAAAAGGTCACCTTGGAGAAATCAAACAAAGTGGTGACAACAGGAAAGAAAATCCAGAGTCACAGCACTGCTAGCTGGGCATCCTTGGGGAACACCTCAGCCTCCTTGGGGAACACCTCTGCACAGCACCTGCAGGTCAGGAGTCCTCAGTTCCTTTGCCACAAACAACTGTGAAACCCCAAGACAGTCATAATAATAAAGTTCCTCCTTCTACTGTGTTGGCTGGTTCACATGGAATATAAAAGACAACCACTGATTTGCCAGTCTGAAAACTCAAGGTGTGCAGATCTATACAATAAATTTAAAAGGATTGCTACTGTCCAAATGAATATCAATTTAGTTTCACATGATTTTACCTTTTATTGTGACTTATTTACTTACATTTTAATTGGGAAATCTTTTAAAGCAGCCTAATTGCAAAGTTAAGCCCAGAAAAGCTGCCTTGACGTCTCTAATTCAGCCCCTTGTGACTACACACCACAATGCAAAGAAACAAGAGAGAGCTGCAGAAATCACTGTGACTGCATTTCAGTGCTGAAGCTTTGATTTCAGTAGATGTAACATTAGCAAAAACAAAGCAAAGCAAAAATCCTTTTCTAAACCTAACTGCAAACACACCTTCTGTGCCCACAGACATCTGATGTACTTTGCCAGAGCTGCTTCAATTAGACCTGCAACTTCAGGAGCTTCCCTGCTGGCCTACCCAGGGCTGAGTCAGGGTGAGGAACAGCACAGCTCAGAGCTGGGTGCAGAGGATCACACTGCTGTGGTACTCAGCCTGTGGAGGAGAGGCCCTTGCCTTTCTTTCTATGCAAGCAAGATGAGCATTTCTCATTTTTAACATTATTGCACACACATTTGTGGTCTGATTTCTGCACTGTAGCAAGCTTTAGCAACTGAGTTTGAAAAATGTAGATTATTAACTGGGTTTCATCTTATTTCAGTCACTGCCTGTACAGATACTTAAACTTCTCTTCTTATTTGACTCCATGGACTTAACTTCAGACACCTTCTTAACAGCCATTTAGCAAAGATTTTTGTGGTTTTTGAATGGGGACCTTGGAGAAAAATTATTTTCCCTCATGAATAAAAGTTAGAGTTTACAGATATGAAGCATTTCTAGGGAAATATCCACAGTATTGCAGCTGATGCACCATTAACACCACAAAAAAACAGGAAACTAACATTAATCCATACCTCAACTTCAAAAGGACTTCGAATCAGGCAGTCCGTGACATTCTGTAGAAACATTACCTCTTTTATCTTCATACTCCATGAAGTGGCAAGAAATTAAGCAGAAGACTGTGAAACAATTGCCTATCACAAAGTGAACGTGGGCAAATACCAGGTGATTTTGTGCCCTGTATATTCTTACATATATGTATATGATCAATGATGTTATTTTTGCTCATATACCTTAAAAGCATAGGGACACCAGCTCTGTGAAAGAAGGGTTCACATTAAAGGAATCTGCTCCCTTCTCAGCATTTCCACCACTCACCTCAATTGTTCCTCATTGAAACCCATGTCCTGCTGCCCTTGCAGTACCTCCAAACCACACAGAGATCTGCTTAACTCCACCTCTCCAGGCTCCATCCTCATCTCTCAGACCATAATAACTTCTGCCCAGAAGGTGTCTCACAGAAACCTGCTAAAACACTTGTGTCTCTCTCTTCTCAGTTCCTCTTTCCCTTTTCCTAATGGCTACTCATGGGTATTCCCGACCTTTCAAAGAATGTGCCTTTTTGTTCTTCTTACCACTGATACAATCAGCTGGCTCTAATCTCTGTCTCATCAGAGCCTAGGGCTGCTGCCTGCAGAGGCCAACAGCAAAGCCTACGAGGATTTCTCACGGAGTTCAGGCACACTGGTTAGGAGGTCAGGTGGTCTTTCACACGAACAAGAAAACACTCAACCTCAGTATTGAAAAAAAACGTTGGTAAAAATGCACCAAAATGTCTGGATGAAAAACATTGCCAAAAGCAATAGTGCTAAGTAGAAAATGTCATTATCCAGATATGGCCTTCCTGAGGCATCCTTCCCTTTCTGGGCAAATTCCATGGAAGTCTAACCTCAGCAAGGTCACTGAAACGCTTTGCCTGGCTCCTGTAAGAGGGTCAGTGAAGCAGTAACTGTTCCACAACACCAGATTGAAATATGTGCCTGCAACACCACACCTGGGTGATTCAGAGACTGTAATGCACGAATCCCCACAAAGATCCATCCTTAAGTATAACCTCTAAATTATCATTTTATACCAGCCTCTTTTCCACCTGTTTTCTCTTTGCACCGAAATTCCTCCCCCTCAACTGTGAGCAGTGAATCTTCCTTTAGAACATGGCAATATTTATTGACTGTATTCTTTGTTCACATCTGTCAGACATGGGAAGTCACCACTGCTTTACAAGACTATCAGTTTTAAGTAATGCCATTCATCACAAAATGGAATAGTGTGAGCAACATTTCCTCAACTGCAATGAATTATACAAGGGTCAGCAAGCCGGAGTCGCGGTTGGCAACACAAACATTGGCCTCAGGTAGCAAACCCATCTCTGCAGCTGTTCTCATCCATATGGGTTCAATGAACTGCAGAGAGTACAGGCCTTTGCTTATTGAGAGTATCTGCTGGAACTATTTCATCTAACCAGCATCATAAAACAACTCTGAAGTAAGGTGAATGCTATTCATCTAAAGCTTGTCTGGTAGCCAACTGCTGACAGAGGGGGAAATAGAGAGAGCAAAGCAGCAGATATGGCTGGGAAATGCAGGAGTTCCTGGATTTTAAAACACAGAGATTAAACCCACAAGAAATGGAAACAATGCACCTGTGGTTCACAGGCATCTGGTCACCCCAACGGTGCTCAGCTTCCTGACAAACAATTTCCAGGATCCCTCAGTGCATTTCCTCACCAGCATAATGCCCTTTTAATAGACATGCTGTCAAGCAGATTTGTTTGGCAACCACACAATTAGCCCTATTTTTGCTCTGAAACAGAAGATTTTGTTTATACACATGGTTTTGCAAGTAAGATTGTTCTGTGATTAAATTCAGGTATTTTACCAGAAGCCTCATCACTCGTGCACAGCACACACAAGGCTGGTGTCCCTAATGGTGTCTCTCTGCCTTCTGACTGCCCCAGCATCCACTAAGATTTTACTTCTAATAATGGATCCTGCAATAAATTCGTTTTTATAGAAGACACTATTAACACCACATCGCTTTCCCCAGCCTTGTTTCCCTCTTCATTTCCATCAGTATAATCAGATTCTTAGCAGTTTTCTATTTAAAATTGTGATTGTGTGAACAACTGACCAAGAATGCCAGAAGTCCTCATTGAACTGGTAACCACTAATTGCAAAAACACTACAAAACTCTCTCAGACTAGAAAAGAAACAGATTTGAAAGACAAGGCCTTTAACAGAAATTGCTTCTACATACAAGAAGCCTAAAATTGCTTGAATTTTCTTTTCTAAAGACATTCAACTTAACAAAATTAACTACAAGTTAAGCACTCCCAAGAAAAGAAGAAAAGCTTGTAATAGAAATATCAAAGCCTTAAATGTCAGTTA
The DNA here is from genome assembly GCA_037834095.1 of Argya squamiceps. Lineage (NCBI taxonomy): Eukaryota > Metazoa > Chordata > Aves > Passeriformes > Leiothrichidae > Argya > Argya squamiceps. Next base: position 15,945,893 of record JBBMKD010000022.1, read on the forward strand.
CTAACAGCAATAATTTTTGAGTAAGACCATTGACCCAGTTTGCTTAGCCCACAAGCTGTAGCATTTTAAACTGTTCACTCAGAAAAACAGGATCTTTGAGAGACACTGTCCTTCCAGTTCAGGATTAGGCTAAGACATCCAGACAAGTATCCCATCTAAGGGATAACAGCCCCATAAATTTTATTTTTATTAGATGAAATAAGCAAATTCCCTCAAATATGGATCCAGTGTACTGATGAGCTGTAGAGTAAAATGATGATATTAAAGGATGGCTTCATGACCATATGTGTATAAAATGTCATTCTTTTAGATGTTTCCTGAGATGAATTAAATTATGTAAATATATGTTAACAATAATTCATAATATTTTAATAAAATCTTTTTCTTTCTCTTGGCTTCTTAGAAGTGCAGTCCCAGGTGTCCTCAGGGTGGTGCGTGTTTTCTTTTTACACTTTAAGGACACACAAGGTTATACACTTCATAAGCAAGGAAGCACAACTATTGATATATAATGCAGATAATGATGCTGGGCATCCTTTGTCTGGTATCATTCCCAGTTTTTGCTGGGAGCGCTGTTCATCAACAAAGTGACTTGGTATCAAGAAAGGGGATTCACATTTTTCAAGTTTTCTGCCAGATAGCTATTCTGGGAAAGAAAAAAGTATTTTGATTTTCTTTTTTTCCCCCTCCAGTGGAAGATTAAACAGCGAAGGTGTCTTTACTGTTGACAGATTTTGTATTAGCAAATGCAATCAAATCTACCTAAGACTCCTGCCTCAAGTGAACTTACTCACAGAAAAGTGCATCCCCAGAGACACTATTCTCCACATGGTCCCCCTGCTTGTTCAGCCTGTGAAAGTTGGTCAAGTTTAAGGTGACTCTTTCTTTAAAATAAAAAAAAAATAATAATAAAAATTGGAGCAAAGTAGCTGGATAGGAGTTATATAAGAGACATTTTTCATTGCTGCCAGTTTCATCATCATCAGGATTCTGGCACAGGTGGGAGGTGATCCTGTGTCCTGGAATGCAAAAAGATTCCCCACAGCAAAGCAGCTCAGAGAAGCCCATCTGTGACACAACTCTGGTTTCCAGGCTGAGCAGAGCAGAGCAGCCTCTCTGCAGCTCTCGGGCTCTTCCCCCAGTGCTGAACACACACCACGGCTTCACTCACTCTGGGATATCACAGACACCTCAAGGGATATCACAGACACCTCAAGGTCCCTCCCTGAGATCAGATTTCCTTTGGGTATTTTCCTACACCCCAGCTCCCTCCCTGTGCCATGTGCAGAGCTGGTTGTTCACTCTGCTCCTGCTCTGGCGTCTCTAACAGGCAGTGAGAGGGACAGAACAGCAGACAGCAGGACAGAAAAAAGAAACATCCATGTCACAGAGGTTAAGAGCTTGAACACCAATGTACAGGGTCACACTACACATCACTGTCAGTTCCTTGTTGCCATGGCCCATGATCAGAAGCAGGTAATTAAAAATGAATCTTTGACAGGTTCTGTCCAATCATCTGAATTTAGAGATATGGACCAAGCATCAGAAGTAGCCTGTATTTTCAGTTTTCCTTTGATCTCATTCTTTGCTTCATTAGAACTCTGCAGGAAATATCTGGAAGTTATTTCTCTATTTGGATCCACATCTGCTCTTTGGGAAGGCGAAACACACAAATTTAACTTTTTTCCCTCCTTTAACACTGTTGACATTTAAGGACTTGTGTACTGGGAATGCTTTCAGCTTCAGAGGGTGTTAGCTTTACTGAACACTCCTATTTCATTCTTTCTTCTTTCTATTAAGCAAATGTCTCAAAACAGTAACATCTGCAGTAATCATTTTTAAAAGAAGCCCAAAACGAATCAGCAAACCTCTAAATATGCTTTCTTATCTTTTTGCAAAACATGCTTATTACACCTGCTACATCCATAAAGTACAAAATCCCCATAAATTAGTGTTCAACGTGCTGTATTCAAGAGCACGTGTGTTCCTATGGAATGTGCACAGCAGGATCTGGGTCTAGATCAGCAGCACATTCATTGGAACACAGGCAGAGCACAGAAATGCACACAGGCCCTGGAGCCACGCTCTGTGCCACAAACCTCCAGGCCATTTGGGACTCTCTTTGTGCAAGGAGCTCTCAGTGAGGACAGGAGTCTGCACAGAGCAGTGCTGGCAGACCTGGCCTCGAGCAAAAACTTCCCCTTGCAATGTGCCCTGAAGCTGAACCTTTAGATCCATGAAACAAATAGTCAGGGGATTAATCCCAGAGCCAAGCACCTTTTTCCTCACCACAAGTGCCTTGTTCCCAGCCTCCTTCCAATAAAGGGGTGACAGTCAGCAGAGGTCTCTGCTACCAGGGTTTGGGAGCACTGAACACACCCAAACTCTGTTCCCACCAGTGCAAAACCCAGCCACAAACTCAGGCACACATCACCCAGGGAGCATCACTGGATCCTGAATGGGACCAGACATACACCAGCTCTGACTACACCCACAAATACTGACCAGCCTAAGCAGCATTAGGGTGCCAAGTGTCATTGCTTAAAGCACACAGGATCAGCTGGAATATTAGAAAACAATATCATTTTCTCATGTTTTCAAACTCTTTGGATCACTTGGCACTGGACTGGTTTAGACAAAGTGACTCTTTCTCAATATGACAACTTTCCAAAGCTCCTATAATGTGAGAAATATTATTTTCTAAGTGTTGACACACTAGTGTGCTGAATACAGAAATATAAAAAGAACACATCATTTATAGGGGGATTATTGTGAGACTAAAAACTTAACTATGTTTTCCATTGATACCACAGAGTCCAATTAAGTTACAACCCCCACCTACAAATCTTGTCCTACCTCAGATCTTCACAGTTACAACCAAACTTCTGTTTCTGACTGGTTTTTTATTATTTTTCTCTTACTGCAGAAAAAGGAAGCTCCTAAGCAATGTGAAAATGCACAAAGGACATTTAAAAATTCCATTTAGGACAGTATATACCAAATGTTTTCATCTCCAGGATTAAATTTAAGCACCTGTTTGTCAGTCATCGAACAGATGAACTGGATAAGCCTAATTCAAGTTTCTTTAGTGACTTGGGACTCAAGTAAGACAGGCTTTAGCAGCTTTACATTACTTTTGATCCCTTGACTTGTTAGAGCTACATAAACTTCTGTCAGAACACGATGGTGACCCCAGCTCCAGCCCCTTTGCTGGATGAACCAGCCACGTGCTGAGGAAAGGCTTTGCAGCTTCCCAGGTAACCAGACACAGAGCAGAAGGTGGATGGTTGGGAGGGAAGGATACACAGCTTTTCATGTGCCATGAAAACATGCCAGCCCAGAAAATGGCACTGGAAAGACTCTTCAGCCTGCTCAGCTGACTGACTCCTGCTGTTCAAGCCCTTGGGGCCAAACTGGGGATATGGGAGAACTGAAGAATCAAGGATTCTGGCCACTCAACAACCTCAGTGGTCACAAAGCTTTGCAGAGAGCAACCCCCAAATGACTGATTCCACACCCACAAATTAATAATCCTCACGCTAAACCCGACCACAGAGAAAATACACTTGATTAACATAATTCCCTAATATCAGACCAGACACGATTAAGACAATTAATTTCAGTACTGCTACATGTTAATACATCCCAAGGTCCCTTCTTCTCTGCCTGTTTACTCTGTCCTCCTCTCTTTTGCTAGAGGTTCTCATGATAAAGCACTTTTCACTCTAACAAGGTCTCTCTTTAGAATAGCATCCTTAAATTATTTAAATACTCATCTAGTAAACAACACAGTATTTTTAGCAATAAAGTAAAAATCATGTTGCTTTCTGAACCAATCCCAAGGGAAATGTTGGATTATACAAACTGGTTTATTTCTTAGTCGATAGAAGGTGTGCTCAAGGAACTCTGAGCATCAGGACATTATGATTAAAACCAAACTGTTAAATTTCTAATTCTGCGAGAAAAGAAATGTCTACAAAAGCCCCCTGCAGTAACTGTTACACACACACACAAAGTTGATGAGAAATGTAGAAAGCTTTTGCCAAAAATAAGACTGTTCCTTAAGCGTCTGCATAATGTTCCTTTACATTCTGCAGACAAAAAAAGAAAGAAGCCTAAGCCCTTACAAAAGTGATCAAGAACCATTCTCATTTTTACCAGTGTTACCAAGGCAAAAACTGCCACTGTTCAGCTGCCATGTGCCTCACTCACCTCTGGAGCAGGATGCACCTCTAGAGGTTCCTGGGATGCCACAGGACAGCATCCTGTGGTGAAGGACCACCCCCCCACAAACACCAGCCAAGAAATGTAAGGCTGTCATTCTGAGGAGAAGGGGAAGACAGAAAATAATCTGCCTGTGCATAAATCCTTGCCAGGACTTTGCTCATCAATGATTAACGTGCCATGTCTCAGCAGTGACCCTGCTGCAGTCCTGTGATCCCTGAGCTGGAGGATGTGGTTCCCTGAGTGAGACCTCGAGTCAGCATCAAAGCTGAGCAGCACTGAGGCTCCCCTGCTCTGTTCCTGTGGCATCCAACACTGCCTGCCTGTTTCCCCACACCCTCCATATGCAATATTCCCATTCCTGCCCTCCTGTCCCACTGAAGCCTGCAGGAAACTTCTGAGTGAAGAGAAGTTTTATCTTTTTTCCCCAAAAGTAACTTCTGACTGGACACAGAATATTCAGAGGCTGCAGAAATTAGACATGGGAGGGCACGTACATATGAAGAGACAAAAGGGCCATTTACCAGTTTACTACAGCCATAAACACTCCACAAAGACACTAGTTCTGCATGAAAAGAAATGAGTTCCTGCTCTCTGAGTCAGTAGGCTCAGTGTAGGCATAAGTTCACTGCTGACATAGTTGATTTAAGACCCTTTGCTGTGATGGCAGTGTTGGTAAAAGCTTTAACCATAGTTTTTACGATGCTATTAAGTTTTAGTCATTTGTGGGTTTTGCAGTATATGAATACTATAGATGCCACCTTAATTAAAAGGTCTTGTCATCTTGTGCAATTAAAAAGAGAAAATGTACTCTCCTATGAATAGCCAGGAACAAATTGAGCAAGCTGCATTATACACGCTAAGTACACAGCAATTTCGTGCCCCTTCCTGTATCACATCTATTCTCCAGCATTCAGTACTCTTTAATAATCCTGTTACAATGTTTTATGTTTAATTGACTTCTGAAGTACCAGTGCCATGGCATCTCTGACCATTAACAGCAACCAAGTTAAACAAAGTTCTGCTTTGCAAATGCATACAAACTTTACACACACAGAACTGCTGCACCTCAGGATTTTTGTGCACAAACTAAAAGAGGCATTCTATTTTTCAGAAGAAAATATCTAATGGACAGTCAGACAGTCTCTTCCATAGAGTATATAATAAGACAAATATCACTTTAAATAGCTGTAATACCCAACTATTTAGTTGGACAGCATGTGCACATGAAGTAAATCACACACATGGCATTCACAGCCTAAACATGAAAGTGCACTTCCACAGCTACCTACAAGGGATCCCAGCAGATGGTTACCAGCATGTGTCCACTCTTGTCAGCTGCAAAAGCACTCACCTTCATCAGTCTGCCTCATTATTTCAATTTTGACTCCAACTCAAGGTTTTTCAAGATAATGAAGCAGCAAGTGATTGGCTGCCTTGAGGTTTGTGCTCAGAGCAGGTCTTCCTTCAGGATCCACTTGTAACTTTTGTGCATGAGAAAAGTATATCCTACATCCATCTGCAGCCTAGGCTCTGAATGCCCCAGAGCAGTTTATTGACAGGGCAGCAGAAATCCAGGCACGTCTCCCTGGGCCAGTTAGACAGAAGAATTCTCAGGATTTGCTTTAGGCCACAGAATCAATAATATTTATGGTGAATTTTGACAGACATTCCTATAGGTCCATGCATCATAACTCTTGTGTCTGGATCATAAAGAACATGAATATACCCTCATTCAGAAGTCACATACAATTCTTGTGTTCATTATCATTTGCAAAACACACCAACTCCACTGATGTCAAATGTAGCAGAGCCTCCCGTCCTTGGGCCTATTTTTAAAGTTATGTAACTCCACTGGAAAACTTGTCCTGTAAAGGTGCTAGGTAAGTTAGGCTCAAAAGGATGCTATCTCTGAAGTCTTTACCATCTGACAGGCATTCAATTGAAAATGTAAAGTTGACATCAGTATGGATACCATTTTTCCCCTTCTGTCTTGCAAATAAAGTAGGGTCTTGTGTTTTGGAGAGCTGACACCTACCACCATCCAAACAAGTAACAGAGTGGACTTCAGATTGGTACAAGACACCCATAACTTGAGGGCTGAGGGCTTGCCCACAGCTGAGCAGACCATGCTCTCACCTCTCCAGCAGGGAAACAATTCTCGTCCCCACCACGCTGCCCCTCGGTGCTTTGACTCGCACAGGAGTTCCCCACACAGCTGCTCTAGCTTCTGGGAAGATCTTCACAATCTGCATAGAGGATACTGGCTTGCTGCCTTGTCTCTGAAGTGCCCAGTGCTCCCCTACAGAAGGAAACTCCAAAGCTGCTCCTTGAAAGGAGCTTTTCCTCTTACATCCATGCCAACAGGCACCTTTGGGGCTTTGAGCCCGCAAGCGCCTGTTTTCTGGCTGCTCTGAGCCTGCAGCTCCTCCTTTGAAGTGCAGCAGCCTTTGGGGAGCATCCCGGGGCGCTTCTGAGCTGCACAGGCAAGCAACAACTGCTGCAGCTTAGACAAGCATATGCTCCAGAGGAAGAGGCACATTCTAGATGAGGGATGAACAAAGTTTTGATCATAGATAAAGTAAAGGAGAAAGGTTTTCAAAGGAACTGGAGAAATACGAAGGATACAGGAGGCTTCAAAGTAAAAAACTGCAATCATCTTGGCTGTGATAGTGTCGATTAAGTATAAACTAATCAATAATCTAACAGACAAGCTGTTGATAATCAGAATAAATCCCCATAGGCATGGCTTCCAGACCCACAGTCCCATATGGACAGGAGCCAGCAGCCAGCGAGCAATGCCAGAAACTTCCCATCTATTGAGCAAGGGAGATGGAGCCACACCACGACACAGCTGTCCTGGCAGCACCCTCGGGTGTTATTAGCAATGACACCTCTGGACAGGAGGGTGGTGGCATGACTGGCCTTCAGAGTGCAAAACAATAACCTAAGGGTTAGTTTGAAATGACAGATAAATGTGTATTACTATGCAAACTCTTATCAATTCCTGACAGTCTTCCCCTCCCTCTAAGCAGACAGAGCTGTGATAGATGAGTAGCACCCAATCACTGCTCAAGGATCATTTGGAACACAGCCACCAAGAACTGCATCTTTCAACTGTGGGCATGAGACAGAGGGATATTCTCCTATGCCATGGAAGCTGGCACTGCTGAAGTCAATGTCAGCAGGACAGAAGTAGTATAAAAGACAAAAACACCCCCAAACCTGCAAGCTGCAATAAACTGACTCAAGAAGAAATACACAACAGTCACCAGTAAGAGAACTTGTCCCTCCTTCAGCACTGATGGAGCAAGACTGTCTCATTCACAGGCCGCAGAGCTCTTCCAGCTGTTTGGATGCCCACTGAGCACAGGTACAGACACAGAGAGGCTGTTCCTAAACCTCCAGTCACCCGAGGACAGCACCAAGGCAGAAAGCTGGAATACTGATTAACAGGCTCATAACTTTACTTATAAGTGTGCTGCACATGGGGGAGGCTGAACCAGCTGCTACAACAGTCTCTTAGTAGGGCTCCTGTCCATTAAAGAAAGAATAATTCACAGGAAGTGGCTTCAGAGTGGATCAAAGCACAAAGAAGAGAGAAAATTATCATTTTGAAAAAGATATGTACAAAAACCACATTTGGGCAACTGCAGATTGGTAAACTATTTCCTCTCCACCCTCCAACTGAACTGCAGCATCTGTCTAGTCTGAGCAGCATGAATACCACTTAGATACTAACTATGCCACCTTCTGTACAAGTCTGGGTAAATATACACTGCTACATGAGATACAAAGAGAAACATATCTTAAAAAAACCTGAACAAACAAAAAAATCCACACAAAAATGCAGAGTGTTGCTGGATTTTATTGACCATCACAACTAATTTGTGCCCCTCACTACTGGTTTAAAGCATGAAATATTCTATAAAAACCTTTAAGTTACAATGTGGGAAGAAAGACTGCTGCATCACTTCTTATTTTACTGTTGATTAAGTATTCTAGACCACTTTTGTCCCATCATTTTTCCTGAGTCAACTATATCCAGCATTCAGATGCACAACTCTTCCTTTTGAATTAGTGTGTGATCTGTAATCCTTTGTGGATCCAGCCATGCAGGCCAAAATTAAAGGGAAAAAAAAGAAAAAATAAAAATAAAAGAAACCAACAGAGAGAAAAAGTAAGCAGGAAACTACTTGGCTTGAAACCTAGAGGGTGATGCCCAAGCTGCACAGGCTGTTCTCATTATCGAGCTCCATTACTGACCCCTGTGTATGAGCAGGTTCAGTGCCTTCCTTTCTGGAGTATGCTGCCTGCTTGTGAACTTGAGATGCTGAGAGACTTTATGAACAGAGCTGTTGTTTTATTTACTCTCAATTAATCATGCTCAACTGTAAACAAAGTGTCTGTTTTAGTTCTGTTGACAATTATCCACTTGTCAACATCTCCCTCAAGTACCTTCAGCATCTGGCAACAGCACAAAACTGCTACATCAAAATGAACATTTTGTCTCAATAAAAAGATAGACGTGTGGCAGGGTTTCATCTGTTTTCTAGCCCATCAACAATCAGGCTGTGTTGTCACTGATGCAACCAGACAGTGGTCTATTCCTATGGAATATTTATTTACAAAGGGGGAGGGAAGTCAAATTTAGTTCATATTAGTCAGGCAGACTCACAGAAGAAACAAGAGCCCCCACATTTCCCCACAAAGGCAGAACCCAGCCCTCCTTGCATCTTACCTGCTGCCTCCTGTTCTGCTGGGGCAGGTCCAGTCCCAGCTTCACAGCCACCTTGACAAAAGCTGCAGAGTAGGACTTGTTTATTTTGTGGTGTTCAGCAAATCCCAGTGTAAATGGAGACCACTTACTGGTGCCTCCCCAAATACTTTTAGCGTGATAATCTTTCCACTACCTGCTACACGACCTGGGCTTTTTTCAGTCCCTGGGGCTCCCATACGGGTTTGAATTTTACCATTTTTAGCTTGAAAGATGTAATTATTCCCATCAGCTAAAAATCCTTCCTGCATTTTAACACAGCCTCTTTCATGCTTAAACTGAAAGCTACAAAGTAAATGCAGACAGTCTGGCACCTTTTTGGGTACAGTCAGGTACAACCTGACACTCCTTTTATTCTGAGGGGGAGGAAAGAACCTTGTCAGGTTCTTGCCTCTCTAACAGGTGAGGAGGCCCCAGGGTGCTGGACCTATAGAGAACATCCCCTCACACCTCTGAGGCCCCAGAACTCTGTGCCATGGCTCTCACTACCTAAAATTGTTAATATTATTTGAAACTTGATCTCACTGTAGCAAAGCGATAGGAAAATCTGACTAGCTCCGCTGGAAAACACCCCAACCCAGTAGCTGAAAAATCACAGAACTGTTTTCTTCCCCGAATAAAACACTCAGGGGTGCGGGGGAGGGCAGGATGTGCACGGAACGGAGCGGTGCAGAGAGAGCGGGTCCCGGCCCCGGCGGCTCCGGGCTGGTCTCGGCGGGGCCGCCGTGCCCTGCCACGCGCTAATCAATCTGGGCTGTGTAATTGATTCTAATGAGCGCGGCCGGCTGGCTCCGCG
>JBBMKD010000022.1:15972354-16021106 GCA_037834095.1 Argya squamiceps
TCCGGGGTTCCGTGCTCCGGGCACGCCGGGGCTGCCACACTCAGGGCACACCGGGGCTGTCACACTCAGGGCACACCGGGGCTGTCACACTCAGGGCACACCGGGGCTGCCACACTCAGGGCACACCGGGGCTAGCGTGCTGCGCGAGGCCAGGGCTGCGGCCGGGGGAGTGCGGGGTCATCCTCCCCTTTATCCAGCGCTGGCCTTGCCCTGGCTACACCCGCAGGCGAGGCCGGGCACTGTGGCCGTGCCGCACATCACAGGGCATGGCAGCACAGCCGTGTTCATCTGTGCCGCTGGGAGCAAGCAGTGGGCAGCAGAGACACGGCCACTCTTTTCACAGGGGGTGGAGCAGAGGGTCCCACCTGCTGTATCGGGACGAGGTGACCTTGCCCTTCCTTCTGCAGCATTTATACGTGAAGGTGCCATCTTTCCTCTGCTGGGGCCCTCAGCACTGAGGCAGACAGAGCACCTTGGCACCCAAGGGAGAGCTTCACTGCCTCCTGCCTTACACATCCCTGACATGGCCACACCAACGTGTCTGACAGATAACCTCACACCACAACTGTAGGCATTACTAAATAAAGGCTCTTGATTTTGCACTATTTTGTACGGCCTCGGTATTAATTAAGTAGTAAGTAGAGTATTTTGCATTAATTAGAGCAGCTCCTTAGAGAGATATTACAGCCAAGACTAATCTTATAGCACAGGAAAATGCTCAGCATTTCCACTGCCCCCAACTCCCACAGACAGCACAGACCACCTGCATGTACTGGGCTCTTCTGCAAGCACTAACCTGTAGACATTTTTCACAGGGATGACATCAAGGCACTTTGAGGTTTGCAGCTTCCATCCTCCTTGCTTGCTTTAATGGCTACTAGATAGACAATAAATAAGTGAGGATTGAGTCCAAAACCCAGTCCTGGTTCTACTCCTAGGTGGGCTCACTAGCCATGGCCCTCACAGCTTAAGGGGCCTTCTCAGACTTCAAAAACCTCTAGTAGAACTGCTTCTTGCCAGAGGATCTGGGAACTCTTGCTCCCAAGGTTGTTCTCCTCAGCAGGTCCACATGTTAGCTCCATATTTTAATAGCCTGAGCTACTAATTATGGAGCATATTTATATTTTGTGCCATTGCATTACAAATTAAACATGAAACAAATACAAACTCAAATGAAACAAGCAGAAAGTTACCAGAGTCTTTTGAAATACCTGCACATGAAAGCACACAAAGTCATCCAGCTCTGGCAAAAAAGAGCTGTTTTAAAGGTTAGATCAGACAGGAAACTCTGCTGCAGAATATCGAGGTGGATAAAGTATCCATTTCAGAGCAGGGAAGACAATTCTCCACTGCTAGCCACAGATGGCAACCATTTCTTCATACAGTTGCAAGCCCACCTCTTTCACACCACAAAAGTGCAATTTTTTACCAACTCAAGCAGTATCCCCATCGGATTCTCTCCCACATCTTTGTGCATTTCTCTCCTGCATGGACACTCTCTCTGTGGCTCTGACTATCAAATTTTCAGCTAAGCTTAATGTGTGTTGCTGGGAGCAGAATACTGAGAAGCTGAAAGTTGCTATCTGCATCCCAGGGTCTTTACAATATTTTTTCCATGTGCCTTGGAGACATCTCTCCCTGAAGGCTACTGGGGCATGAACAGTTCCCCCAGGTCTTTCCCACTGGAGTGCTACACCCACAGCAACACAGTTTGTGTCTTCTCTCCCTGTGCTCCTGCCTCTCCTCAGCTTTTCATGGGGCTGGGCTATTCAGACCAGTACTGAGCCTGCTCACACACAAAAGGATGGAAAAAGCCCTGCATGGACCTGCTGAAGGAGACCACAAAGTCTGTGTTTCTTCTCAATTTGTGCTGAATGCACTTGAGCCCTTGTTGAACATAATTTCATAATTAACCCATATAATTTTCAGGTTAAGGAAGTTCTCTGGAGAACAGGGAAGAGGATCAAGAGAGGGCTGATCCCTGTTACACGTAATTTGGCTCCAAATTGCTGTTTTATTTGCATCTGTGAGAACAGTTATAGAGAGAGGAATTCTAACAGACATGAAAGCAGATTTGAATGATTTCTACATCTGCAGAAAGTTGTTAATAGTCATATTAATTTCTTTATTGTGCTACAGCTTCCTCATCTTTGCTAGACCTAGAAGGGCTGGGTATATCTGCAGGCTCAGGGAAGCAGACACACTCCTGAATGTACATGGGCATAAGCTGGACCACCCTGAGCTGCTCTCCTCACTAGCCAAAGGATGCATTTTTAAAGCACCTTATATTCAGCCATCCATGACTTGCAAGGCACCAGTATTTCTCCCTAGAAATGACAAGTACTGTGTATGGCTGAGGAAGACACACCAGTCCCTCAACAGACAATTCCCCAGGAGGGGAGGCTTGTCCCCTCTTGCTTGCCCCATCACTGCTGAGTTTCCTCATCTCTCAGGCACAGAGTCCTGTAGTTACAGCACAGCTCGCTCAATTCATGCTTGCAAATGCCTTAGACACTAAGTGTGGGGTTCAGGGTAAAAATTTAACTGCATAAAAATCCACAGAAAATTCCCGGTGAATTAAATAGAGTAACACTTTTGCCATCAAGGTTTTTGAGAGCATTCAGATGATTTTCTGATTAGGTAAGTAATTTATCTTTCTCTCAGTTTGGGGTCACAGTCAGTGGATATGGAGGCTCACATGCAGCTGTACACAGGTGCCCTAACACTGCATGGTCATGGGCAACTCTGAAAGCTTTGGAAAATGTCTACGTTCTTTGCCATTTTTTCTTACCTGTTAGTCCAACGTTTTCAGACCATAAGCCAGAAGCTGATTTTTTTTGCCTCACACAAAAAAGAACTTGCCAAAGAAGGATCAATCCCAGACCAAACCATGTTCCTCTCTGCTTGTAACGAGGTTTGAGTGGGCTTGTTTTATTTGTTTTTGTTTCTTTATAAGTTGGTTGGTTAGTTTGAGTTGGTTTTTTTTTAACCCTTGGAAGAAGAAAGGACAGCTCATCAACAAATTTTAGAATGCTAGGGTACTTTTCAAGATGTGGACTAATCTATCTGAACATTAATAAAATCACCATCCTAAATACTTTTGATAAAAGTCTAGAAAGTTTTTACAAGTTATCTTTTCTGTTTCGACTCCACCTTCTCAATGGTGAGGAGTTTTTCAAATCCTTTTGCATCACAACCACATTATCCACTTCTCATCAGTAATACCACAAATGGATTTCCTCCCTCCTTTTCTAACAACAAACAGGTCATTGGAAATTCTCCAGCATTCAAGATCTCCAGGCTAGTTATACAAAGCATCAGGCACTGTAAACCTTTGACAAAGTCTTACTAATACTGGATTTTCTTTTGAAAGCATGACTAAAAGAGCTGGTAGAGGAATTCCTGTGAGGAATCCAGAGAGGTTATAACTAAATCAGAGCCACAGGACTGGTTATGTCCACACAGAGGAGACAGCAGGGCTGGAGAGGAGCAGCAGGAGCACAGGAGGGGTGAAACTCCTGCTCTGCCCCACACTGCCCAGCACAGTCTGGAGAATGGGCTCCACCAGCTGGAATCAGCCAGGGCTTGGCTGCTCTGCAATTACCTCCTTCTCTTCCTCACTCCTTCAGTGAACAAAAGGAGGGACAATTAGCAGTAAATTCCATTGTCTGTATGTAGTTAGATACTACAATTTTTCTTACTGCCTATACATATGTACATTTTATAAATCCCTTTACTGTAAGATGGTTTGGGATAAATCTTTTGAAAGCACAGGCTCATCTTGCACAGCCTTGCTTTTGAGGAATTTGGGTTAGGGGTTTATTTCCTTTTTTTTTTTCTTTTCTTTTTCCCTGTCAGAAGACATACAAAGATATGTCTTTTTATCAGCTTGGCATTACTCTGAGATTTTTCCATAAGCTCAAGATCAGACTCTTTTGAAGTCATTGCACAGGAATCACCAGGGGCACCTATTGCATGTTCAAATGAAGGCTCTCCATTGGAAAATAAACCCAGTTCTGCCTGTAGCACTCAAATTCTATCAAAGTGCTCCTCTTTCTCTGTATCTGCATTGATGTGTCCGAGTTGCATTTCGGAGAACATCATTTTCCTCCTAACTGGTCACAGGCATAAATTTTAAAACAAAATACATTTCTAAAGAGAAGTAAAGCCTTGTCAGACCATGCAGTGTCTGACAGCCATCAGATCACACAGCCACCCAGAACACGAGAAAAGAAGAAAGCACATGAGACATCTAGCACTCTCAATCCCTCGTTAGCCCTCCCTTTGCAGTAAGGACTGTGTATATCTACGTGCTGCTTTTTCTTTTGTTCAGAGTATCGAAAGTCCCTCGACATTATTCTATTTTCCTGAGCGTTCTCCTTTGTCAGTTCCTACAACTAAATAAAACAAGACAAACCCCAAACTGTTTCTCCATGATCAAACTCTGATTTTTTTTTCTTTCCAAGTAAAGACATACTGCTTAAAAGGACAGTTTTGGGGTCAAATGCCGCTGCAAAGAGACTCAATGGGATGAATTTGGGTCAGTAACAATGCGTTCCTTAGTTCTCAATGCAAGTCAGGGAGGTTATGGTTCTGTGAATGTGGATGTGGCACAGTTGGGTAGGAGGTCAACAGCACAGAGTTAAGTACTATTTTCAGCATTGTCTTCTCCTTCATCCTTTTGAGGATACAAAGCAGAAGCTGTCAGTATTCATCCACTTGAGCTCTGGAAATACCTCTTAGGAAAGCTGGGAACTGATCTTGCAGAAAAACAGCAAGCATCATTATATAAGCCTGGATCCTTGGAGTATCCTGGCACAAGGTGGAATTCCTTGTGTCTCTCAGAACAGCAACGGTAAAAGCCTTTCTCCCTGGAGTGGGGGATGCAAATCATGCCTGTCTTCACAGAGTCAGATGAGAGGAAAGCCTGTCCCTTGCACTGCAGACCTTGAGGCAGTGGATTTGGTCATTTGTTTTGTGTTAGCTCAGGTAATTCACGTACCAGTAGCAGCATGAGGCTTCAGAGAGGCTGATTTATCTCTCAGAAGCTCCAAACCATGGCCTCTCCCTGGGCCTAAGAAAATGTTCCACTCTTCCAAGCATGCTACACCCTGCACTGTAACCTTTCTCTCTTTGCACTAGTAAATGGTAAATGTTAATTGGAAAAGAGAAAACTTCTTTGTTACAACTACTTTTTCATTCTGCCTAAACCTTCTCTTTACTCTCATGGAATTATGATTGATTCATATTGTCTGTATGGAGGCAACCCCCCCTAATACAATGCTTTAACTGGAGTAACTGGGCTGAACAAACACTAATCTCTGTAGCAGCTACCAAAGCCTGCTTTGTGTGCCCCTTATTCTGCCCAGCAGAGCTGGTGTCATTTCAGCTGTGCAGAGCAAGACTCTAACACAAATTCATGTACAAAGTTCCTGTGCTGCCAAGGTGTGGATGCATGTATCTACTATGTGCACAGACAGCATCAAGCCCATTAGGCTCAAGCAAATGGGCATGAAAATGCCACCAATTTTGTTTTCTTTTCAAAACAAAACCACTTTTCTCAATCCTTGTGGACAGCTCAAAACTCTGGGCAATAAGGTGCCATCTATTTATTTGTTCCTTGCAAGGCAGCCAGCAATGCAAAGCAGAATATACAATTGTATAAACCAAAGGATTCAGACTATTCTTGAATGTTTCCATTTAATCTTTCACTTGCTGGCACTGTGGAATTAACACAAAATCACTGGAAAAATCAACAGTTTGAAAAAGATCTGGTAAAATATTGCTGTTAAGTGTTTTCTCAACCAGTGCCAGCATCCAAGACCAAGACACAACGAAAACTTCAATCTCTTCTTACAGGCCCTCTCCCTGACCTTGGTGGGAACAACACAAGGATTTCATTCTGGAAATTCTGTAAGGAGCTCTCAGTACTGGCACTCGGGGATCTTTCACTGGATGCAGAGGCTTTTCAAGACTGCACATTGCCATTCTTTCTGTTGTTATCCTTTCAGTCCACAGTACAACTCTGATTGATCTCAGTGGGGATGGCTGACAGACAGCAGCACTGAAAAGCACACTGTAGTGTAAGCACTGGAATACATTTACCTGATATCCTACAGATAATGGCCTTTGTTCCCTAAACTCTACCTGCCCAAAGAGCCTCCTCTCTTATTTCTGTATGATTACCCATCCAACAAGAGCAGAGGTGACAGAGCTGCCTGCTGACTTGTCAGAGGAGGCACCACTGATGGCTGCCTTGTTACTGCCACACACAAGGAACAGGGCTTGAGCTCAGGCTGGCTTTCCCTCAGGGACTAATTTGAGCCTGTCTTTTCTATCTCGTCCACATTTTAGGAAACCATTTAAGAGAACACTAAAAAACTAAGGAACTCAAGCAGTAGAAAGAGGAGTTCCACTCCTCTCAAGTTTGACTAAAGCTGTCCAAAACATTCAACATTTCTTGGGTTGAGAGAACAGGCATAAAATATGGTCTCATAAGCCTCACTTCCTCAGCAAACTAGGATAAAACTTCCAGATTTAGTTAATACCACCAAATCCCATGTAGTCACTAGGATTGCCTAGGAAATACTCTCTACCTCCAAAACTATCCAAAATTATCTAAAGTGACCCAAGTAATCAATCTCATCACAGAACTGAAGCAATTCTGTTCAGCCTCTAGTTCATGCTCTGAATGATGTAATTTTCAAATGTATTTTCTCCTTGTCCTGCCCTGTCTTAACTGCTTTGAACTCCTTGTTTAATAACAGCAGATTAACAATGCATCTTACAAAGAGGAATTAGGATGGATTTCATTAATGTTAACAACTTGGCTATGTTCTCACCATATGAATGCATCATAAGTAAAACATTTTTTATGCCAAATCTTGGCTTTATGAAACACTGAATTATTTTTCTCAAAATCCCTGTCAACTTTCCATTAATTACTGATAAATCAAGCATGCTAAAATGGTGCAGCAAATCATCTCCTCCCATTTGGAACATGTGTGTTCTCTTTGGGACTGGCCTATTTACAACAGCTATGATGTTCCACAGGCTTGGAAAGAACATGGGATTTCTTTCCTTCATTCCCTAAAAGCATTCAGACTTTTTTTAAGGTATGATTTTTTTTTACTTACTGTTTTCCTACATTTCCCATCACAGACTTGCATCTTTTTTTTCATTTGATCTGAGTATAGACCAACCCTCCACAGGCAAAGAATTCCCTCTCCTCCACGTGTGGATGGATATTTTAACTTGGCCCCCAGTTTTTATGGGTGTATCAGGTTCAGATATCTAATCTCTGGGAGACTCTGCTCCCTGCATCAACACTCATTCAACTGGTAACATTATTCATCATTTATTTATAGGACATGAAAACTTGAAATTGTGGCTTCAACTTGAATCTGTACATTTGTGATTAGAGACAGAACTATTCCACTCAGAAAGAGGAATCTCCTGCTTTTAATGAACAACAAATATTAATTTGTTGGTGCTGAGATCCCAATTATTGTTCAGTACCTGTGGAGAATTGACAGAGAAAAGAGTTGTCAGATGACAGGTTATGCTGTGTGCTGTGGCCACAGAAAATGTGTTCTCCTGAGCGTTTCCAGGTAAAGGAAACCTGCCTCTTTCAATCCCTTCTCTTTTGTCAGGAAATCCAAGGATCAGTTCTAACTGGCAGCTGGACTTGGGGCCATCATATCTGCATTTCTGTTACATGACCCTAGCTGCTAATTCTGCCTGGTTGTACAGATACAGCCAGGTAAATACACTGAACAACATCTAATTCAAACAGAAAAGAAGGCTGTAGAACCTGATACATTTTCCATGGGAAAATAGGGGAAAATGCCTTCTACCAGTTCAATGTGAAAAAATAAATAAGGGTGAATCAAAACAAAAATGTTTGGAATTGATTCTAAAGTATCTGAAGACATGAAAGTCATTAATATTTATGACATCAAATATTAGTTATATTTGATGTCTAACAAAGACTTGTCTGTTTCATTGGAAATAGCTTTCTTATTTTGTCATGAATACAGAGGCAGCCTTATTAATAAAACAAAATACCATAAAGGAAAACAAGCAGAGACTGAAGGTTCTGCTAGTTTTTAAGGGTTTGTATTCTGCTATGTTATGTACTTATTTTTGATGGTTTTCCCCTTAAATTATGAGCTTGGGGAAAGAGAAGAAAATAACTTGAGTGTAAAGTTTAAACTGCTTATAAATAAGACAGATATGTTTGAAGCTGAATTTCCTTGTCTGGGGAAAAAAAAAAGAGCTCTACACAACACACTTGAGGATCATAAATCAGTCCACACACACAATCCCTGAAGTCACCAACTGGAGCATGGTCCCAGCTGTGGATGCAGCCCTGGGTATTGCAGCACGTGTGATCCCAGAGCCTGAGCAGGGCTGGCTGCTGGGGAGCCCAAGGCCCAGCTGTGCTGGCTAAAAGGTGTCTGCTCACAGCCACCACATCTCTGCCTTTTGTGGTTCAGAGACAGGACAATCAAAACAGAAATGCACTTCCTACAACTTAGGAAAAGTAGGTTAATGCTCCAGCTCATTCATGGACTCCCAAAGTGCCCACAAGGTCTCATGTGGAAAAAATATTAGAGCAGATGGAATCTCAGGACACTGCAGAATCATTTAGGCTGGAAAATACCTCTAACATGGAGTCTAGTCTGAACAGAGCACTGCCAAGCCCACCTCTAAACCATGTCCCTCAGTGCCACACTTGCACATCTTGCAAGGTCTCCAGGAATTTTGAGTTCACCACTTCCCCTGAGGAGCCTATTCCAGTGCTTGACAATGCTATCCATGAGGAAATTTTTCCTAATATCCAACCTAAATCTCTCCTGGCACAACTTGAGTCCATTTCCTTTGATTCTGTCACCTATTATTTCAGAGATGAGGCCAACCTCCACCTGGTTACAACCTCCCGTCAGGGAGTTGTAGAGAGCAATAAAGTCCCCCCTGAGCCTCCTTTTCTCCAGGCTAAACTGCCCAACTCCCTCAGCTACCCCTCACAGGACTTGTGATCCACACCTTCCCCTGGACTCCAGGGAGTCCAGCCCTTCTCTGGACATGCTCCAACACCTCAGAATCTGTATTTTCATGAGGGGCCCAGAACTGGACACAGCTCTGGAGGTCTGGCCTCAGCAGTGCCCAGCACAGGGGGACGGTCACTGTCCTGGTCCTGCTGGACACACCAGGGCTGGGACAGGCCAGGTGCCATCGGCCTTCTTGGCCACCTGGGCACACCTGGCTCCTGTTCAGCTGCTCTTGACCAGCACCATTGGGGCCTTTTGCAGCTTTGCAGCCCCTGTGCCCCAGCCTGTGGCACTGCAGGGGCTGATGAGAGCCAAGGGCAGGACCCAGCCTGGGCCCTGCTGAACCTCACAGAGCTGGCCTCAGCCCACTGATCCAGCCTGTCCATACAATTCTTTTCCTGTACCCAGACAACCTGAAACAGACCTAGACTCCCTTGAATGTACTTATATATTCTCTTCTCTAAACTTGCAAAGGGTTTACAACACCCTACAATGCTCCAGTATCTAAGTATCTTTGTAGCTGGTATTTCTGAGACATGGCCTACATATTCTTTGCTGCAAATATTGTATGTTGGACCCCTTCGTGCCTCTTCTCCATAAAGAATCCAGTGCCATTTGCCAAACTCACAATGATATGGTGTAATCGTGTGCACAAATGTTTGTGAAGGATTTGAATCCTTTTGGAATTATGGTAGGAGGAATCACAGGAGTATCTAAAACTTTGAACACAAAGAACCTCTGAGAAATGTGAACCTCAGCTGCAGGAAGCCTCAGGCTCAGAACACAGCACAGAGCTGATGAGCTTTGGATGGAATTCTCTTATCACAGAGGGCCTGTACAAAGACCAGCACCTGGAAGAAGTGAATAAAAGGGGAGAAGTTTGCTCTGAGTACCTGTACCCTGGAAAGCTGAGTTAAAGAAGATGCAAGAAAAGACAGTATAAAAGCTCTGCATGAGACAGTTCAGTATCTCAGGGTTGCATTATCTGGTAACCCCCGAGAAGAAAACAGAGAACTCTCTGGCAGCATTCAGTTTGTACTCAGTACTCAGTTTGTTCCAGTACTCAGTTTGTTCCAGCCCCAACTCCCACTGCTGACCCAGCCAGGGCCAGGCTCTGAGCTACAGCAACACTGCCCTCACCAGCCAGAATTGCTCTTACTGTGCCCTGGCTGCCATTTAGATTTATCTATGTGTTTTATGTCTCCTCTCTGGGTAAGCAGAAAGGTTTTTTGGGTCGGTACCCTATGTAAATTAGAATACATGAATAAATTGGAAAGCTTATTTAATTATCTGTGGACAAAGGAAGCGTGACAGTTGCTTTGAATAGAAAAATAATTTTGTGAATGAATCAAATTCCAGTAGAAAAAGATGTTGCACCTGCAGTACACTTAGTCTGATGACTTCACCAAGTTTGCTGCCCATTAACCATATTATAATCTTTAAAATATAACTAATTGGTCAGTTGCATAATTCCAACAGCATAGTAAGAGCATGATGCATCTTGTTTCTGAGGTCAAATGCAGTAAGCTGGAATTCTGCCAGGACAGGGAATGTCATGGTGTAAATGAAAATAGTCTGTGCTTTAAGGGTTGAATTTGACTGTGTTTTGGAGGTATGGGCTGGACCTGCATGACCGAGGAAAAAGAACCCACAAAACTCCTGTTTGTTGGTTACAGTATGAGGGATCATGAGAAAGTGAACTGGGACACAATCCAGGTGTCACTCACAGTGTGGGACATTCCAGCAGAAATGAGTAACCAGGCCAAAGCCTGGTTCCAGTTCTCTTTTGTGGTTGAATGGCTTCTGGGTACAGCACTGATGGCTGAGCATCATGAAAGTTCTTCTTAGGATATCCATCATGGTAGAAATGTTGATAAATAATTTAAACTCATGGAAAATCCTGCATTATTTCTCAATACAGTGAGTATGCTTTGGTGAAGAAACAGGGTCAGAAACTACTGCTACATAAACCTGGTATGGAGGAGCCATCAAGAAATCAGAAATGTCCTTCTGTAAGCTGAATCATACACGTCCTAGCAGAGCTGCACTACAGTAGCTGTGTAAATTCCTTTAATCTAGCAGTGGTTTTCATCTCTGTTACTGAGGAAAGGTGATGCTGTAAGTGCTTTTAGGACACATCTAAGCCATATTTGCTGGGCTTGCTTATTTATTTACCATTGTCTTTTAAGTGCGTGCATTTCTTATCTGGTGCACACATGCAGACACAAACAGAGGGAAAAGAAAGGAAGACAAAGTCAAGTCAACTCCTGTGTTGAACCAGCAGGTGTTTGCAGTTGAACTGCCAGTGTTTCCCCGGGCTGAAGCCAGCCCTGTGCCAGCCAGGTTTGTCATTGTTTGCACAAAAGGACTCTCACTGCAGTCACCGGGTGCAAGGAACACAGCACCCTGCTCTCTCAAAACATGGAGGAATCAAACATTTGTGGGAAGACTTGGAGAAGACTGGGAGATCTAAGAAGAATATAGAAAAAAGGAAGAATGTGGTGCCCCTGCAGGATTTAGAGGGCTCAGATTTAACCAGACCAACAACAGGAGGTGGAATTCTGCATACCAGAAGAAACTAATTGTGAAGCTTGGGCTTACACATCTTCCTGTCCAGGTGGCAAGGTCAAGTGCAGAAAATAGATAACTATTAAAAAAACTATACAGCCTTTTTGTTTGTTTTGTTGGGTTTTTGTTTATATAATGAAAACTAAACTCTGATTCCATGTTTCTCTATAAAACTTTAAAAGAAAATTTCTGGAATAAGTTTTAAAAATGGCTTGGTTTAACTTTGTCAATCAGCTTCCCAAGTGAGAACCAGCTTTGACCTAGACACTGATACTGGCAGTATTGCTGGGCATCTTCCAGCACTGAGAGCTGGGACTGAGATGTTGCTTCAGTGCTGCCAGTGGTGCTCTTCTATGCAACCATAAGAAACTTGTCAGGGAGTTCAACTGGCTCAGTATTTTCCCCCCATTCAAACTTCACCCAAATGGTACCAAGATGTCACACTCTCTTGAGCCCTTCATGGAGATCAACGTGTCTCAACTTCAGGTTTCTTTCCACAGTGAAACCAATGAGAAATTTATCTATCCACCATTTGGGACTGAGCCCAGAGCCTCCTTTGCTTTGTCCTGTTCTGGGACGGAACAAGGTACCGCAGTGAACTGAAAGACTCCCATATATGTGTTTCCATGAGCCTTTTGCAAGGCAGGAGAGAAGATGCTCACTGAAAATGCCCCTAATTCTAACCTAACTGGCCTGAGAAAGAACCTGCAGTTTGCACACAATAGTTCTGCTGCACATAAGAAATTGTAAGGCCAGATACTGGCTGTGTGTTTTGTGTGTGAGGATGTGTGCAAATGAATGTGTGTGCATGTGCATGGATATTCCCAGCATTTGTTTTGTTTTTAAGATGTCCTAGAAATTTAACTGAACTCTTACACCGAATCAATTTAAAATAGAAGACCTGGCACAGCTCTACTTGTATATCTTTCTTATGCATTTGTCCAATCAAAATGATAATGTAGACAAACTGTGGACTGCAAAGCGTATTATCCAGCAATATCTCATTATTATGCAAAAAATCAGATATTCACAGCAACTGTCTCATCTATTTATTGTTTGGTTACTCATCTGGAAATTTTAATACTTTCTTCAGGGGCAGGGGCTGGCAATAAAAGAATAGATCTATATATCAAACCTTTAACTTCCAGCCATCATTGTGTGCCATAATACAGATGGAGTAGCTATCAGCTCTCTTTACCTTGTTGGTTTATTTACTTCAACTAAGAATAGATATTTAAAGAGAATATAATAACAAAGTCCACTGCGAGCTAAACTTTCACGCTCCAATGTGGAAAAAACCTTGACTAACAACAAAAATAATAAAGAGTTATCAATATACATCTCTATGACTAATTAATTTATGAAAACTATAGACCCAACCTTAATAACCTTCAAACTTCCCTGTTTTTCCAAGTACATCAGTGGATCTGCTGAAACACATCACCAGGCCTGCACCTCTGGATGTGTAGGTCACATTTGGCTGCAGCAGCGTCATTCAGAAATTTTGCTCCTTAGTTTAGTGAACCACTAAAAGAACTGCTTGTCTCACTCCAAGCACCTGACTGCTCCTATTGAAATCTCCAGCAGGGTTACACATTATTTTTAAGAGGGTCACAGCCCCAAAACAGGGAGTGCAATACACAAGAATACACAACTTCAGTCTGGTCACCAAATTCAGTATCTGCAACTGCAGCAGTGAGAAAGTGGCTTTTGCAGCCTGAGCCTGTGAAAGCATTTGAACTGCCATCCTGTCACTACAGCTTCATATGCCACATCCTAATGATATCAGAACAAGATTCTACCTTATGAAAATTGATAAAGCTTGATTTTAAGAGTACAGCAGGTCTTTCTTCAGTCATATACAAGAAATGTATGATTCAGGAAGATCAGCCAGCCTAAGTCAGAGAGTTAGGTGGGAAGCTGCTGCCACACACACTGGTTTCTAGTCCCCTTGCCAGAAAGAATCTTTTACCTGCAGTGGGGCAGGGCTGAAAAAAAAAAATCAGTAAAACTCCAAAAGTAGTTCCCCTAGGCACAAGTATACAGTTAAGATGATTGTCACTTCACATCCATAAACCAGGCTTTATTGTGACAGCTGACTTGCCATACACCTACAAAAGAATGGAAATCTGAGGAGACATGGAAGAGTTTCAAGGAATTGTGTGAATACTAACCTATTCCAACCTAATTCAGAATTTTCCTGGTTATGTATTTGGAGCAAAAGAAAATGTAGTTTCTATTTACTGCTTTGTTTTGCAAATTAATTAGTGTAGAACTTAGAACCTGAATAAAATAATAGTCAACATTTTGTACTTACTCCCTGCACTTTTAAGTGGTACAAAATGAGATGACCCCTATGCTGTTGAAATTAAATCCTGTGTTGCTACAGGCATTTAAACACAGCAAACAATTCACAGGATCTTCACTTTACTTTTTAAAATGAGACTTGCTTTATATGTTGCTTTCTGCTGGAAGAATTGCTGTTCAGATTTGGCATGCTGGTACAACCTAAACAAAGCATACAATGCCAGAGTATTCCAAGGCTCTGTTCATATCACCCACTGCACACACACTTCTGCCTGCCAAGCATGCATTTTCCTTAAGTCTTCATTTTCTTTAGACTGCAATAAAATACCAAAGGGCTTTTCATTTCCATTAACTATTTTTGGTTGCAGTGAGCAAACAATAATCACTGAAATGTAACATTTAAAAGCCAGTCCTTCCAAGCTAATTCACAGCTCTCCTGTTTGTTCCTGATGCTCTCCAATAGAAGTGATCAGTCAAGAGAGGATGCACTTGCCTTGGCAGGGGGGGTTACTTAGTCTGGCAGCCAGGAGCTCTGGAAAACTTGTTCTATGTCTCAAAAAAGACTCTAATGGCATTGCTTGAAACTGGTTGTGCAACAGCAAATGATTGATGGGGTTATTACCACCTACTGCTTCTGTTTACCCTAAATTAATCTCAAGTAGACTTCCTTGTAAATAATCTAGCTGTAGATATTCAGTATCCTTAGTGAAACCAGGAGTGAAGTTCCCCTCTCTGGCAAGAAGGGAGGGGTGGGGAGAAGGTGTTTTAAGATACAGTTTTATTTCTCAATACAGGGAAAGCAGAAACTGTTTGACATGACAACTGGTCTCATCTTTACATGAATCTTCTTACTGTATCAGTGCAAGTCAAAGAATAGCCCACCAAATTTATGGTCAGAAAAGGGTTAGAAATTTAAAAATTTAAAGAAGAGGAATGCAAAATCATCTCTTTCAACCAGAGGATATGCCCAAGCATATCCATATTCAGCATGGGGGATGATCCGAACTACAACACTGTTTTAGGGCATGTTACAACAGGCAAATGAGTAGCATTTCTATGCTTTCAATTCACATAAACACCAGTAATTAATGTAATTTTACCATGTTGCAACAGAGAAAGCTGTGGAGGATTCTCCCAGTACTATTTCCCCATCCAAACTGCTGAAGATATGCAATAATGGCTGAAGTCAATCTTTTATCTTTTATTATCTCTAAATATCTTTGTATGTAACAATGCCTTTTTATTTCTGCTCATGGATCCTGATCTTTGGATTTGCTCAGTACCCTGAGCAATTTTGGTCACCTGGCAGTACAACAACACTAATTTTGTCACCTGGCAGTACAACCTTGGAGCTGATTCCCCATGACAGTTAAGAGGGAAGGTAAACAGTTGGGTTGCTATTATCTCGATTCTGCTAATTCTGTTATTTGTGGGGGTTTAAAAAGCTGCAGGAGTGGTGACCAGGTTCTCTGATGATTAGATGTGCAAGTGTAAGGTACACAGCTGTTGAATTCACCCCTTGGAGCACTGCTGTCTTCAACTATCTCTGGACTCATGCTGTGCATGGGTTCTTGGTTGCTGGTGCTGAGAACCTTCTGTTAGTTAGCACTGTGCCCAGCCAGAAGGCAGCTAAACCCATTTCATTCACCCTGTGTGTCAGACAGGGGCATTCATGGGAGCTGGGCTGAGTCCTGAAGGTTTCAGTCCCTTTCCCTACACTAATAAACTCCCATTGTTTCTATAAGCTGCTTCGTTATTTATGCCAAATAAAGAATGTTTCCATGTTAATGGAATGTTAATATTTCCATGCTAAAATAAGAATCCCTGACCCATGGAGAAAGACAGGCAGAGGGTTTGTAGGCACTGGTGGCTGCCAAAAAGACAGGCTGTGAGAAGGCAGGCACTTGGGAAACCCACTGTAACCAGATGGCTTGTCAAAACATATGCTAGATAAGAGCACAGCCTGCAGGCACCGAGAGGAAGACAAGCCCATGGCAAGCAGTGGCATCAAGGAATGACTGAAATCACACAGGAATCGCTGCAATCAGGAGCAAAGCCGAAACTGCAGATTCACCCAAGGAACTGCAGATGAAACTAAATCTGTTCCAAAGTGCATATTAAAATTCATTGCCCAAACAGGAGATAGAGATGCAACATTTGCATGCCAGCAAGTTTTCAACTTGTAAGATCTGGCTCTTTCTACATGGAATAAACTGGTCACATACTGTGAGCACAAGACTTTTAACTCATTTTCACAGTAACTGAGGACTTTGCTTTCTATTATAAAATGTGAAAATCAGGTGTTGCCACAGAAGACCTCAGAAAAAAACTAAGATTGCAGTCAAGAACCAAATTTTTAACAAATCTTAAAAGTAGGCTGATGCCACATATACAATTTGTTTTTCATTTCTCTTCATATCACACCTTAGATTAAATAGTGTGCAAACATGTAAAATAGTTTGGATGCACTGAATACATAGGAGCATAATTATTCCTATTGCCATGGAATTACAGAATGGTTTGGGTTGGAAGGGCCTTCACCAAGTCTTTTCCTGTGTCACTGAAAGTGGTTCCTGTGGCAGGAGATAACCACACTAACAGCTCTATGGGGCAGATATTCCTTTCAAACAATGAAACAACACCAAAGAAACAATAAGGGTGGGACCAAAGAACGGGATCGGAGGGATGGAACTATCTACAAACAGTGAATTTAAAACAGAAAATTCCCATTTACTTGTGTGCCTGAGCACTTTGGCCACTGCACAAACAGCAAAGAACCAAACAGGGAGCTGTGAGGAAACGGGCAGGAGCCCGTGTTAGATCCATGGGGAAAGAGGAGGACACAAATGTGCCAGCATGACTGGCCAGGAGCACACCTTGCTGTTATATGTGAAGGAAGGTGACCTGGATGGATGGGACAGATGTCAAGATGGGCAACTTTTGCTATTCTCCTCCTTCAATACACTCATGTCAGCCACAACAGTACTTTTTAACCCAGCAGTTACCTGTCTGGCAGCCGAAGCACATCCAATGAACAGTTTCTTTCTTTAGATTCTGGGAAGCCACAGAGGCCTCAAAACTGCCAAGAACAGGTAAACAAGAACAAAATAGTAAACTCCAGCAAAAGGCAAAAGAGAAAGGGCACATATATGTTTGCTTTTAAAAATCAGACTCAAATGTCTCTGCTGCTATTCCTGCTAGTAAGCTGGTGGTGCTGCCACTGTGGACAAACCCTTTGCAGGGAACACTGTAACTCAATTGCTGTGCCCTGACCATTTTTGAGAAGCCAAAGCCACTTAGAAAGAACATACTGGGGACTCAGATAATTCTGCTGGTTTACCACTACTATAAAATGCCGAGTAAATGAGAAGTCCTGGGAAACGATTTACTTGTGTTTGTTTTGGAAATTGCCAATACTACACCACTCTTTAGCTTCATTCCTTCAAGAGTGCCTATCCTTTCCCTGTGTGTTGGCCCTTGCCTTCCTAACAGAATCAGAGCTTTTCATTGGAGAATCTCATTTCTTAGCTCTGCAACAGAACATGAACATTTTTCAAATTTCCCAGTGATAGCGAGGGAAGGTTGCTCTTTGTATTTACTACTTAAGTGAATTAAACCAACTCAAATGTGTGATCTCTCCAGACAAAGATGAAGGTTACATAGTTTAAGGATGAAATATAGACCATCCTCTACAAAACCACTGTGTTGCAGTTTAATTAAAAGAATTCATTAAAGTCATGCCCCATCCAAGGTAATTAGTATGCATAATTTATGCTTTGCCTAATACACAAGGGCAGTAGTCTGAATAATAAACTCAAGTTAACCTTAAGTGGAAGAGATTGAATGGTCAGATGTTTATTTAGCTCAGGTTTGCTCAAGAGCTAAGGTTAAAGAGGTGAAATTTTATTATAGTTAATTAATTTCTTAAATTTTCTTCATAAAATGCTGCCTACCCAGTAGGATGAAAGATTTTTTTTTCTTTTCTTAAGGAAGGAATCCACTAAATGTCTCTGTTTCCCATCAGCTACCAGAACACTGAGTACACTCATCACAGACATGCAGTTTGCAAGGATGTGACTTGAAGGAAGATTCCTCTGAAAATTTTCACCAAGGAGCAAATGTAGCAAAAGTTTCTAAACCAGCAATTCCCAAAGTATAAATACACAATCCAAAGTCAGTGGCTTCCATGGCACCCTGACCTACTGCCTTTCCACTGCCTTCTTATTCAAGCTCCTGACTCCCTGTCAGCTGCACAGCCTCACTGCAAACCAAATCAGCAACACGATGTGACCAAAACCCCAAACCAGCACCATACACCCTATTGTCATCTCTCCTCAGCAGGAGTCAGTTCAGTGAGCCCTCATGTGCCACCATCAGAGAGGTGCCCACAAGAGGAGCCACAGTGCCTTGAGCTGCTGTTGCTACTGAAGACTTGACAGAATTCACAGAATGACTTCACTAACCTTGCTGCACTGAGCCTTGAGCAGCTGAGGCCTCTCTTTCCACAGAGCAAAGTGAATCTGCCCCCCTCCATACAAATTACTGTATTGGAGCTGTCCTGCTATCCATGACTGACATCCCTGCTAAGCCCCAGGGCCCTGAAGTTCAAGTCCTGAGCTCCAGTGAGCTCCTGCCACAGAGTTCTGCTCCATATGAGCAAAGCCAGAGGTGTCAGGCAGATTTGGGATAACAGGATCTCAGTGTCTGGGGGCAGAGGTATGAGGCTGGCAAGACTGTCAGATGCCAGACTTGTCACTCCAGCAGAGGAATGATAAAGTTTAGTGCTGGAAAAAAGGCCCCAAAGTCTCCTGGTAAGAGCAAGGAAACAAGCCTGACCAAAGACCTTTTCAGCTACAGATCCTCTTTCAGAAAACAGCCAGTTAAGTTTACTCAGGACAAGCTGTATGCTAAATGGCTTAAGGTGGGATAGGGGCACCACAGGAACCACCTTCACATCTGCACTGACTCCCAGCAGAAGTTCAGCTTTAAGGCACAGGGGTGAGGCCATGTGGGTGGGTGGAGTGGAAAGACCTTGTGGGGTGACAGGAGGTAGAAGTAAAGCTGCAGGGCTTTGCAAGATTTGAAATCAAAAGGTCTGAAAAACAATCTGTGTGCTACTTTTTTTCATCTGCTCATTTTTTTCCAGATGCAGAAGGGTTGGATGTGATCTATTCTTCACTGGAAAGCATAAGAAATGCTCATTCTTGTCAAAGGCCAGTTGAATGAATGTGCCTGAAATACAAATTTCACTTAGATGCATAAAGTTCTGTTAATCAGAAACTTATTAGCTGTTACAGATGTAGATTATTTCCCCCAACTGCCTTTGTCTTGTCAACATGTTTGACTTGTTTGCTTTTTCATTTTCCCTTAGTTTCTACCAGCACTAAGAAGTCTTCATACTTCCAGCATTCAAAAAAACCTCTGTGCTGGATGTGGCCATGTCTTCTGCTGCCTGAGTGGGGAAAGTCCTTGAAGTATGGGGGGTTTGGATTAGGCCTAATACTGAATGGGTGATTTCTTTTCTTTGAACTTCCATTTTATTTTTGCTGCCTGTTGCAGAACAGCACAAAAGCTACAGGCATTAGTCTGAGGTAACAGGAACTCTGCAGCTGGAAGTGAACTGAGGTCTTTGTGCACTGTCCTGTCCTTGTGCCACCTTCTTTCATGGACAGACAAGTGGGAGACTTGGTGTAGGAGATCATCAATAACCTCCAGAGGCTTTTATTTGAGTTGCATTCTCGAGTAATTCTGAGGTATTATCTGCAGCAGGATTTTCACTCCAAAACACAGGTATGATACAAATCAAATGTTTATTTTGGAGTTGGTATCACCAAATGACCCTTATTTGCTTCCTCTCTTATTTATTTGTATCAATATCCACATGCAGACTTCCTGTACAGGATTAGCTCTTTAGGGATCCCACTCCATGGTTTTAAATAACAATCCAAGTGTTGGCTTAAACATCTCCCACTCCCACACTCCCAGTAGGAAGAGGAATTAATAAGAGTTGTCCTGTACAACAGTATGGGAGGCCAGGCCTCAATCTTACTCAAAGTGCTGGCAAAAGACAGCTTATATTTTCCTCTTAAGCAAATTGAATCTATGTGGGTTGAAACAAACTCCTAGAGCCAACAAAAATCTACTTTCCTTTGGATCAGAATCCTCTGTACACATGGGAATCCTTTAGCTTCTGCCAGTATCTCTCAGCTAAGGCTTGGTCCCATAATCACTAAAAAAACAATCTGCAGAAATCTGTGTATATAAAGCTTTTTTCCAAATCTTCTGGAATATACAGTAATAGAGAAATGCCAGGTAGAGAATTACTGCAAATTAATGCATTATTTGTGCTACACATTTCTGACCTTTTATCCTCTTTTCTGTCAACATTCAGATAACTCAGACTAACTAAATTTTAATGAGGACAAAATGGTGGAAGAAAATAGTTCTCAGTCACAAATGCACATAGTTCTCAGTCACAAATGCACATGCTTGTATAAATTCAATTGCATGATTTTTTGCCACACAAAAAAGAAACCAAAACACAGAAGACACCAACTTGTAAAAACAATAACCATCACCTAACAAAACTCAGATTGCTAAGAATAAGTAGTGAGCAAGAGACACAAATTTATTTTAGAATAATTATCCCTTTTTTTTTCCCCAAAATGTGAAAATTCTCAGGTGTACTTCCTTGGAAGTACATTTATGAAAATGGGTCTGGGGAGAAAAAGAAGAGGTCAGTGAGCAAGCAGATTTTATAAAGAAGAGTCTAGTTTGCTGCTGTTAACCTGCAGTCCTGCTCAATCCATCAAATTATGCAAAGGGCATTACAGAGAGAAATTAATTTCACTAGAGCTGAGGTTCAAACTGCAGATGTTCCAATTTCATAAAATACAATCAAAACTAAAGACAAATTTAAATAAACGTTCTTGTATTTCCATATAATAAAAGAAGACCATTGGAATTGGCTATTACTCAGCAATCCCCAAACTCAGGGTATGATCCAAAGCCAACTGTTCAGACATTCAGGTTCTGGGGAAGCAACTCCCTAGGTTCAGACAGGAAAATCATCAACTACAGAACAAAAGCAGGGGAACAGGTTTTCTATAACTCATCAGCATGGATATAGTTATACTGTTGAACCTTATTATGAACTGCAAGACATAAAACCATGATATATTTTATTAATTTTATTATAAAAGGGTTTTTTAAATTGTTTTTAGCTTTGCAGCCATATTTACCCCTGAAAAAATCACAATAATTCCATTAACTTAGTTGTTTTCAACATGTTTTTGTTGGAATGCTTATTTTTCTGAGTGCCCTATGCCCTTAAAAGAGCATAAGTCTCTTTTAAAGAACTGGCCACCCCCTCCTCCTCCCCACAGCTCTGCCATCCAGCTCAGTGCCATTACTTTTAATAACGTGGCACATGTCCAAAGCTTTATCAGCATCAATTCACCGGGCACCTCAGCGAGTCAAAAGGTGCTCGGTGCATGAAGCCATTTACTTCTCTTTCTTGGACTCTATTTTTAATTTTAATTAGAAAAGGATGCACAAATAGAAGCAGCTATGAATATAGTACTTATCCAACAGATTCCTTCAAGGCAGAGATTTAACAGCAAACACAGCTTCATTAAACTTACAAAATTACACTTCATCCTCTGATTTTTTAGAATTCAGGCACACTTATTGAAGTGCCCATCAGTAAGTCAGTAAACAGAGTACATGAATATGATGCTCAGAGTGAAACTCCTGTAATGCTCTTTTAGTATCTGGAGCAATGCTATTTACAAATCCTGGCTGGAGTGAGTGTGCAAGACACTTACATCAATCTTTATCCATTTCAATTACCAACAAAGGTAATATCACAGCCAGCACACATTTAACATTAGATGGCACATATCTGGGCAGACCTGAGAAGCTGCAGAATAAATATTGATATATTAAAACAGAGTCTATTACTCACCTTCTGAATAAACCACTGATTTTAATTTACCTACAATTTTGCAATAGCATCTTTCCAAGGAGGAAATTAGATTTTTACATATCATAGCAAATCACAAAGGCAAAATGTCAATTTCATATATCAAGCAATTACTTGTACTGTTTATTTTTGGGGAAAATTTTAACATATATTTACTTAGAAAGCCACATGGGTCCCTCCAAAATAAATAGGAGCTATAATTCTTGCCAAAAAAATCCACAGTTCCAGAGATCTACTCATCAATTTCCTGCAGCATTAATGAGGAAAGGCGCTGAGACAGTCATTCATACTGTCTTTATGATAAGACTAACCTACAGGGCAAATCAAGATTAAGGACAAAGGGAAGACAAGTGGATAGAATCCAGAACGAGGGGTTTTTAATGCCTTGCTTGAAATTTTTGTTTGCCATCTTAAATGTAAGTACTACACTGAAAGTGAACCTGAAAATGAAAGATATTCTCCCAACAGGAATCTACACAAAAGGAGAGATGGAGTTATTTTTACCTAAAGATTTATTTGGCTAGAGTGGGGAGGAGGGGGAAGAGGCCACGTTACTCATTCCTTAGAAAGCACCTGTGAAATTGCTGTGAGTTACCTTTATAAGAAGAATTAAGTTCCAGTTAAGAAACACAAGGTCAGAAGTCACAGTGACCTGGCTCTCCAAGGACAGACTTTGCCACTATCAAAGACGTGAACTTGCCCAAGTCTCAGGAAACTCCTTTCAGAAATATTTGCACTCATACTCTGCACCAGAACTACATTTTTCATCTGAATATTTGGGGGTTTTGGCTTCATGCTACTTGGAAAGGAACCAGAGACAGCCTATTTTAATGCACAAGAAGGTCTTGAGGAGTCTTACACATTTCAAAAAAAAGGATGCAGTGAGTTCACCCCAAGGCACCTGAGAATACAAATCCTTGCATAAACAACCCTCAAGGTGGGCATGGTTAATAAAACATGCAAGCCCACTGGCATAAAGGACAGTGCCAAACATACCCCTCTGTCACACACTCACATTTCCTCTACTATAATCTCCATGTGATTCATGCTGAAAATCCAGACACTCCCTTTCAAAACCTTATGACATTTTAATTTTCATAATAGTTCCCCTGTACATCCTTGCCAGGCTGAGACAATCTCTGTTTCTGAAAGGAATGTATCAGCATTAGGAAACGACCAGCTTGCTGGACTTAGGCTCCAGACACTGGAGATGGCTCTGCCAGTGCTAACCTTGGCACCCAAAGTTTTGGGGGATCAGCCCAGATGCATTTGAGCTGGCTCTCCGTGACTCAGCTAAAGCCCAAAAATAGAGCTGCAGTGTGGATGCTGGCTGAGCCAAGGAGCCTGCCAAGGGCATTTATCACTTCCCATCACTGTAAAGCTGCCCTTAGCAGCTCACAACTTAGCAAACATGACCTGCAAACAAGGCCTGGCTTCTGCTGCTGACAGGAGAGGCACAGTCACATGGAGCTTTCTGTAGCAATAGCCAGGATCTTTCATTTCAGTCATGGCACAAACTGTCTCACAATAAAACAGTCTATCCAGCGTTCCATGAAGGGAGGTAATTATATTCTTACCCAAATTCTAAAGAAATTGAGGCAAATAGATGATATTCAAATTGCTTCTAGTGACATAAGCTTTCATGAATGAGATGGGCAAATAATATCACTCTGTGGTTTTTATTCTCAGACATGTTTTTATTATTTTCTCTACCTTCCTTTTCACTGCTTTCTGGTGCCTTTTCCTCCTCTCACAGCCACCACCTTAGTTACTCTCACATTAGCTACTGCCACTTCAGTGGAAATAACAAGACAGAATTTATCACTAAGCCCCTCTAAACGTGCTACTAAGCCCTTCAAGTCCTAATTGATTTAGGAGGCTGGCCCAGCTGATAATGTTCTGTAATCCAGACACTGTATGTTTGACCTGATGGAATAAAGAAACCTTTGGAGAGATTTGAAATGCTTTAATCAACTCTGAGGCTTTGCTCTAACCCTACTCTTGGTGCCTGCATCCCCCTGGCCCTGGGCGTCCTCACAAGGGACAGGATGACACCCAGAGCCGTCCCTGGGCCCCGCAGGCTCCTGCACAGGGAGTGTTCCTGCTGAGCTCTGCTTGTGCCTGCACAGCAATATCATACACAGCACATGACTGAACCCTTCTTTCCCTCTGGTTACCTTACCTAAGCAGACAGAAAAGCTGCAAATTACAGTTTGCTTTTCTCAAGGA
This sequence comes from Argya squamiceps, assembly GCA_037834095.1. NCBI lineage: Eukaryota > Metazoa > Chordata > Aves > Passeriformes > Leiothrichidae > Argya > Argya squamiceps. Next base: position 15,996,496 of record JBBMKD010000022.1, read on the forward strand.
ATTTTAAAGTTCAAGCTAAAACTCACTCATCATTATTTTGGCTGCAATTTGGTAAGACACCAGCCAGCATCAGGAGCTACAGAGCCAAGTGCCAGCTGATCAGGCTTCTTCTCTGTGAGATACTTATACAGCTCCACTGCCAGGTTCTCATTATATAAAAATATCCAAACCAAAAAATTCTCCCTTCCAGCTCTCTCCTTCTGGACTAACCAGATGGCTGAAAACAAACAAACAAATAAATAAAACACTGAGAAAGAAAAACAAAACCAAACAAAAAAAAATCCTGACTATTTTTTGTTTAGTAGCCAGTTGATAAAATCTCCTGCAAGGCCAAGGTCAAGAGGGCAGGTCCAGGCACAGACCACATTTGACACCTGCCAGCCCTGAACAGGCAGGACAAGAGCAGCTTGTGGTAACCAATCCTAACTCCACTCCTGCCTGCTGGCATGTGGAGCCTGTAGAGAACAGGAGTGAGTCTCCTCCACATCTTGTTTCTTTATTTGGGAAAAGAAAGAGCTGAGGGCAAGCCAGAGGGCTCTTTCAAAGCATAGAGGAGACCACAGGGAGTCCAAAAAACCTCATTAATGCCTCCTGGGAGAAATACAAATGCTGACACATTGTCTTGCAGAGTATCAACAATATTAACCTGTGGGGTTTTTTTCTTACATTAAATACATACGAATGCAAGGACATTGGGAAATTGTGGGTTGTCATAAAAACATCCAACATGCCCAGAGTCTGAAATACAATGATAGAAATGATAAAGAATATAATAATTTACCAGCCAGACCCATTGCACCATCCACATACAATTTGTTTCCTTTTCCTACCAAACGATTATTTCCCTCTAACTGCAAATAGCAAATCATGGCAGATTCTTGAGCCTTGTTGTAGCAGGATGTTTTTCCTAGAATGGGGTAAGATAACTTGAACAACACCTGATTAGCAAAGCTCTCAGTGAATGGAGGAGGTGGTGCTGTGCTGCTTTTGGTGTTGAAGAATGCAGAAACCAGCCTGAGTCATCAATCCCAAAGTTAAACATTCTGAGGTAAAACAAAGTACCTGATAAAAGGAACCAAGGAGTGACAGTACCGACAACTTATCTAAAGATGCTGAGCTGACACAGCCAGCCTGCAAACTGGCACTTGAACACTTCATACTATCAAAGTCCTGTCCCACTCTTTAATGGCAGGGTCTTCTCACATAACCCTTTCTAGGGGAGTGTGTGGAGATTCCTGCCTCGTGTGGGGATGCCCGTCAAGGTTATTCTTTGAGGATGAATGAAGATTTACCCAGGGTTTTCCGTGTGGGTGAGTAACATCAGTCTCTACGTGATAATTGGTTCTGCTAGCTTTAATATAATGTTTCAATATTGCTTCAGCAGGCTTCCAGCCTGAAACGTTCACATGCCCCTGAAACAGCACATCTGATACTGGCAGGGTTTGCTCAGCTCTCCATCCTTCTGAGGGAAATAAATTTGCTACTGCACAGTTTAGTGCGTGTCATTCTTCTGGACTAAAAACCCCTCAAGTTCCTTTTTAGGCTGAATGAACTTTAAAGATCTGGCACATCTCAGACACAAGGACTTGTCCCAGTGTCTTAGCTGCCATCTCTTCCCTTTCCACTGCTGCAGTGCTGCCCATGCCAGCCAGGTCCTGTCTTCCAGCTCAGAGTAGACAGCCCACTGATGGGCTGTGCATGCAGAGTCTGGAATCCTTCCAGAGCACAAGAGATCTGGATATGTTACTGTCCTCACACAGCTCAGTCATGGCACTCCTGTCAGACCCAGGGATGCCAAAGCTGAAGCACTGGACCACAGCCACAGTCAGTTCTGGACCACAATGAATTTTAACAGTGGAATGTCACATAGCTCATGACTACCCATTATTCTCATCAGTACTTGATAACAATCCAGATCTTTCAGAGCTCCCAAACTCACACAATACTGGGAAAGCAGCAGGCAGGTATTTTTATGCTTTTGACAGTTTGCTCTGTTCAACAATCAGGTGCCACCAAACCCCACAGCAACTCCTTGGCATCCTTCTCAGCCATCCCACTACGGAGCTCTGAGAATGTTTCTGCCATTGGAAAGTGCCTCTAGATCTGTGAATAACTATTCAAAGCCATTCTTTGGGCTTTGCCATGACTTTTGGGTGCCTTTCAAGAAAAACAAAAGACTTTCTTCAAAGCAAAATAAATCTGCTCTTTCACCACAATTAACTGCACTTTGCATGGAACTGAAACAAAACTACAAAATGGAGACAGAAAAATCCACAGTGTTCATACTTGCAAGCTTTTACTGTATTTGTAGTGAAAAGCTGGATTTCTGAGGCTGCCTTTGCTGTGATTATCCCAAGAAGCCTCAGGATTGCACTTGACACTAACTGAAGTGGGAAGCAGCTCTCTTCAGGGAGCAACAGGCAAAGTTGTCCATTCCATGGCACAGCAGAGCCAGGGCTGTCCCCAGGGCAGCCCACTCTGCCCATGCAAGGGCCACAAGAAGACAGGCTTTTTTCTGGGGCAGAGGACAGGGGCCATGGGAGGCAGCAGCCCCTGTGAGGAGCAGCCCTTCCCTGGCCATCTCCACAGCTCAGCTCACACTCTGTGCCAGCTGCTCATCTCTCCCTTCCTGTGACAAAGGCTGCTCAGCCCCAGCCGTGCCACATCCTCTCTCCCTCCTCATGATTACAGCCTTGCACTGCTCCCAGGAACAGAGTTATGAGATTAAAGGAGAAGAACATTTAAGCCTGATGGCCTCTGAGCAGTGTCTGGCAGGTGGGTGTCTGAATCTGGCTGTAGTTTTCTCTCTGGCCAGTGTGCTCAAAGATTAGGCACATAGAGAAGCTGAATTTCATTTTAATTCCAGGGGTGGCTGCTTGGAGTGAGGACTTTGGTGAAATATCTTTGCAACAATCATTAATGGACATCAGTCCCCAGGAGCAAAATTGCAATGTCTTTCACATTTAAGCCAGTTAGACAGAAACAGTTAAACAGTTTTGAGAATAAACCCATCTATTTCTTACAGAAAAATCTGTTAAATACACTGAATTAAAAAAAAAACAAACAAAAACAAACCAACAAACTAATTGCTAGTTTTCCTGTAAACATGCCTGTCCAGCTCCTAGTGCAGTGAGAGCAGTGTGAGCTCCTGGGCAGAGGGCAGGGCTGTGCAGCTTTCTCCAGCCCCAGACTTTGCTGGAAGGTGGGAACTTCCCTTTGGGCAGCTGTGAAAAGGCCTTGTCTCCCTGATTTACACAGGTATGGTGTGAATGGCTCAGAGGCTGAGGCCTGCTCAGCCAAACACCCATGTGTGCATGAAATTAGAATGTCAACATTTGATTCATGCTGCCAGGCTGTGACTGTGAAACAAATTATGTCAGTGGGTGGCAATTGCAATATTAGTCTAAGCAGATAACATTTAGCTGAAAGGAGGGGCTCAGTTCACATTCTTCTCTCTACCATTTTAATATGTCAACATCATTAGACTTAGAAGGCCTGGAATTTTGTCAGAATGGAAAAAATATGGAGACAAACAAAGATATTATAGGTTGAGAGAGGGTTTATGATAAAGCACAAGCAGCATCATCCAGATAAAGGTTCAGCAATTTCATTACTGCTCTTTTACCACATACCTTCAATATGAAGAGTTCTGTGTTTAAATTTTGTCACTCCCCCCTCCACCCCAACCCACCCCCTTTTAAAGATTTTAGGAACAGTGACTGAACAGAGTAGAATGCAATGGCAAGCAACATCACCTGCAGTATGTTAAAAACTGTCTCTTTAAGAAAGAAATGCCATTTACTAATTAATATTTTATTTAAAAAGCCTTGAAAATGTTTGGCTTGAGCAACCAAACTTTTGAACACGTGAAAATAAGGCTCTAAGTCTGGCTTCTTTTCAATACAAAGAAATACAAATTAGTTTTTTAGAAGACAGAAAAAACACCAGGCTTTTGTAAGTTGCTCCTAGCATTTTCAAGTGAATTCCTATGAAATCAACAATTTTTGAGATGTGAAGTCAATATTTTGTAGCAAAATTGATTTTAGAAAAAAAACCAAGACATATTTGAAATCAGTACAGGATACCCAAAAGTAACTGGGTTTATTACAGAATTAAAGAAGAAATGCACGAAGCTCATCATGCTGTAAAGGTGGAAGACATCCTAAGAAAAAATAGCAGTTATTTTCTTCTGTCTCTCATTTAATTATCAAAAAGTGCCTGTATCAGAAGACAATATTACCACAGAAGCTATCATCACCTTAGCTTCATTTTTTTCTCCCTTGTTTTAACTGGCAAAATAGCTGAACATCAATTTAAGGTTTTATTCCATAGCAAACACCCAAGTTGTTAAAGTTAATATTGTGAAAAATCTTACTTGTAACAGTGAAATGTTTATAGGAGCAGCCACACATTCAGCTGCAGAACTAAGGATCAGCAATCACCTTTCTAGGTAATGTACAGAAATACAGAGTTTTTAGGCGCTTCTACCAAAAATTAATTTATCAACTTGATCTTCCAGCTTATAAAAACTACCTTTGTCCAAAAGTCATTAGGAGGGAAATGGTTTGTAGGCACCTCCTCTGCCCATCAGCCTGTGCTGTGTATTCCAGAGCAGTCACACACCTGTCCCAGAGCAGGGCAGAGCCATGCCCAGCTCAGCCTGGCCAAGGAAAATCTCATCACTGGGACAAATCCCCACTGCCTTCCCCACCCGAGAAATTCCACTGAAGCTGATGTGCCAAATTAATCACTGCCATGTCTCCAGGGGCTTCACCAAAGACAGGTTTGATTCAATAGGAATCTTCAGTACACCAGGACTGGAAGCACAGACTTCAGTGGGAGCTAAATGGGCAACATAATGAAACCCAGATCATTTAGCCCTCAGACTTTGCAAAGATTGATTTAAACTGGCTTCAGGAGACACAAATTGCAGTAACACACATACATGTGTGTGGCCCAGCACAAGCTCAAAACTGCCCAGACTGCTGCCAGTGCAGTTACTGTGTGGTGTAACAGGGATTTCCAGAGCCCTGGTAAAGTCCTTATTGTGTTTCTCCAGTATAGTCTTTAAAAAAATCAGTTTATGTGAAGGCACAATAAAGATTCAGACTATAATATTTAACTACTTGGAAAAAATCCAACAGAAAACGCAGATATAACTGACTCCCTTAATTCAATTACACTTTTTGTATTTTTAACAGATGTTACAGTGTGACCTTTACAAATAACAACAAAAACAACTAAAAAGAGAAAAATTCACAGTAGGAGATTGCAATTTTCCTGTTGCTTTACCTACTGCAGGCTATGCATTTTTGGAATCTTTTCAAAAGGGAGGATTTCTCATTCAAATCTTTCAGAATTGTCCAAATTGGCAAAAAAGGTTCAAAAGTGCTGATTTTTTTCCTTCTTGGGAAGTTCTGAATTCCCAAAACTTCTATTAAAAAAAAAGAAATCTGCTTTATTAGAAGTTACGTCTTTGTCAACAAACAAACTAACAAAACAATGGAAATGTCTCTCTCCAGTTCAGCAAATTCTCCTTTCCATTCCCAGTAATTAATAAGGATATAATAAACCAAATAAAACTGAAGAAAAAAAGTACACAAAAACTGGGGAATTAAAAACTATTTTTGTCTCTTTGGACTACTTTAAGTGGAGGACAAATGTCTGGAGAGAACACTGTAGCTCATTTTAAAAGCTCAGCTATTGCCCCCGCATAGAAAAATAAGTGTAAACAATGAAACTTCTCCAAAGGTAATTTGGTAACAGCACTTACAAAGAGGAAAGCAGAAAAGACAGCAGTAGGACTTCAGGAAAGATTCTTTCTTTATGGTGTAGTGACAGCCTTGTAACTTCTCCATTATGATGGGAACCCCAGCATAAAGATTGCATTATCATCTGTGGTTAACTGTCAAATGCATTTTAATGCTTTATTTGGGAGAGCTAAGTTAAAGACAAAACAATCCTTCTCTTCTTAATCTATCCCTCTCTGAGAATGTAAATACAGCTCATAGTTGTGTGTCAGAGTGTGGGGAGTTAACTGTATTCTTTCAGCTTCGTGTAGATTCCTGAAGATCAGAGAGCTGAGTAAACAATATTTTGATGTAAACAGATTATCAACATGAGAGGAATGACCGTCTGGTCACCTGTGGGGGTTTATTCACTTAACACTTCCACCCCATAAAGACAATTGTGTGCAATCAATGCATATAGGGCCTTTCACTGGGTTGCTAAGTGATATGTAGTGTCAACAGAAAAATGCATGATGTACAGAAGGGCTGCTCAACAGCCAGCAGAAAACAACACACACGGATGATATTTTAAACTTAATTCAGTGCGTTATGAAGATTGTGACAGGCACAGTGGCTGACCAGACAGCACTTCAAAAATTTGACTTTATAAAGTTGGATCTCCCACGTGTGTAAAGAGTTTAATTTGGTAACAAGTGAATCACAGTGCAGAGCTGTAGCTGGTTCAAATAGGAAAAGCCAACCCAGCAGGGAAGCACTGAATATTCATTCACTGGAAGGCACAGCAGTCATTTTACAATCCAGGCTTCAATATATGAGCAGATCATTTGTCTAAGATTGTATATGCATTCTCTCATTTTCCTCATCTCTGGAAACTATTTTAGTAAAAGCCCAGAAGCTATTTTCAACAGTTTCTTCAGAATTTCTAAAGAAAGGAAAGAAAGTTGAATGGCATCACATTGCCCCATACAACCATGAAAACCTGTTTTGTGGGACATTCTTGAAACCAACCCAGAAAGAAACCCTTAAGAGGTTTTGTATTTATTTACCCATTCTCTGCCCACCACCCACTTGATAGGTTTTATATTCAAATGCAAAATACATCTGCCTTTGTTCTAAGGATTCAATCTGATTTTGGTCTGATTTACAGAATAAATCCTGAGAAATCCAATCTTTTGCCAAATTTTATTTTTCTAATAGCTGCACACAGCAAACAGAAAACATCCAATCCCCCAAGCTTCTCTAAATCACTTGCAATGATAGTTCAGCCTACTGTCATATTCAAAGGTTCCTCAGAGAACACAAAGCTTTGACCAAACACGTTGCTTGCTGGATCATTAGTGCTATTTTCTGCAGAATGCAATTCCCAATCTCACAAAATGTTTTAATTTTTTTACAAGATGTCAGAGAGCTCTGTGTTCACCAGGCTGCTCCTAACAGTACATGGGCAAAGTGAGGATCTGTGGTGACAAAAGTGTAGTAACTCATATGTATCAGACAGGTCTAGATAGGTTTGTAAATCCCTGAGCTTTCCAAAGGATAATTTTTATTAATATATAGAGGTTTCTTCTTTGAAGGGATTTGTATTTAATATATTTCGGAAGAATTTTCATAAACAGGAGAACATTTTATTGAGGGACCCATTTCTGAAATGCTGCCTATGTTCAGGTCAATGAAAGTTGTTACTGGAGTTTCTGAGCTACACATAACCAGATGTGATCTACTCAGGAGACTCAGCTTCCCAAAAGCACCCACAGACTTCAGCCCAGGACACACAAAGTAAAGAAATACAGAGAAGTCCTTCCACTGGAAGGCAGAAAAGTACTGAGTAGAAAGGAATCAACCTATTCAACGAAAGAAGGATAATTAGGTTTTGAATTGTGTCACTAATCATTTCCTAATCCAGTCAGGTTGCTGAATTTCTAAATTGAAAATATACCAAGTCAATAAAGAGAAGTTTGGAATTCCAACTTTGGCAATCTACTTGGGTACGTGACAATTTTGAGGACAGTAGAAATTTAGTTTCTTATACTATATATGCCCATACAGCTTGTAACCGAATTTGAATTAATAAATTAGATCTGATTCCTAATAAAACTAACTGAGAAGATTATTTCTTTTAATAATAATGCATAATTACTAGAATCAAAATAATCCAATAGTTTATCAATATTAATAAAATTGAACTACTAAGTCAGGAACAGAATTTTATGTTCATCTTCAATGAACTATCAGATTGCCTGGAAAATAACTACAAAAAGATTTGTCTACTCTGTAGAAAACTCCTACTCTACTCAGAAAAGCTCTCTATAAAACTAAAATTAGAATATCCATCTTATATACTGGCAAAAATACTACCCAGCCAACCCCTCCTCCCCTCCCATATGCTGTGCTATTTTTTGGTAACAATTTTTAAGAAGGAGAAAAGAGAAAAAGGCACAACCCACAAGGGTAGCAGAGCTTTGATGCCATTCAGAGCAGTCAGCGCGGCGTAGCAAACACGGCACCGCTCCAGTGAAACAATGAAGGAATCGGGGCTGAGCACAGATCCTGCTGCTGAGCCACACACAGCCTGTGGAAGCATCTCACATGCTGGCAGCAAAGTAAATTCTTCTAAGGGCAAATTCCTCCCCTACCTGGAGCTGTGTAAGGAGTGTAAAACCCCAGTCTGAATTCTCCTGGTTTCAGGACCCTTGGACTGTGTGACACAAAGACAACAGAGGATCCTATCTCTTTATGCCAATTCTTCTCTAATAACATCCATAAATCAGAGCTGCTGGAAGAGGTGGCCCTGGGTTACATCAGGCCCAGAATAATTTGGGAATAAACTCCCTAAATCTTCAGCTCAGTCAGTGCTGGGATGAAACAGTTTCACTTGTCTAACAACAGTTCTCAGTGCAAAATTAGGAAAAAAAAAAAAAAGGCTTCCTGTGTTTACTTATCAATGTCAAATGACACATTCCAAGCCTTGTTTTAGAAATCTGTGTCTAAGACTAGCTTCACTAAAAACGCTCAGTATTTAAAGATACATGTGTGCCTTTGGTGGGTGTGTGCCAAGAAGGGCAATGGCACCTGGCCTGCACCAGCAATGGTGTGACAAGACCAGGGCACTGATTGTCCCTCAGTACTGGGCACTGCTGAGGCCACACCCTGAGTGCTGTGTCCAGTTAGGGGCCACTCATGAGAAGAAGGACATTGAGGTGCTGGAGCATGTCCAGAGAGAGTCAATGGAGCTGGGAAGGGTCTGGAGCACAAATCTGATGAGGGAACTGAGAATGTTTAGTGTGGGGAAAAGGAGGCTTGAGGGGGATCTTATCACTCTGCAACTCCTGAAAGGAGGGTGGAGGCAGGTCAGGGTTGGTTTCTTCTCCCAAGTACTAGGAACAGAGGAAACGGACTCAAGTTGTGTGAGGGCAGGTTTAGGTTGAAATTTAGGAAAAATTTCTTCATGGTCAAGCACTGTAAAGGGCTGCCCAGGGAGCAGAGTAGATTGGAGTGCCCAGATGGAGTCCCCATCCCTGGAGACACTGAAAGATGTGTAGGGTGGCACTGAGGAACATGATTTTATGGTGGGTTTGTCAGTGCTCTGTGAAAGCTTGGGCTTGATCTCAGACGTCTTTTCCCTCCTAATTGTTTCTGTAATTCCAAGAACTTGGTTATGCCTTTATCAGCAGATGTTTTGCTTTTTGTTAATGCAAAACTAAAATGGGTCTAAAGTTAAAAAATTATTTGGTACTTTATTTTCTGAGTCAGCATATTGCTACTTTGAACACCTAAGTGTGCAATTGCACAGTCAAGTATCAATCCACACAGGTTCTGTTTAACTGTGAGTCTCCCCCATGTTCAACCTCAGCAACACCAATTCTGATCTACCTTCCTGCCCCCAGTCTGAACAGGGGAAAAGAATGAGAAAAAATCCTATATGAATCTCTAGAGGTTTGTTCCAAGCAGCTCGTTCTTTCTAACACAGAACAGTCTGATAGAGCCCCAGGATCCCCAAGACTCCAAAAGCAAAAGCTGTGAGTCTCACAGAGCTTGTTCACATGGAAAGGTGTGCCAAGAAAGATGGGCTGCTGCTGCGGCAGCAACTCTGCTCCTGCACTGCCGTGTACACAGGGTCCCACCAGTACCTGGACCACTCTTGTTTTCAATTTGGTTTTTAGGCAAATTTGGACAAGGCTGCTCACAGAGTGGAGGATGCCCTCAGTAGGATGCATTCAGGCAGTTCTGCTTTAGAAGGCAACATTAAACCTTGTAACTCCTCCACCCAGTTGCCCCCCATCCTCCAAACACCAAAGGCAAAAGGGTTGTGCAGCTGTGAGGAGCATTCCCCAGCCCACATGGAGGGATGGGAACTTTAGCACCCCAGTTGCTTGGAGGAAATTTCCTAGGAAGAGAATGAGAGTTTTGATCTGTTTCCGTTTAACAGGAACACAGCAATAAAATGCTCCTTTTATCTCAAAGCACTGATGCAATTAAGTTCAGACTAGCTGAAATACCAGGCCAAACTCGGCGACATTGCTGGATAGCACTACTAGAAAATGGAGGCTACTTAGCTTGACCTAAATGAACAGGTAGCCTGAAAAGCTGGAGTAGAAATCTCAGCCACTGTAACTATTGTTAGGACTGACTGCAGCTGGTTAATACTGGAAAGTAAAGCAACAAGGGCTTAAGTGGAGATATCTCGGGGGAACACTCGACCAGCACTAGATTATAACAACCAGTCTTGGGGAAATCTGTCCTCAAAACATTCTCAAACCTCCTGTCATTGGAAACAAAGGAAATGTTTGCTTCTAATTTCTGAGTCTATGGACAGATGAAAGGACTGTACAAGTGTGTTTCACCAATACCGAAAAGCTTTTCCATATAAAGTAGCCAATTTACTGTTATGGTTACACTTAAGTCAATTAAAATGTTTTATTTGTAAGGATTTGAATCTCTTACCTTCATTAACATTTAGCAGTAAATGGGAGAGAAAAGGTAAATAAAATATTATCTGGCTTTTTAAAGGTCATTCCAGCTTGATCATTATGAAAAATCAGGTAGGAACACAGAATGTGCCCCTTTGTGTGGTTTTAATACAAGCAGCAAGTGCAGAATAGTACCAGTGCAAGACAGCAAACACCAACTCAGTGGCTGAGAGCCTGTAGTGCTGGTGTTTAATACATGCTTAATTACAGCCACCCTTTGTTCATCTGACTTGAGATAATTTTCCTTTTTGCTCAAGCCTCCCATCATAAATCACCCTCATCACAGAGCATTTAACTGATGCACCTATTCTTAGCACCTGCCTTTAAACAACCCTAGGCTAGCAATCCAAACTGATGAAGTGACATACCTAATACTTTGCATGCCTTTACCAAAGGAATAGGCAGCGAGGTTCTGGAATCTGGCTCCTACCCAGGCTGGAGGGTGTGTAGGAGGGCAACTCCTCCACTGTAATTATGCTGTGATTGCAGCATCTCACTTCAAGAGCTTTCATATTCCTGTTTATTAAAAAGAATAACATGGTATTCAAAATTCATTACCACAAACCTCTTTCAATGAAGATTTTTATTGTTTGTAAATAGATATAAAACTAATGATGCAAGAAGACCCTGAGTTTTTAATATATATTAAAAAAATTAGACCAGAAAAGTAAGAAATATTTGTGCTCCTGTGGGTAAACATGTATTCAAACACACAGTTTACATTAAGCTCACTTCTTTCCCTTTTACTACATCCCTCACTGCTGATACCAATAGGAAAACAGAAATTCCCCACAAACCACAGAACAACCACAGCAGAATGCCACCTAGTACAATATACAGTTATTTTCTATCATATCACTGTCCTTGCAAACAAATTGTCCTCAATGCAAAACTCCAAATAAAAGCTCTCTACAAATCAGTTCATGTCTAACATCAGGGTTCAAATGCTGCAAAGCTTCACTCAATGCACACTGAAAACTAAACCCCTGCTCCCAAGGCCAGAGGAAAAGACACCCTTAAAAACCTTAAACCTACAGCACTTGAGAGACTTTTCCAAAGAGCTGACATCATCAGTCAGGAGTCCTGCAAGCAACTGAACAGCTCAAATCTCATCAGCCTCATCAAAGAACATGAGTTGCAATGAAATCCCCAGAACTCCAAGGCAAGTGCAGACTAACTGAATTTACCATGGGTGTATGCTGAAGTTTTAATGAGTATTTAGCTAGTGACAAATTGCTCTGTCTAAATTAAATTTTCATAACCACAAAATTTTCAAGAGGATTTCTTTCATTTTGAAGCAAATGAAGACTCCCAGCAAGTATTACATGCTTTAGGATTTTGCAGTGGATACTTCAAATGGTTTTGTTGGGATGTGATTCAGTGATTAAAATAAAAGGATGATTTGTTTCTTTGTTTATTTCTTCTCCTTGACTATCTATTCTTCATATTTCCTGTGGAGGAACCAAGTGCTTCCTTTTGTCCAAGGAAAATAATTAAATGCTTGCTCTTATTTCCATAGGAGTTGAAAAAAGCCAATAATTCAAGAAGCAGGATTAACAGATATGGGATTAAAAATATAACCTGAACCTCGTAATCAAATCTGAAGCCTTCCAGTTAAAACTTTCCTCTATCTAAACTAGTGGACAGCACAGATTGTACTGTTAAAATAAATGAATTTACATAGCACCCTATACAGCAAAGCACACAACAAAATGTAATTAAATGTCACCCTCTCATTCAAAGAAAGCCCATCAGTGATGAGAGCTGCAGCACTGTCAGACCCACCTGGTGGATGCAGAGCAATGCCCGAGCTCCCACCTCCCTCTGGGTCAGGATGAGCACGGAGTGAGAGAGGAGCTCCTGCCCCAGGAGCTGCCACCAGGCACCAGGCTGGCTGTGTAGACTTGGGCTCAACAGAAACTGCTTTAATAAAGAGCAAGACCTGGATGTTTCAGCCAAGTTGAAGGTCACTTGCTAGAACTAAGTAACAAGAGGGTCAGAAGTACCACAAAATTGTTGCTGAGGTGGAAAATAAGATACAAGTTACCATGACTGAGACGGACTTCACCTGGTTCTACAGTGATTGCCACCACCACAGCACACACTGAAACAGGACTTGGAGAACAAGTGAGGCAGGAAGGCTCTTGGCTACTTCCACACAAAGCCATTCTAAAACTGTATTTCACAAACAGCTGCTAGAAAATGTTTATCCAAGAGTACTGTAAGAACTGCATCAGGCAAGACTGACCATTAAAATGCACCCACTTTCCTGGCAGAGTGGGGAACAGAAATAAAAGACTTAATTCCTTTCTGCTGCTGCTTACACAATGTAAAACATATAGAAAATCTAGAGGTGAGATTTTAATTGCTGATTTAGGAATAGCTGATAATTAACTTACATTCTCTTCAAAATGTAGTTTTCTCTATGACGTGGTAACCAAGCAACAGGAAAAGTAACAATACAAAAGTGTGACAATAGAGCCTATTTTTAAATACAGAAATTATATTTTCAAGCTAATCATTATTTCTTATTCTATGCATAAATTTATTTCTGTCACATACTGAAAGGGCCTGGACCAAAAAAGGAAATGCAGTTAACATTAAATAAAAGGAATATTTGGGAACAGCATTAGGCTACATCTTAATGTGGCCTGCTGTTCAGTACTCACCAGCAACATCTTGCCTGTGTTTTGCCAGGATGGAACACACTCACAGAGGAGAAACACTGTGAGCTACATTACTCCTTCCCTTACAGAGATAACTGGGACCAAGTGCCAGAAAGTTTTGAACTCAAGTCATACAGACTACTAGAGACTTAAGGGGAAAGTATGTACAATATTTTCCAGTGTAGCTATTAAGATTCTGGTCTAGTCTGTTTTGCCAGCCTGTGTCCACCCCCTGCATCAGCTCTCAGAGCACACACAGTCACCTTGTCCTTCAGGACACAGACAGGTGTGTGCAGGCTGCCTCAGGAAACAACTCCTCCACAACCAAATCCAGAATTCTGAGCACCACTGAAAGACTGGGGAAGAAACACCACTCTGACACAGAAACGTCTGCAAATACATTTCATACTGAGTGTGGGAAGGTTTACACAGCCCTTAGGAGGTGTTTTCTACTCTTTAATTTGAGGAGCTCTTTCTCAAGAGCTTTGCTATTAAAGGAACCAATTCCCAGCTTTCATGTGCTATGTCTTTAACAAGATGGCCCTAATCAAGTCTTCAAACATAAGAAAGATCAAAGCCTATATCTGCAATAAAACAAACGATATGTGTCTGGCATGTATTGACAGGGCTACATGGCTTTGGCTGTTCAGTCTCATTATTACTGACATTCATCATACAAAAGTCAGCATGGCATACTAGAAGCTCCCTAACTTTCTACCAAAAATGATGTCAAACAGCAAGAACACTTGACTTGACCTCAGTTTTACCTTCTTAATACCTGCAGTGATTTGCAAGCTCAAACAACGCAGCAGCAATCAGAAAAAAAAAAAAATTAAGCCTGTCATTTAGCACACAGTAAATTCGAAGAACAATAATTTTATGGTAAAAACTTTAACTATTCATTGACATGAACACAACACAGAAGGGCTGAACAGCTCCCTGACGGAGCCTTTAAAATGCTTGCTGAGCATCAGTTAAGCCTGACTCCCTGCCTTGAGGTAGGTCGCAGTTACTGGGGCATTTTCTAGATAGGCCTGTCTGGGGCTTGAACTTAATTGAGCAGAATATTAGCTCAGAGATCTGCTTCTCCTCTGCTCTGACCAATCAACAATGCTGTGCCCCAATTAAAGGAGTGAGCACAATCTCTTGCATTCCCTGGCACATTCAGTCTCAATAATTTTATTCTTTCCTTTTCTTCTTGTAACTGCTCAGTCTGTGTTTGTGCAACAGTTCTTTGGACTTGCAGCACACAGAGTGGAAGCACCAACCATACATTTTTCTTGACTTTTAAATAATGGCTATAACAGATCAGAGTTTAAAAATCCTTTATCAAGTTGAAAATTAACAAAATCCATATTTATCTGCTTTAAAATATTTGCCTTTTAAGTCACAAAACACAAATAAAATCCATACAAAAATTTTAAGAATCACACTTGCATATCACAATAATTTGAAAAAATTGAGTCTCAATTTGGCACAATTACATTTTACTTTTAAGGTCATCCTAGAGGACCTAAGTTATTTCCAGAAATCTTTCACTGAAAATATGTCACTATTTTTCCCCGAAACATGATACAAACTAAGACCCAATACATGGGTCTTAGACCCAATACTTGGGTCACCCAATGTATGTGACTAACAGGACAACCTGCTTTGTGAATGTAGGCCGTCCTCTGGATGCAGGAGAAACATGAAAAATAAAACCACTCCCTCCTGAAACACTGTCTCTGATATTACAAGAAAGCCCTGCAGAGCTGAAGTGACTCTGCTGTTGCTGGAGGTGACCACAGCAGCTGGGTTCCAGTTACTGGCATTCAGCAAAGGTCCCACCCTTGTGTCTCTCACTGAAGACAGTCTCTAAAGACAGAAATTTGTTGACTCAAGATTGTGAATCGCAGTATTTGTGCTCTGTATTTTGTCTACCACAGATCACAATCTTAGTGTCAGACAAACAAGAAAGAAAATTAAGAAAATGCATTCACGATAAAAGCTAACAACAAATGATTCCACAGATCCAGCATCTGAGAATCTTTTAAGCTTTGCTGAGGGAAACAAACACTTCAATACGAGGTTTACTGGTGCTTTGCATTTCAATTGTGTCACCCTCTCCTAATTGTTCTAATGTCAACACTGTCCTATGCTGTTTCTGAATAGTCAGTCTTTTCTCAGATAAAATAACAAGGTTACCACTTCATCCCACACACTGTACAACTGCATTGCCATTTGTTAGGTCCTGCCTTAAAGCCAATTCAACCTTTTTCTATGATCTCTTTTCAGAAGTGTCAAAGTTCTAGCAATCTAACTTTTTGCAGTTTCTTTTAACAGCATAATCTGGCTTTTATGGCAAACTAGCTGTCCACGGGTTATAAGAGCCTTTGCTCCTCACATGTACTGTATCTGCCCTGCTAATTATCTGTCAAAATCTATATGGAGTGGACAGAAACCAGACTGTCAAAGGGAATTGATGCAATCTACTTTTTTCAAATTTCTTGCTGTGTGTCGTACATCAAGACATACCTTGTTCTGGGACATCAAAAAGTGCTGGCCCAGGAGCAAGCCAATGCAATGCCTCAGAAAGGCTTTGAAAGATTTTTATGCTGGACAGCCACCTATTTAGCCAGTGAGTGAGAATAATTCAACAGGAATTTTTGGGAACATCTATACACAGTGTTTTCACATCTCCTGGTATGTCTGTGTCAGTGATTACTCCATTATTTGTCTATTTGCTTTTCCTTTCACACCACAGTTCCTTTTCAACCCTCAGTAAGTGTTGTCCAGACAAGGCTCAGCCATTTCTTACTTAGTGACAGTTCATGGAGATGCTCATGAGGGGTAGCAGCCCTCAGTTTAGTGCAGTCACCATTTCCAGGGACCAAATCATTAGGGAAGGAAAAATGGAACAGAAAAATTAAGCATGTATTATACCACAGATGAACTTAGTGTAATTTCCAACCAAGTGGTTTTTGTCCCTTTTCAGTAGCAGATGACAAGAGAATCCTGCCAGCACTGCAGACTCAAGGAAGAGAGCAAACTTGGGTAACAAGACAATTGTGAATTTTTATACAAATCCTTTCAAATGGAGCATTCCAGTGTGCCCACTCTCTGGCTCTTTGCAGAGTGAGCATTGTGCACTTCAGAAAACAAAGAAAGCCCCAAACCCCACCTGAATTGCAAAGTTGTCCTAAATTCTGTTTTGGCCTAAGGAACATAATTGAATCAATTTCTATTAATAGCTAACTATAAATATTTACAAATAATTATAGATATATATGAATGTAAGCTAAATAAAACTAACATTAAAATACTGTGATTAGGAGATGATGCAGTTTAATTTTCTCTTGAAGGAATCCCTTTGTGCTATGCTACAGACAAGTGCATCTAAGTATATTTAACAATTTAATGTAGAACCACAACTACCATGGGGAGTTCAGATCATGAGGGACAACAAGTATGAAATTCAAGTGCTCAAAAGGGTGTGGGTCTCTGTGTCTGTTTTTGAACTCTGGAATTCTCCAGTGAAGCAAACAGGAGAGTCAAATTATTTTTTGAGGTAGTAAAATCATAATTGCATATCTAAAGGGGACTTTAAAAATGGCTATATAACTGGAACATCTAAAAGTGATAAATCATAGGGAATGAGGTCTTCCTGAGAAAGCTGGCTCACAGAGCAGAGCAGGAATAAGGCAGCCATGGTACAAATCCCACGGGCATCATGATGATGACAGCTTTCTGTCTCCCTCCACCACAGAAGTCATTATTTTCTAAGGAAAGCAATCGTGGGGTTTTTGTTGGTGGAATTATTTTTTGGTGGTTTTGTCTTGTTTTGTTAGGGACACTTCCCTGTAACATCTAAATTTAGAGGATAAACTATTTTAAGCATCCCCCCTTAAAACAAAATGCCACCTGCTTTACACTCTGAACTCAAACTCCCTTTTTGTTTGAGTTCAGTAAAGCAGAAGAGTATCAAGGACAGCCATCAATTTCAAACAGATCTCTTGACTGTGGAATGCCTTGCTACCTGACTTGGAGCTTCACTGAGGAGCAGATCTGCTCTCCCCGCGGCAGACAATCTTCAGGATCTGGCCCATTCATGCATATCTGAAATATGTATTCTCTACTTCTCCTGCCTCCTTTTGCTGTTCACTCTCACATCCTGAGAAGGTCTGGAAAAGGCATCTGGCATTTCAAAATGCTTTTATTTTTAAGAAGAAACAGCAGCAAATTGAACAAATGTTACTTCAAGCAAATAAAGAGCCTCATTTTCTTTGGCTTCAGAATATTGACGGTCACTTGGACTCGAGCCTCATTTTAAGAGTAATGACGAGAATTTGCTATAGGTATGTAATTTGCTGTTCTTGCTAGAGGAGTTTACACAAGCAACTTTCAAAGCTTGACTGGAGAACTAGTCAGCATATCATTCAGGTCAATTATTTGCCATGCTAGAAATGCATCAGGATAATGACACAGGGAGGGACTGTAAGGCAATATTGTTCCCCAGAAGCCTTTGTCTAACAAGGTAATTTACGACCTGTTCTGGAATCCAGTCTTTACAAAACCATAAATTCACACTTGTATTCAACTTCAAAGGGACCATTATCAGTAAAGGTGGCAGAAGGCATCAGACTGCTGCAAGCTAGATAAACAGATAAGTGAGACTTTCATGGTTTTCTCCTCTAGGTCTGCTCGAAAGACAAAGGTACCTAAAGGTGCAGCTGCCCTCGGCATTTGGCCCTGTTATTTGCAAAGTTCACCACTGAATGTGCTACTTCCCTTTTACAAGGTGAGGAAAACCTTACTCACTCAAGTGCAAAAACTCACAGCACTAGCAGAGCTTTGAAAGCTCTTTCAAGAACCTGTCAACGCTTACCTGGGAGCTGGTGCTTCCCGACGAACACAATGACATGTAAAGCAAAAACAAAGAAGAAACAACAAAACCCCCAAGAGTCAGTGGTTTGCATCCAGAATAAAAATAAAATGATGGCCCTGCAGAGCAGCAAGGTTTAACTGATGTGTATATCCACAGCTGGAAAACTTCCCGGGGTCTTTCAGTGGGCCTTCTTTGTTGCACTGGATGAGCATTGGTGTATTTGCAGCGATGCTCCCAAGTTGGGCTGAACCCCTTTGCTGAAGGTGGGAGATCAGGGTCTCTAAGGACAGTACTGCATACGAAAAAAGGGCAGATCCATCCTCACTGCCTTTCTAACAAAAGCCTGCCAATTTTGGGCAGCTATCCTTGTCACACTGGAAATTCACAGCCCCATGCGTTTGACAACAATACTTGAATTATCCCATTTTACTGGAGCAACAAAAGGGTGACAGGGAAAGCAGGCGGCTGCCCCAGGTGATTAACTGTGCTGGGTGCAGCCACTGTGCCTGATTAGCCACCCAGACAGCAGGGGCTAAACCGAGAGCCACTGGCAGAGAGCAGCACCTCAGAAACACTCCCTTGCTGACAGTGAAAACTCCCACCTACCCTTCCATCTCTTCTGGAGAGATTAATCAGTTAATGTTTGCACAGTGTTATGAAGATCTAAAGGGCCGAGTGTGAGCACGGCTGCTGAGCAGAATGACTTCTAATTGATGGGCTGGAAGAGAACATGGCATTGCTATGGAAAGGTGTGAGGGGACAGAACAAATGGCCTTTTCCTGGCCCGACTCTCCAGCAGTGACAGTGCTCTCCAGCAGAGGACCTGGGACAGGGAACAGAAGCTGGGCAGTACAGGCAGCAGAGGAGGTGAGGCTCAGCACAAAGGAAGGGATTCAAAGGAACGCTGGCCAGCCCAGAGAATACAAACTACCCCGGGCAGATGACTGCAGCGACTCTCCTGCTGAGGCCATTAATCTACCAACTGCGTTTTTCAATCCAGCTTCATGCAGAACTGTCTTTTGATTTAAATTCAGCCCTGTCTGGAATGGGACAGAAGGAGTTGTGCCCATTTAAGTTTTCTGTGCTGAAAAAAATTTAGACTACTAATTTTGTATCCCTGGCAGGTAAAAATGCCTGGTGAAGATATTATACATATTAATACTACTGATGGATCCTACCAGAAGTTCTAGATGACAGTTCAGTACAAACAGCTTTAGCTAAGCTCTGTGCTCTAGAAACAAGCCCTTAACTCTATTATTGCCCATGCTATAACTTAGTCGTTTTAGTTGAAGCTATTAAGACATCAGTGTCAGAATTAGCTCGTGTCCTTCAGACATTTCATTGGCCAATGTCAACTCCCACCACCAGCCCAGCTCCACACAGGCACCAGCTGGGTGGGACAGAGAATCAGAGGGGGAAAAGCTGGAAAACTCCTGGGTGGAGATGGAGTTCAAAAGGGAAAGCAGAGACCATGGACACAGGCAAAGCAAGACAAGGAATCAATTCATTATTCCCATGGCTGGGTACTGGTTCAGCCACCCCCGAGGAGAGCAGGGCCTTGTCACAGGTGACTTGGGAAGACAAACACCATCACTCCAAAGGCGTCCCTCCTCCTCCTCCTTCATTGTTGCCCAAGATAAAATGATGTCTTTAGGGGTTCAAAGTTTTCTACAAAATCATGTTAGCACTGATGTTTGATATAGCTATTGAACAAAGAGACAATTTGAAAAACGGGCACATGCAGGACTTGGTACTATCACTGGTTCATCCCCAGCCTGTGTGTCTGCAGTTACTCTTTCCTGACTCAGTCACACATTTCCCACTTGATGTGGGAAATGGATTTGTATGGAATGAATGATCACTTCCCTCTGCTTTCTCTATCCCAGAAACCCAAGCAGCAGAATAAGCTTTATCACTCAGCCTTAACAGCAGCAAACCTTGTTAGGTACTCTCAGGCCCCACTCCAGCAATGCAGAACACAGAGTACAGGGTCACAAAAAACAGGCTATCAGCTAATAATCATCAAATCCCAGAAGAGCTCAATGACAACTGAATTTGCATGCCATAGCACAAGGCTGTGGTCTTTGCTTTTCTGACAGTGATTAGTTAACCTGATGTTTTCTTTTGCAGTTCAATACCCAGATGTGTTTGTAAAACTGATACAGCTCAGCACATTTAACTACACAACCCAAAACTATGCAGCAGTTTGCTCTTCTTTGCATCAAAAAGGTTACCATTAAAAATTGTTCGATGACAGACACTACCAGGGGAATGAAAGGGGAGAGAATGTCAAATGCTTTCAGGTTGTGGAGTTCTGAGCATAAAAAGTAGGGGGGAAAATCACAACAAAACCCCCCACCACCCTGAAAAACTCCCAAACTGCAACTTCTGCAAGTCCTAAATGCAAACAACCAGCATTCAATTGGCATTAGTGAGGAAAACCCAACCCTGAGCAGCAGTGTTCTCCTGAAAGAAGTAACTTCACAGAGCTAAAGTTTGTTTCTCATGGCTAAAGAGAAAGAAGTTTGTGCTTTTCCTGGGAGCTGATCCCCACCAGCAGATACAACAGCAGCATCCACACATCTCTGTTAAGAGGCCAACACATACATCCCTGCTCCCACATCTTGTCTGTTGGCTTACCCAGCACAGGGCCTGCACTCTCAGCGCCACAAATCACCAGCTAAAATAGTTCTGCCTCTTCAAAGGGGAAGGAAGGAGATTTGGGGCGTGGTGTGTGTTGGGTATTTAAACAAGAGGGAGAGATGCCCAAAGTGATTTACAACCCCCCTTTGAGAACAAGCCAGACCTGGGGAAAGTAATTTTTTTGCACCTGGACCATTATGAGGCAAAAAGGATGATCTCTCAAGGAGCAAAAGACATTCAAATGTACAAGTCAAAGACCAAGATGAGTCAGTGTTTCCTAGGATCAGCCTGGCTTAAAGAGAAAAAAATCTGGGAAAAATATACATGTCTCTCTTCCACAGAGTAAAAGGGAAAGGAGATTAGGAAACAAGAGGTCTTGAGTATTCAAAGTGCTAATTCAGAACTTCTCTCTCTAAAGCACTCATGAAACATTTTAATTGTCTGACTTTGCATTCAAAAACCTTGTTTGCAACTCTTAATTGCAGACAGCTTTGAACAAATAATTGAAATGCATGACTTGTGAGGCCTGCTTAAACAATTATAATGTGCTTTGCCAATAGGTACTTTGTCCCATTCTCCTCCCCCCACCTTTTTCATAATGAAAATGAGCTAGCTTGATATTTGGAGCAAAGTTAAAACCTTGCTAATTTGCAGCACTGAGATCTGGGACTGTGACAGTGGTCGTACCTGTACAACTGCTTATATCAGCAAAAAATACACTAATAGTTCAACTGGATGCAAAAAAGACCTTTTCATTTTCTGCTGAGAACAACCCACTGGGAGATGCTTTTCTAAATACAAATCCTTCGTATGTCTGTTAGTTTTGCATTTCCTGAGATTTATGTAGCTATTTTCCTGAAAATTCCCTTTGTATGATTTAAGCAGAGCCTCCCATACATATAAACAATCTTTTCAAGTAGAATTCGGAAAATAAGTTGAATAAAACAACATCCTTCTCAGAAGATACAAATTATTTTGGCACGGTGTAGTCAAAACCATCCTAGGCAACCTATTGTGCTCCTCAAACTGTAATAAACTGAGAAACCAAGAGCATTTTATCCTCATTCAGAAAATAGTCAGCAGTTTATGCTTACCCCTGAAGGTAAAAGTGCCCTTGTGAGAAAAGGGAACTTGGTTCAGGTCAGTTTATTCAAGGTCCTAACTTCAAATGGTCTCCTTTTACCCTGCTCTGCTTTCAGTCTGTTGGAAAGGATCTCCCCTGCTAATATCCAGATGTGGAAGGTGATGCCTGTTTTGATGTCTGACATTTAACCCAATTCTGGGGATGATTTGAGCATATTTCAAACACCATCTTCCCTCAGACACTTGGTGCTGGGTGCAGACAGGACAGAGGCTCCACACCAGTTCTTAGAACGTTGTTTGCACTTCAGTCTGTTTCGTTTTTGGTGCTGATAAGCAGAGCTGAGTAACTCACTCAGCAATCAGCGTTAGTGCATTTGGCAAAACCAGGACTGCCTGTGCTTCAAGGGGGGAGGAGAGCAGCTAACGAGGCACTCACTCCCTGTTAACCCAATTTCCTCACTGCACTTTGACTCTCAGCTGGCCACAGGCACCTTGGACACCTGATAATCACTGTCACTCAGCCTCCTCCATCTCCAGCACAGGTCCTGCCCTTGAGCAAACAGATCTGCAAACTCAAGGATTTAAGAATATAAAATCCAATTTAATGAAGAAATAAAACTGTAGTTGTAAATCAAATTGAATCAAGGTCTAAAATACAATCAAATGAGGCTACTAAGAACTTTTCTAGATGAACTCTAGAAGCTGGAAAAGCTGCAAGAATTTTAAACAATACAGAGATGTAGCATCCAACCATCTGCCACTACAAGGTAAAGACCTTCTGTTGCTCCTGGCTAATATGTTAAGAAAACAGGAAAGCAATTTTCTGTAGGCCCAGTTTTGTATTTCTTGCTTTACAATCCACTGTGCAAGATGATGATTGTCTTGTTTTTCCAGTGGTATAAAAAGCATGAAAAGGATTCAGAGCCCTGCAGGATTAGACCAATACTATTTTTGCAAATTTCACTGAGACTTTAGAAATGTAAGCAAGCTAGTTTGGGTTTTATTTCCAGAGCCACATTTCAATTTAAATAAATACCTTCTGAATATAGAAACCAGCCCTATCTATAGGAAGCATAGGTATAACTTCCTTCATGGGAGTAAAAAAACCCTCATATATGCATTAGCAAAATTTAAGCCTAAGTTTATAAATCACCATGCAAGTTTATGGGGCCACATAACAGTTTTGTGATAATTATAATAAATGCAATCTCTGGCAGGAATTTAATAACTCATTCTGAAAATGCTTCCCATGTTCACTACCCATTTCATTGGCTACTCCCATCAATAACCCCAGTAACATAAAAACAAGGTCAGGCAAGCAACCAAAAGACTAGAAAAGAATGTTGAGAAGATGAGATTCTTACAAGCACACCAGGCCTGATAATTCAGTTTCAGAAAGCAGATAATTACCAAACCAGAAAAGGGCACAACTGGAATGCAGTGTGGGCATTACATTTGTGGTTCAGTCAGCCAACGTGGGGCACACCAGCCACAAAGTAGCAATCATCCCTTCCCAGTAAGTTCTGTAATGGCTCCATTTCCACACCAAGCTCATCCTCCACCAGCAGGAGATCTGGGTGTTTGAGTTCTCTCTCCATGCACAGCCAGTTCTCAGAGCCAGCTCCATGCACGGGCTCCTCTGCAGAGAGCCATCAGAGACCCTTCCATAGGATTGTGCTGTTATTTGAGAGGCAAAGGACTGGGACTGTTCCAGTCAGAGTTCTGTGGGAGGCAGGCTGCATCACCCAGTGAAAGCTGTCACTCAGAAAAAGGTTTAACAGATGCATTTTGGGAGAGTCTGGGTGGTGTGTGTTGAGATAAACAGAGTGAATGGTAACAGAGGCCTTATCTCCATGGGCTCAGTAAGGGAGTAAAACTCAGTAGTTTTACACTCTGTATGCAGCAAGTTGCATTCAGATTCTATTTTAGTATGGACAAACTAAAATGGGAATTTCTCTGTCCCTAGACAGCACAACAGCCACACACATTAAGATATGAAATAAAAAATGAATTTCCATGGTAGGAGAAAAGCTCCCCCAAGTGAGCTGGGCAAGTAAAGGATTATATTACAGAGATGTGGTAGAAAACTACTGTGTGGTACTGTATATTTTGTGAGAAAAATTGTGGCAATAATTGGTACTTTCAGATGCTCTTCCAAGGTCAGTCCCTGATGCCATGAATCAAGCCTTCTTGTGGGAATTCCTAATGACATCTAGAGCTCTGCATTCAGAAAGTACAGGCTGTACAATCCCATGAACAGACAAGAATTTTTTCACTTAATAAAAGAATTGTTTAAACATTAAACTGGCTAAATATATTAGGGTGAAAGCCCAAAAGGATTTACCATATGAATTGCTTGGTACAGACCCAATTTTTGAAAACTGTTTAGCAGACAATTTCCCATGAAATTACCCCAATTCCACATGGGTAATTTAGTCTCACAGTTCTGTCTGTGCAATGCTTGGAGCATTTGGGCTTCCTGTTTCCTTTTCACTTCCTCCAAGCATCGATAAAACACCTCCGTTCAGGAGCATAACAAGCAAAAGAGGAGACCACACTGTTGCAGTCAGCGGGAGATCATAGAGATTAATCAATGTGATTAATAAGTATATGTCTCGTTTATTTCAGGCTGCGT
>JBBMKD010000022.1:16021206-16066454 GCA_037834095.1 Argya squamiceps
CAAGGTCATGCTGCTCTGGCTATGAACAGACTTAGCAGGCCTGCATGGCTGCGCTTAACAAACCTTCTCCTACACCACACCTGGGCAGACTTTACTGGCTTCTTCTATGCAGGAAAAAATGAACAACAACAACAAAAAAACCCTGAGAGGTGAGAAAGGGACAGAATTCTCTCCTGCAGCTGCTCAGTGATGCAAAGTCCCTGGCTGAGCTCAGAAGATGGGAACAGCAGAGTCAGTAAGTAGTGGGAAAGCTCTCTTCTCCAGTCAGGATGCATCCTCCGTCCTCAGTCTGCAGTCTTATTCATGTAACTCCATGTTACCATCTCAGTGGAAGTCTTCTCACTGTCACAAAGGCAACAACCACCCACTGCAATCAGCAAGGCTTCTCTACCAGGTGACAGCTTGGGCCATCACTGCATTCAAAACGTTTCTCAGTAGGATTAGCTTGATTTAGGTTCAATAAATGTAGAACAAAATTAGTCATTCCAAGAGAATCTGCATTGCTAATAAAACAACCACTTCACTGATCTCTGATTACAATAAGACTCAAGAGCCTTCCTTTTGATTTGTAAGGTGCACGTCAACAATACTTTTCTGTGCAAATATTTCACTTACATTTTGTGCTTTATCTAGTATTCCAGCTACCTAGTAGCCAAAATAGTTCCTCTGAGAAATATCTGAAACCATGAAAAGCTGGTAATTATAAGCAAAAAAAAAAAGAAAAAAGTATTTTTATGCCATTGATGAAACATTGACCTAAAATAAATACAAAATATTGGAATATTTTTAAGGTCACCCAATAGCTTAGAAGAAGAAACAATAATATAAAACTTGTTCTATTTAAGAATTTAAATGAAGTTCTTTCAAGTGAAATTTTCCATGTCCCACCAACTCAATTTTAGATGGTGAAAAAAGTACAGACATCTTTAGAGCAAGATGTTTCAGCTAGAAATTTTCAGGAAGGAAAGTGGGGTGAGTTCACCCCGAGATTCATATTGCTGAACAGTGAATTTCAATAGGACCAGTTATATTACTGATTTATTTTATTTTTCTCCAAACAACAAGAAAAATTCATATATTGATTTGGATTTGGGCCTGTAGTGGGACGCAACACATCCACGCCAAAGCAGTATTCTAGAAGAATTTAATGTACGCAGCTGAGAAAAAACACCTCAGTGTATCCTGCAAAATGACACTAAGAGCAGGGAAGAGAAGTAGGATGGCAAGTGCAAGAAGAAAGCAAACACTGGGCAGCTGACAGACCTAATTGCCAGCTCTCTGTCCCATTCATGCATGCTATGGTTCTTTCAAAATGGCACGAATTGACAGTGCTTTTTTAGATTTCTCCAAAAAAAAAAAAAAGGTTTGGAGTGAAAATGCCAACATTTATTACAGCTCAGGTGCCTGAAGCAAGAGAATTATTGCTGAGGTGTTTAAGTGGCGTGTGATTTTCTGTTTTATTTTCATAGAGAAGTGTGATTTTTGAAGTAACTGCTGCAATTGATGTGCAAATTTTGACACATTTTGTATGACAAGTGACTAGCCCAGTGGTACCTCTGCAGATCAATAATAGCACATCTCAGTTACCTGACTAGTGGATGTTTGGAAGGAAAAGGGAAAGGTTTGCAATCATGCCCAGCAGCAAAATGACTCCCAGAGGCTTTTCCTCTCTACATAACTGAACACCTGAGCTGTTTTTATGGAACAAACTCAGACAGCATTGCTAATTCCCTGGTGTGAAAGGTTTGCATTCATAGAAGCAGAAGTCAGAAATATGTGGCTTCACTGATGTTAAAACGTTCACAGATGACCTAATAGTTGACATACTCCAATGGGACATGAATTTCAATTTAATTTAATATGCAACCCAAAGTATATCAGGAAAAGTTCCACCAGAAGTCTCTGGAGATGTGAAGGCACTCACCTCAAACTGATTTTTTAAAGAACTGGCTACTTTAATACAAAGGAATAGGTACCTCAAGGCCCCTTGGGCTTATCAGGAAATAAAGTGCTGAAAAAATACACCACAAGCAAGTGCAGTAAGACACACCAGTTTTTTGACACAAGCGCAAAGAGCAAATAGTTCCTATCAGGAATAGCTCCTATTCCTATTCCAGAGAAGCTTTCTGGAATATTGGAAGCTCAAAGAATGCTTGATATTTTCCATTGCACAGTTTCTTGTTTCTTAGGTGAATCTTCCTCTAAAAGGCCAAAGAGAATGTAGAAACTTTAAAAAAATTCCTAATCTCAATTGCTTTATTTGTTTTGTCTAGTATTTGTTAAAAAAATTTCCTGTCCAAAGGGAAGGAGGTACAACTCTATGAAGATTGCAATGGGCTTCCTATGTAAAATGCTATGCAATTTTCTCTGCTAACATTTTTTAAACACAGAAATTTATTGATAAATCTTGGCATGCCTCTGTGAAAAACAGATATACATGACAAATGCAAGGCAGTTATAAAAAATACCACATCTTTTCACAGAAATATTCCCTTTCAAAATATAAGTTTAATAAAATGGAAGCATTTAAAATAAATATATTCATCTCAACAATACATTTTCTGAAACCCAGTCTAATTATGTTGTTAAAATGAGAAATGGTACACATGCCAAAATACCAGCAGAATAAAATACTTCTTTCTTACCTAATTATTTACTGCAATTTCATCTCACAAGAGGAAAAAAACTGGTGGATCTGGTCAGCTGGTGAAGAAGGTTTGAATATGTGTGAGAGGTGACCTCTGCAAAGCTCATCAGGTTCAACAATGCCCAGTGCAGGGCCCTGGGGCTGCTCAGGGCAGCTCTGAGCACAAAGAGAGGCTGGACAGGGAACGGGGTGAGAGCAGCCCCAGGAAGGACTCAGGGGTGTTGGTGGATGAGAGCCCTGACCTGACCCAGCAGCATCAGGAAATCAGCCACGTCCTGGGCTGTGTCCAGAGAAGAGTGGCCAGCAGGTCAAGGCAGGGCACTGTCCCCATCTGATCTGATCCATCCCCTGGTGACTGCCCTTGTCACCCAGCTCTGGGACACTCAGCACTGCAGGGACATGGACTGGAGTCATTCTGGAGGATGAGCTGAGAGCTGGAGCAGCTCTGCTATGAAGACAGGGGGACAGAGCTGGGGCTGCTCAGCCTGGAGAAGAAAAGACTCTGAGGAGACCTTAGAGCCCCTTCCAGTGTCTAAAAGGGCTTCAAAAGTGGGGCCCAGAGCAGCTGTGGCTGCCCCATCCCCAGGAGTGTCCAAGGCCAGGCTGGACAGGGGTTGGGGCAACCTTGTCTAGTAGAAGGTGTCCCTGACCATGACAGGGGGTTTTTAAGACATGATCTTTAAGATTCCTTCCAACACAAACCATTCCATGATTTTTGGGGAACTGGAACTGCTAATTCATGAGAGGAACAAGGACCTGGTGCTGTAGTCAAGGTTATGGCACAAGAGGAATAAACAGGGTCCACTGACTTCTAACTTCAGTGTTTAATAACTTCTTAGAGATGATGAACACAAACACAGCTGAATCACATCATTTTAATTTACCATGATACCTCTGACACAACAGAGGCAGGGACAGAGCTGAGCTGAAGGACAACTGGAGGAACTTAAATGTTAGAAATCAAAATTTATTTGTCCCTATCTATAGCTCTATCCTACCTGGAAGCAGCACAGTAAATTCTCTTACCTTCAACTCAATAAAATGCTCTGTAGAAGGGTTTTATAAGATCACCTTCTAAGCCTGTTCATTTTTGTTGCTCCTGTCTTTTCAGCTTTTCCAGTACAACCTTTCCATATAAATTTATTAGAAAACAATTTATAGTATTACCATCAGTGATCCTTCCTGCAGCATTGTAAATATGCATAAAGGTTTACAAAACTGATAAGACATGCTCCTGCCCCAAGAGGCTGTGTGAGTTTTTAAGGTCTTTATACTTTTTACATTAATATAGTTCAATGCAAATTTTAAAAGGAATTATTAAGAAAGAGCAAAGTGAAACAATGAAAAAGAAATTACCAAGAATCACCCACTTACAGATCCTAAATAAGAATAACAGTGTTTTTGACAATAGTGTCCAAAACCTCTTAATTTTCTAGGAATATCTAAAATATTATTGCCTTCAGCTCAGTTATAACTTACTGATATCAAACTTCACAGCACCTGAAGCAAAATGCACAGTGCAATACAACTAAAACAAAGAGTTTCAAACTATTCACATGAGAATTGGCCTTCAGTCGTTTCAGCACTGAAAAGAAAGAGAAAGGGTTTCTCAATTTCACTGTTATGAATAAGCCTGTCTTACCCCCCTGCAATTCTTTAGCTCCTTGTATGCAGGCAAGACTCTGTGCCAGCACATGAAAAACAGCAGGTTGGCACATCCTTCATGCTCCTTCTTTTCAATTTACTATTTCACTTAAAAACAAAGTCATGGCAGTTGATGTGAAAGCCCCAAAACCATGAGCCAAGAGCAGAAGTCGGTAGGATCTGCCAGCCTCTGGCAAAGCCTGACACATGGCTCTGAGAGCAGAGCCTGCACAGACTTTCTCAAGGGTGGAGAAACTGAACATGGAAGACAAAGAGGAAGATCCACATGACAGAAAATTCCACAGGGGAGCCTGAGCAAATGCAATAATGCTGTGAAACTGCTCTCACCCCTCTTGACTGGAATGTACATGAGTGGAACTCATCCCGTGGGAGAAGATGAGGAGGAAGCCTTGGGATGGGACAGACAGTGGGGGAAAATGGGGCAAAAGGAGCTAAGGAGGCAGCGAGATGGGACAGGGACAGACCAGAGAGGCCAGAAAGCAGCAGCAATCCACAAGATGCGGGCAAAGGAACTGCCCTGTCATGGAATCCAGGGTTCCTCAAACATTACCACTGCTCTGCTCTGGCAGCAGTGCCTGGCACACACCCTCCACAGGCAGACAATGTGCCCCCACACCAGCTGCAGTGGTGTCACAGCAGAGTCCTGGGTCATGGCACAAACATGACAACCAGATGACAGCAGGACCAGGGTGGAGTAGGCTGAAAGTATTTCTGTTACCAGGATGCCACTAGAGAAAAAGAAGTGAAAGCAGAAAGGACATACAAATGTGGTGCTGGGGAAATCTTTCAGGCTTACAAACCTTCAGAGCTTGTTTAGCATTGGGAGTCTACCCCAAACCACCACTGAGTTCCTTATCAAAGTAAGATTGAGCCAAACTTTGAAACTTTCCCATAGCATACCCTTCATTTCTAGAGTCATAATTTGATATCTCAAAATTATATTTGATGAAATTTTAATTCATGCCCCAAATCAATAGGCAATTGTATCTGAATTAAAACATGGTATTTAATGCTAAGAAGATAAAAAATATTGCATCTTGAAGAAATGTTGTACACAAATTTAGAGATTACTTTTTAACACTCTACCTTAACTAGTAATCTCTATAATGGGAATAAGCCTATTAATTCACTTCATAAAGGTGAAAACAATTTCATTAATGTCTGAAAAGTTGAATAGACCCCTGGGTAAATTAGTCATTTGCTCTTCAAAGCAAAGTTTGAAAAGCACGTATTAAATAAATGCATCATGTTTGAATAAGGGGAAAAAAACCTATTAAAAGGCAAACATATGTTCTGGGCCCTGAAAATGGTCAGGATCTTGTAGAAAAAGAAATACTGCTGTAACATTCATGCCAATATAAAGCTGGCACTACCTGTCACAGGTAAGTGAAGTCAGCATCCAGGGTTTGACTTGGTAAGTTTGGTCACGGGCTTTTCATGTGGCTGCCTGAGTGTAAGATACAGAGCAAAAACCATTTTGCTAATCATGGATCTACCAATTTTCCTTCTGTATTCTCAGAAAAAGCTTAGAAAAGAGAGTAATGCCTTGTGAGCCAGCAAAAATCATCTGGGTGACAAATCTCTTTTTTCCACCTCTATGTAATACAATTTCCTGTTTGGTCAGCATCCTTTAAGCCCTTTCTCTGTGGGTGTCCATAAAATGCTGTGGTATCTTAATCTCATATAAACCAGGTATTTGTCTGTGCTTCTGAACTCCTTGCTGGCATTTACCACTCTGTATTACACAGCTCTTTCTGAAACCTGCACATATTTTTTCATCCTTTCAGACATCTTTAACCTTGAAGTTTTATTCCAAAGGAGCACTCAGTACCTCACAGTTTCTCATGCTCTGTGGCTGTTAGCTCTAGCTGAAGCCCTGCCATCTATCCAAAGCTCACTGAAAATTCTATTGCACCCCAAAGAGAAAGAAAAATATGTGACATGACAGGGTTAGTAAAACCCTTCATGTCTACAAGTTTCGCTCAAGTTTCTTTCTGAGATGTAAGAGACACATAAAACAAATCAGAGAAAAATTTACATTAGTAAGAAGCTATTTCTGTTTATTATCTCATCAAGATTGGGATGCAGATGGCAGAAGCCTCAGCTTCCATCTGTCACACCAAGAGGCACCACAGCAGCAGTCAGAGCACACAGGGCTCATCCCTTGGCACACAGCAACAGCCTGTCCTGCCCCTTTGAGATTTCCCTCTTGGGGGGAAGGAAATTAATACTAAATGGAATAAGAAGGTACTAATTATTTAGGTCAGAAGGCAACAATGATTTCCAAGCTATGCACCTGTATGACCACCACATGTGGACTTGCACATGCTGACACAGAGATTGCCCCACTTCATGTCTTCCCAAGGGACAGAGAGCAGCCCTGGTGTTGTGGTGTACACGAGGCTGTGCTGGTTTGTACATTCCCACAGGGAACTGTACAGCTCCAGTGGGGCTCTCTGGGGTCAGTCCATAACCAGGAGTGGCCTTGATCCACAGACTGGGGCAATGGCAACCTAAATGATACCAGGGAAATGCTAAATTCAGCAACTAATGTAGGGATAAACATGAAAGGCCTTATTAAGAGCTACCACAAACCCTTCTGCAGATTCCAGCAAGCTTTGAACCAGGCTTTATTAGAACAGCTCCTCAGCTCTGACTCTGGTGACCAGATTCAAGGCTCCTGCCCTTCGTTTTACCAGTTCCATTTCCTCTGGCTCATGACCTCATGGACAGAAGCCAAGGTCCCCATGTGAGACCGTTCCCTTCCACAGAAACACACAATGTGACTAATGTAGAATGGTAAACAAAGCACAAACCCCAAGTTGTAATAGTCACACTTACTACCATGTAAGCCAGTGCATTTAAAAATGACCATAAAACTAAGTGCAGACAAGAATAATTTCTATATCAGAAGACAAATATCACTGGTATAATAATAATGTAAAATTAAAATATTAGAATCAGCTAAACTTAGAAGATAGATAGCAAAATGAATAATATATGCAAGTACAATCCAGAGTTCTGTTTTATGCATACAAGGGGAATAATTAACTGATCTGGAAACATGTAAATGAGGGCTTAAAAGCATTTTCAAAACAGCACATCCAATTCCAGTTACACACGCAGAAGTTGCTACATTATAATAATTAGATTTTTTTCACAAAAGATTTATTTATTTTGAATAGGAGTATTAAATATTATACTAATTACTAGTTATTTTACTTTGTACCCAGGGAAAAGGAATGAATATTCATTAATTCCTCAAGCTACCAAACCCCAACAGACCAGATGATTCCAGCATAGCTACTGATAAGTAAGGAAAAATTTTGGTACAAAATCAGTCTCACTCCATAAATTGCAGCTCTGTCTTTTTTACATGTTAAAGGCACTACAAGAAGCAACAGACAACAAATAAAAAGACAATATATCAGTGCTCTTCCTTTAATTTGTAAGGCTTTTTGTACAATGCCCTCAAGTAACCTTTTTAATAGTATTTTTGGGAGTATTATATCCATTTTTCTGCAGTGGCAAAGGCAAAACTCGTATCATCTGTCCATTATTTTTTCTGATGGCAGAAGCTCTGCTGGTTTTCTGTCAATGTTACAGCAAGTGTGGGACAGCCCCAAGTGGCCCAGAACAACCTCAGGCTGTGGGGAGCTTGTCCCTGTCCCCTCAGAGGGCAGACACGGCACCAGTCACAGCATCCCCCAGGCTCAGCCCCTGCACAGCCTCAGCCAGGGCTGGAGACTCTCCATGGGCACGGAAAACCCTTCCCAGGCCCCTGGAAAGGCCAGCCATGACTGTCTAAGGATCTTAAATGGTCAGAGACAGAGAGGAAATACCAGCCTGTAAGTTAATTTGATGTTTATGTTATAATTCCCATTTGTGTCATTTCATTCCAATCCAGGATAGTTTCAGATCTACTAAATTTATTTCTCAGACTAGGCCTAAATCTTGCTGGAATTGGGTGGACTCTCCTGACAGTGTCTTAGTGGAAGATATGAATTCTGTATGAGCCTGGATGCTTTCTGTTGCACTAACACTGTTTCACTCCTCATTTTAAATTGTCTTTATTTTACAGTTAGAGACAGTGCAAGATGAATTTTAACAAGCAAGCTCAGAATCTAATCATTGACATAGTAGCCAACTCATTACTTTATAATTTGTTTTATTAAAACATTACTGTTTATTAAAACATCATTGCAAAAAACCCCTCAGAATTCATGAATTGCTTCCACACACTTCTAAGAGGCCAAAATTTAAAAAATAAATAAAATAAGCCTTAAGAGAATTTTTACTTTAGCTGAAATTTAAGTATTTACACTTTGCACTTTGAAATCAGTCTACAGTTTCACTTTTAGATGTTCTCAAAGAAGGTTAAAATCTCTTATTTGGACACTCAAAATGATCCAAACAGACATGTAAGAAACCTCCCCTATTCCCTATAAGCAGGTTCTACATCTCATGTAGAGATTTAGATGCAAGACTCCCATGGCTTTGAAGAGTGTCTAATAAATAGTAAAGTATCTCTTTTAAGCAGCCCAAATCTCCTATTGATTCTCTCATTTTACAATAACCCAAATTTTGTTCTCTCTTAAAGACCCCTCACAGGGCTGATGCCTTGCAGTGGCAGTGTAAAACAGCTTTTCTTGGACTGGCTGTTTGCACAGGCACAAAAAGTCACCTCTCCTGAGTCCAAAGGATGAACTCTGTATCATCTGCTGAGGAACTCATCCACACCTTCCACACATCCCACTGAACAAGGGCATATTAGAAGAACATATGCACTGAAGCTAAAATACAACAAGTCCCTTGCAAACCCCCAGCACTCTGAGAACTGAATATGCCTCTTCTGAGTGCAGAACTGGACTAACTCTTAGCACAATGGGAAGAATGAGGAGGGTTCTTTTGTTTGTTTGCCTTGCCTCAGCTAAAATCTGGAAATGCAAACACATGAAATTCAGGCACTCCTCTCACACTTGACATGCAGTTTCCAAGATATTGGAATGCAGTGTAGTTACAAAGCATGGAAACACACAACGTGGTGTCAGAGAATGTGCCAGGGCCTGATTAGAGATGTGCAGGACAAGTACATAAACTGAAACCAAATTCTTTTCAGCTTGGCATTGAGTCCTCAAAGACTCACTCTAATTCAGGGAACATGCTCTAGCCCTAAACATTTGAATGAATGCTGAAGTTCTTCCCTGGACAAGAGGATATGAGAAGAATTGTATCCTGTAGTTAACCAATGACATGAATTTTTCTATTACTCTTTTTCTTTCTAAACTTCTCTTTTTCTTTTATACTCATGAGGACAATTTATAGCATGCCAGGATTAGTAGGAAACAATACAGTGACATGAAGCATGTCATTGCTTTTTTAAGAGCATGTATAGATAAATAACATAAAAGAAACCAACTAAAACAAAGACATTGAAGTATAAATAATATAAAAACCATCATTTAACAAGCTACTGAAATAAACTAGTAGTTAAAGTATTTACTATCAGTCTAACCCAATGTAGTCAGAATTAGGTTAAGTGAGCTGTGTGCAGGGAGGGGTGATACACTGGTCAGAATTATCCTTTGCCAATTTGAGATGCTACTATAAAACATGCAGTGAAATATTTCAAAGAAAATGTTATTATATTAAATGTTACCTTTTTTTGCTATTCAAGTAATTAATTATTTAAACTGTTACGAGAACGAGTCTAGAGTCACACACTTGCAATGACTAGGAGGATATTTAAAATTCATTACAGTACATTAAACTTCCACTGATTAGTTAGCATCACTGCAAAATAAATAAATAGCCAATTTGCTTTGATCAGCAGAAATTCTGATAAAATCAGCAAAACACCAATTAAAATGTGAAAAATGCCACCTACTGTCATTATTCTAATGGAACTAAGACATATAGAAGAAACTGATTCAATGTTTATTTTCATATCAGCTGCATCTTCAAACTGTAAATCATTACAGCTTTTACTTGCATCTCTTCCTCACAAGCCCAGAATTAATTCTGTGGATGGATTTACTGTGGACTGCATCGGACTGGAATAGACCATCCTATCATAAACAGAATAATAAGGTCTTGCTGCACTTGTGTGAACTCCTGTTGGGAGGGGCAGTGGGGAGCAGCAATTCACTCAGAAATATGGTCCGAGAGATGAAACTTGACATGAGGGATTTTTGCCTGAAACTTTGTTCTTTGGAAGCAGGTGGAAGGGAATGAAATGATTAAGTAGAGGTGCTATATTTAGTTATATACATTTCTTATTTATTGGGTTCCTCAGCTTTGAGGCCCTGAGCCTGCAAGTAACCATGCAGCTGCTTGTAAATTGGCTGGAATGCTCTGAAGACATTGAAGGCAAAAATCTCAGTAGCTGGCCTGCAGTTTTTAGCATCTCTAACTTCTATGAAGTAAGAGGATTTTATAGAATGAACAATTCTTACACCTACACAAGCTCTGACAATACCAGTGCCTCCAATTTCACATATATAATCTGCAGCTGGAGTGATTACTGGGTATCCAATTAAGACAATCTGAGTAAATCCCTGGAGCTCCTGACTGTTTCAACTGAACACAGACCGGACCTTTTGAGCACAGCTTCACATTTGGGGTGACCCAACTGCAGTATCTGCAGAGAACCTACAGGAAGGATGGAGAGACACTATTTACCAGAGCATGGAGTGACAGGGTAAGAGAGAACGGCTTCAAACTGACACAGGTTTAGATCAGGTATAGGGAAGAAATTGTTCCCTGTGAGGGTGGTGAGGCCCTGGCAGAGGTTGCCCAGAGAGGCTGTGGCTGCCCCATTCCTGGCAGTGCCCAAGGCCAGGTTGGACAGGGCTTGGAGTACCCAGGGAAGGTGCCCCTGCACATGGCAGGGGTTGGACCTAGATCATCTGTTATGTCCCTTCCAACCCAGGCCAGTCTGGAGTTCTATGATGACAGTGATTGATTTATTTGTACTACTGCATTCTTCTTGTCATCTTAGAAGTCTTGCCACCTCTCAGAAAAGAGAACCACACTGTGTATCCTACATACCAGTTGCCTGTAGTGCAGTCTGCAGAAAATAAAAGGAAAAGCTGTGGCCCACCATAGACAAATAATTAGTGTTTATTCTTTCCCTATGGGAAGCTATTTTGGTCAGATATCCTCTGCATGAACCAGTGCCCACCATGAAGGGTTTCTTTATGTACACAAACCAGCTTCTTTGTGGCTTATTTGCCTGTTTAAACTCCAAATTGGGACATTTTCATACTACCTGGAATGGAAACTGAGCAAAGACTTTGGTACCTGATTCACTGTGGTCACTTGGTCCCTTACTGTTGAGTAAGTGACTGTCAGCAGCAGCTGGCACTTGTTTAGAGATAAATCATGGACTTGCAAGCACAGAGAGACATAAAATACCAACTAACAGGGAATTAAAAAGCTTAATCACAAGCATATTCTTCTCTTGGAGTAGAGTTCCTATGAGAGATTAATTCTGAGTGCCCTTGCAAAACAGGATTTGATATCAGAAGGACTTCAATGGAGGGAAACTAATGATCTGGCACACAGGAGGAAAAGAACCCCAAACTATCACAGGTATGGAGAAGTCAGCACAAAGATAAGAAGAGCTGGTGTGTCAACTTGAGACATGACGAGAAAAAAGTCAGAGTGTGTGTGCCAATGTAAAAGAATGCAGAGTGCACAGCACCTTGAAAAAAAATGGAAAAACTAACCTTGAAGTCAGTGAAGGAATTCAACAGTAAAGTCCTGTCAGTTAGAGGGTAAAACTCTTGAAACAAATTCACCAGGTAAGGTCTCTTTTCCCAGCTCTCGTTACCCTTCCCTTGCTGACAAAATTTGCTCAGATGGCAGAGCAGCAGAAAACCCTACCACACATCTCCCTAAACAAGAAGACTTTGGCCCAAGGCTTGTTTCTCTCACCAGCTGCAGCTGTGGCAGCAAAAATGTGAGCAAGCTGACTAAATGGATGGCTAAATAGATACAAAGTGCCTGCTACACTCAGTGTGAGGCTGCCCTGAGACTGTTAAAAAGTTCATTCATTTTGGTCTCATGAAAAACCAATAGATGCCATAAGAGTTTACTCTAATTGGTATTTTGATTTCTGCTGAGGATTCACAGACTAAGAATAGACAGCTTGTATTCATGCTGCAAACCCAAGTGCTGACCAGAATCTATAGCAATCAAGTAGATATTTTTGTTTCAGGTTTTTTTTTTGTTTAAGCAGCAAGGGAAGTAGGGTTTATTTGCTCAAATGCTTATTAACCAACACATTGTAATGTCATGAGGGCCCAGGTCTATTTGAACTCAAACAAGTGGACAAGAACACATAAAAATAAAAGAAAATAAAAGAGAAATATTAATATATGAATCTGTTTTTCTTGCTGTCACAGTTCCCACGCTCAGTTTCAAGCCAGAAGGCAGATAAAGCGCAGACACTGCTCCAAAATGCACACCACACCAGAGTCTTGCCACCAGCACACAATGTATCTTTGAGCCACATGCAGCTCCTTAATAAGAGGTTTTGGGTCCAGTCAAGAAAACAAGGGAAAGATTACACAGTTTTTGCTGCCCACTTTTTCAATGTCCAGCACCCACAAGCCTCACGACATAAACAGGGTTATGATTTCTGTCTCCAGCCCATGCTAGTATGAAATGTTGTAAATGATTATGTTAACAACAGGGAAGGAACTCAATGTGTAGTCTCAGCCATCAGAGGAGAACACCATTCTAGGAGAAGACAAAATTTCATGGCAGATCCACAATGCAGGTAACAAAAACATTCAGCATGTGAGACCTGGCCTTACCTCTCCCTGTGGCTGCCTACAGGATGTGCAGAGAAGACAATAAAGTTGATGGTTCTGGGAATCAAGGAACCCTCACAGCCTGTGGATCCGTTTCTCCAAGGAAGTGCTGTGGTAGGATAAGAGTGCAAGATGCAGCACAGACTCAGTTACCTCACTGTCCTTGGGTCTAAGTCAGCCTTTAACACAATTTCCCTGCAGAACCTGCAATTTATTAATTTACATCCTCTGATGTTCATTGTTTATGAAACCTGCATCTTTCACAACTTCTTTTTCAAATATTGTAGCACTTTGTAATACACAAGAAAAATAGACACTCAAAATGAAATGTTATCTGAAGTTCAGTAATTTGGAAGGAAAGTTACAGATACACATACACCAGCAATCGTAAATGGTCTGAGGTTTGAATGATTTTTCCACTTCAGTTAAATATATTGAGAAGTATATTCAAATAATTAAAAAGTGCTGGAAATAAGCAGTATTTGGAATTAATGGAAGCCATATATTCACCCTGTTGCATTCATTATTTTTAAATTATAGTTCCCACAGATTAAGAAACGCAGTGAAGTTTAAATGAAGCAATTTTGTTGCTAAATATTGTCATTTAGATTAAAATATATGTGTCTGTTGAATCCAAAAGCTAAACATTACTACTGCAGCTGCCTTTATATTTGCAAAATCTAAAATAAACTGCCAACAAGCAATGAACAACAAATGGGAAAACATTTAAAAAGAATAAAAGTCTCAATATCCCTGAGTAACTGTTTTCTCTGGTGGTATGGGTTGCCAATCATATTGTGTAGACATCAAGAAAGTCATGTTATATTAATTGCACATTTCTAAGTAGTCTAATAAGGGATATATATCTTACAGATGCTGTAATATATGGTTGAGTCCAAAACGTTGCTCATAACCCTCTCTTACCCAGTTCCTGGCTAACACTCTGTATTTAAGCACCACCTTCACCATATTGGTAACACAGAAAATAATTAAAAACCTTTAATAAGCCATTTTTAAATGAATATGACTGATTGGAAGCAATAGTGGAAGAAAGAATGGAAATTCTTGTCCTGCCAAGAGTCTCACAGGAGCTGGCTCACACAATTGCACAGGCCTAGAAATTCAAATATTCTTCCAAATCATGAAATATCTACGGATTTCTGAACTTTTCAAGTTGGATCCTTCATTTGGTGGAACAGTCATTTGAAGCAACCTACCAGGCAATTTTTCACCCATCCTTTTAGGATATTGGTAAGACATTGACTGCTAGCAGCCTGTGTTCACTAATCATGGAAGAAAGACTCTTCCACGGTGGAAAAAAACACCAAACTTTTAAATACATCATCACCACAGAAATCAACACATAGATTAATCCACATTCATGGCTGAAGTTTTACTTACATCAAAGACCCTACTGGTTCCCTTTGAGGCACAATTTCATCCCAATAACCCAAGAGAAAAGGTAAAGTTTTGTTGTAGCTATTTTCTATTTCAAAAACTTCAGTGTATTTTAAAGGGAAACATATAAAAGGCATTTTACATTTATTCCTTCGCACTAGTATAGAACTTACAGAAATGTCACCAATCAGGTCTCTCACATTTCTGTGGTTCCATAGAGACTTTACCAACTTCTTTTTTTTTCCATTCCATTCCGTTCCATTCCGTTCCATTCCGTTCCATTCCGTTCCATTCCGTATGACACCTTATATCAGATCTAAACAAACCAGCTAAGGCAAATGCTTTTATGGGGTGGGGATAGATCTCCTAAATGATTTTACTAAATAAGTCACCATTATTACATTTTCCCATGCCCTTTCCATGCAGTCCTACATTGGCATAATCATCAGCAGAAGTAACACAAAAGTACTTTAGAATAAACTCTCTTGTCCACTGCATTGATGCAAAAAGTGAATATGAAATTCTAGAAGCTCCTTGGGAATGTGTGTTCCAAGAACCTCACCAGAGGCACAATGTGAAATGACACCAGAACAATTCAGCTGTGAGGAAACTGAGGTGCTTACCTGGCTCAGGGTTTCTGGGCTGAACTGCAGCTGCACTATTCTCCATTAATTGCCACTCCTTGTTCTCCTGACAGCAGCTCCACAACCAACATGCCATTCATTAGCTGGAAGAGAAAAGAGAAAACATAACTAAACAAAATTAGAAAGAAAGAAAGATAGAAAATGAGAACATTGCCTATGTGTTTTAAAAGTGAGAAGAGTTCGTTACAGCATTTTAAAAGAAATAATTTCCTGTAAGCACATACTCAGAACACTATGAAATCTTTAGGGGTATATGACTAACCAGTCAAGGAAACAAGTTTTGTCTTTACGCCACTTGGTTATCCTGTTTATTTCCTAATAGTTCTACATCCATAAAAGGCCAAAGGACTCTGACCTTGGCAAGCTAACTAAGCAAGAAAAGGCAATCATGTGTGCAAGGTTGTCACCTACACTACAAATTATGATAAAATATATCTCAGTATTGGAAAAAATAGCTGTATGTCTTCAGTGACATCCACTGTAGTACATTTAAGGATTTGAATAGGACAGCAATTTATTTTGCACTAAAATGTTTTATGGTTATCATAAAGCATTATGTCTTCAGAGACTGAAAGGAGATGTTTTTATGGACTGTTGCTTCTTGTTGCATTATCTTCGTAGATCAAAAATTATCCCTCTATTTTTTTCCTTTTTTTTTCAAGTGGCTCCCATTGCCCCACTAATAATAGATGTTGTACAGTGGCTCAGTCTGATAAAAAGGAAACTGTTAAACAAAGTGTACAAGGAACATATTTCTAACACTGAAGAGTTTTACAGTGAATGATTATCCAGCTAATTAGTGAAATAAATAATAATAATTGCCTGTCCCTCCTCATTAGACTCTTAGAAAGAAAATGGAGCCCCAAAGCAGAGTTCTGGCTTTTGATTTGAAAAATTGGACTTTGTTACAATTTTATTATCACTTTGCCAAAAAGCCAGTCTCTTGCACAATGAGAAGTGGAAAAAATGACAGGCAGATTGACTGATGGGCAAGATGTCCATGTTTAGCTTAAGAAAATTTTGAGATAGTAACTGAGTAACCTCATACAGTTACTCTGCTCCTGATTTATCTCTTCTGGAGAGTCTGGATTACCAGTGAGGACTAGGTGGAACAAATACCCTCTGTGTGCTTTTGACAGGGCAATCTGATGGATTTCAGGCTTATCTAAGTCTATGTAAATTGTAGATAGTGTATAAATTGATTATGCTTCAATGTTATTAATATATCAAAGTCCCTTCCCCTTCATCACATGTTCTTCAACCTTGGACCAAAATTCTGCTGGCACATGGCTGACACAGGTCTGTGTTTCTGCCACCTTTGGATTGTCCTCTTGTAGTCACTGTTTTCCAGACTTTTCTGAAAATTCTACACTTGACACAGAAATAGAGTGTCTGCAAAACAAAACACATCTAAACATCCCATTTGATGCTGAAGGAATTCCACTGGCTTCTAATGAGGCACAAATCAGCCTGGAGGAATCTGGTTCCAATGTGATGCTGGCATTAAAGGGAGTTATTCACATCACACAACCAGTCAACCTCTCTAGACTTTAATATCGCTCTCAAGAGTGTTTTTCCAAAACAGAAGCCTTCAGAGGATTAGCACAAGAACCTTTTGTTCACTAATATGATATTATATATTACCCCCCAAGTACCAGCAAGATCTTTGACCACTGTTGTCAGATACCAATGAACAGAACAACCAAGTTCCCCTACACAGCCCAAAAAAGATCAGCTAAAATATGGATATGCTTTCAAGAAAATACATAGAATGGCTGTTCACTGATTTAACATCACTCCTTGCCATAATCCCAGTGTGGTCCATATAAAATGTCCTATACATCCTCATGCAAAGCTGTGCTCCCAACCCTGGATGCCAGTTTAGGTGCAGAATGTAATCAAGATAGTTAAGAGGACACCAGAGTTTTAAAAAGCCTCCTTCAGGCTGGAATATTATAACTCTGAAGCTCTTCCAAACATTTCTTTGTAATGCTTTATCATTCTGGTCTTTCAGATATTAAGCTTCAATTTCCAATCTTAAAAAAACCCAAACAACAAAACCAAAACAAACCAACCCCACCACCAAACCAGCAAAACCCTCAAGATAATCTTCTGACTTTCCCATCTTTTACAGATTTTTAATTTAAAATATATAAAGCCTCAGACTTCCACACGTGCTAGATAAGGAAAGTTACTTGCTGATGGTGTTCCAAAGTCATTCCCACCACGGGGTTAAAAAGGGCATTTTTGAAGCATCATTTCAGACTATATTACCAGAGGAACATTTACATTTCT
The DNA here is from genome assembly GCA_037834095.1 of Argya squamiceps. Lineage (NCBI taxonomy): Eukaryota > Metazoa > Chordata > Aves > Passeriformes > Leiothrichidae > Argya > Argya squamiceps. Next base: position 16,038,675 of record JBBMKD010000022.1, read on the forward strand.
CTAGCTCCTTTGTTTCTTTGGCTGTGCTCCCCAGTAGAGTAAGAATTTGTAATTTTTCTCATCTTTGTATTGCACATAGCACAGGATTTCTTTTGTCATTATAAAACAGTCCCGGAGCAAATTCCATTGACAAACACACAGAACCTCTAAATAACTTTCATTTCCCAAACAGAAAAATGAGATTCATAGCACATAAACAACTGCTTCTCTCTAACTCCTGCCTTATATCTTCACATGAATAAATGCTTTTTCAAGTTATAAACAGCAGCATATTTTCCTAGAGTTTTTGTTTAATTCCTGAATGGCACATCCCACAGATGACATGTAATGTGCAGGATGGAACTGGGAACAGCTGAAGTGGAGGGAAACAACCCTTCAACAAAAATTCAACTCTCTGGAAAGGCATACAAAAGTGGAATTCCTAACATAGAGGTGCTAAGGTGTCCACATGAAAAGCATGTCTCCTACATTCATTTTTCTGTCACATTCTTCAAACTGTGTCTGGATAAAACATCAATATTCCTCATTCTCATGCCAGAAGTGGATTTGAATTAAGCAAATAACACTTTTATATACCTAAAAGCTCAGATGAAAACCCAGAAAAAACAGAGCTGTTCAGAAAGGCATCGGTATTCTTATTCCCCAGATGTTCAGCTCAGGCTCATTTCTGATCCAAACTTCTGAGATCAAACTAAACTATACATTTCTGTTTGGTAAATAGTTATACCATTTTAATCTCCCTGTTCCAGGATACTTTAGTGCCAGCAGGACCAACTGTATCATCATACCACAGTATCCCAGAACGATTATTTAAACAGACCCAAAGCTTACTGCAATCAATTTGAGGTCCTTCCCAGCAGCAAGAATCTCATAATGAAGGCAAGTGGGTTCAGCTGCTGAGGCCTTCAGGTCACACTCTGAATTACAAATGCAAAGAGCTGCCCGTGTTCCTCACCTGTCTCCCATCAGGCACTGATGGGTCTCTACTATTCACTCCATGAGACCACACCAACCCTTTCCCTGTCACATCCATGGAATGTTAGTATGTGACATAACGGGAGATTGTGTCCACACATCTCTGCACAAAGATAAAAGCTCTAAAAACAAAAACTTCTTGAAATGCTGCTCTATCAGAGGGTCAGCCAAAGCTCACTAAAATCAATGGAAGTTTTTCTTCTTCACTGCAACAGGGAAGAGGCTTTCCTCTTTAAATAATGTACAAAAAAATGTACCACACAAAGATGTGCACCCCAAGAAGAAAACACTGCATCAAGGCAATCGCAACCTACCACAAACTGGACAAGCCAGGTTCATTTTTAAGCATAGTTTTGAATGGAACTCACATTGCACACAACATCTATTTATTATAACAGTTGTATCACAGATCTAAAATGCAAAGTGAAAATACTCAGAACATGAATCAATGTGTTACTTTGGGAGAAGGGCAGCTATTTTACTTGAATCTTGAATAAAAGGGAAACAGACCCCTCTCTCTGAACAGTAACCAAAAGCTCTCATTAGAAGGTTCCTCTGTTTTCATTGATTATTTTGTAGCAACTAGAACACCTATAAATCTGATTGAATTAGGTTTTTAGACCTTTATTCCAGATAATTTCCTCTACTCATGTGGACTTTCTCAGGAAATGAGATTTAATGAGTCATAGTCCTTACTGATAATCACAGGAGAGCTCATTAGCTTTCTGTCAGATTTGTACCCACTATTTGCCCTCAATATGCTTGTGACTTACCAGAGCTAAATAGGACACAACAGAGAAAGCAGACTTAAACAGATGAAGCAGTACAGTGGATTTGAAATACTACAGAGATAAATATTTCTCCTTAATTTATTTTGAGAACTTAAAGGAAAAAAAATATCAACATGCCTTCTCTCCTTTTTTAGCCTACTTTCTCTATTGTGTTTGCATTGCTGACAGCAAGACACACAGAATTAAGGATGACATTTGAAGACTCCTTGGAGATACAGCAGCAAAGAACCAGCCTAAACAGTCCGAAATACAAGGCACTGGGGACCAGAACACATTTCTGTTCCAGAATATCAATTGTGGTTTACCACAACCCTACAAAATCTTCAGGCTATCAATGACATTGATGCACAAGGAGGGGCAGCTAAACCTGTTTTTTGACCTGCTCCTCCCACATTTACAGCTCTTTATGTCCATTTCAGACACTGTGGTTGGGTTCCTGCCTCTCAGCCCCTCAGCAGCACTGAGCCTCCTGCTGCTGCCTGCAGGGCCTGGCTGTGCAAGGGGCTCCTGAGCCCCGTGGCTGCAGCACTGGGAAAGAAGTTCCTGCTCTTCAGTGCTTGGAGCAGCAAGTTCCTCAGAGACTGGGAGATGGGAACTGTAGGTGGAGAAAGAGTAAGGCCATATACAGGTCCTGGAAGGACAGGCTGAGGGAAGCTGTTATTCTTGTTTCCCGGGTTGTTCCCAGCATTACTGATGGAATGCTGTTGGTTCCTGTGAGGTGCTGGTCCCAGCCAACTTCACAACTTGCCCATATATAGTGTTTGCTTTTATCTCTCTCTACAGCTTTCACAGAACCTTTTAGTTGAAAGGGAAAACTTACTCTGCTTCCTAGAAAACCGAGGATCACCCTGCACTCTGACAATCTGCTTTCACAAAATACCCCCTTTCCAAACATGTCTGAAGGACAGCCCAATAAGCAGGTGCCAAACCCAGGAAGGGATTTTACCAGACTGTACTATTGTAAGTATTCAATTTTTCCAGGAAATCATCCATAGCAGAAGAGAAAAACTCTAGAAATTAACAGCTTTCTCGAGCAATTCACTGTAGTTCTGATCACCAAAGCAACAAAGCACTCTTCTCAGTTTAACAGACAAAGATATTTTGTTTTAACCCTCTCCCCTCAGCCACCCTTTATACAGCTTCTCCCGTTCTTCACTCTATCTCCCATCTCTCTCTCTCTCCATTGTGTTCTCACGTTTTACACAGAGGACAGCAGTGGTTGCAAAGGCACTGATCAGGCTGGAAGGGACATACAAGAGTTGTCAAAGCAAAGCAAATTCTAAATTTCCTGTTTCCAGAGCTCATAAGAGCTGGCACAAGCCCCTTTTCCATAAAATTCTACTGATCTCCACAGATTATAATGTTAACAAAGTTTCTATAAATCATGGGAAAATTCTGAAGATGTGTGTTTTTAAACGTATTGGTCTGGTCAAGTAAAGGAATTGTCACTTGTGACTACAACTTCCTAGCATGTTTATTTTAGCACCATTAACACATCCCAGATGGGCCCAAGTTCAATTCCATCATAGAGGATGAAGATAAAACATAAAAACACATAACATATTTTGCTACTTATTTCCCAACTATTTTAATGACCTGCTTATTCCCTATAAAAGAGGACTTCTAGAAAATAGAAACTTTTAGTGAATAGCAGCTTAAAAATTATCCGAAGTCAGTGAGGAAAAGACAATTAAATGGGATCAAAGCCCTGATCCCACTCCTTTTTCAATTAAAATTGTTCAGATCCATCCCTTAATTTCACACATGCCCACTTTAGCACACATTCCCTTTGTACCCACAGCAACACACAATCTTCATTTTACATTTGGGAAACAGGTGTGTAAATGATTACTTTTGCTGCATCAGAAAGAAAAGTCAAATATGCACAGCACCGGCTACTCCTTCAGAAATGAGACCTTGTTAGACTTTCACAGGGCTTCCATTCCATTAATGTCTGAGCATTTCCATTACTGTAATTTTTGGCAGTTGTCTTCACAACCTTCCCTTAAGTTAGGAAAAATTTTTATTTTCTTTCTTCAGATGAAGAAAAAAGGCAGAGCCATCTCCCAGAGTTCCCAAAGGAAGTTTGGAAAGGAAAAGGACACAAGTGTTTTATGTCCCATGCTAGCTAACTTTTTTATGAACCAGCCCTGCAAGGTCACCAGGTCACTTGACTGTACATGCAACCACTCAATTCTCCACCCAGGAACATAACTGAAAGCAAAGACCTCAAATAACCCAAATCTCTTTTACACCTTAGAGTTTATGGTGTTCTGCACCAAATCTCACTTTCCTCCAGCTTGAATAAACTTCTGATAAAAGTTTACGTGATAATGAGATACACACCCATCTTTGGTTTTTTAAGAAAATGACCTTGGTCATCATGTAGATTGATGGGTAGAGTAACAGACTGAGAGCAGGAATTACTGTGCCTCAGTTCAGAGCTCTGAGCAAAAAAATCCACCTGTTTCATGCTTTCCCTTACTATAAATGCAAGAGGGGAACCAAGCTGTAAGAGTTTGAGATCAGCCAGTGCAAACTTGTATTTATTCAAGCTATAACAGCTTTGCATTTTCAAGGAGTAATGTAGCTTTTTATCACCAGTTCAATAGGTTTAGTGGATGAGCAGCAGTTTTACAAATCTGCTCTTTCCTGTACTTGGCACCTTCACCTCCCCAGAAACTTCATGTTGAGATAGTCTTTTCTTCCCGTTAAAAGTCTTTCCTGTGGGGCCAGTGGTGGCCACTGGAGCTGGAAGGTCCCTAGCCCAGCACTGGGAGGGGAGCAGAGACTCAGCTGTGCACAGGAACAGGTTGTACCCACATCAGGTATTCCTGAAGATCCCAGATATTTGCCTCATCAGACCAGTTGCACATTCACATATTTTTCATCTGTCATTTTCACAGCAACAGAAATTGCCAGCTTTTCATGCCATTATAGAAGTTCTTTTTCCCCCAGGAAGCTAATGGTTTTAAAGTCTGAGACATTGCAAATAAAGATTGCAGGTGTGATTCCAGCTCAGGATGACTTCAGGGTTCCAGTGCCAGTCATTAATCACCCGACCTGCACTTTCTGGGTTTATGATTTTGACAAAATCTCTTCATCTGAATTATGGCCTTGTATGTAGGGCATGTATTCTTCTATATACAATTTTTAAATACAAAGTGAAAGAGCATGGAAAAATTAGGATCTATGACTTAAAAAATTTAGTCCTTTTATGGCATAGGCAAACCGAATGCTCTTGCCTTTAACCTATGGGTTCCACTTCATATGTGGTGTATTTTTCATACATCATGGGGTTTTATAAATTTGCTGTATAAAGCACCAGAGCTACGTTACCAGCAAAATAGAAGGAAAACAAATATGTCAGGGTAATGATGCCAGGACAATTCCTTATTGAAAAAAACCAGTTTATTAATACCTTATTGCTACAAGCTAGATCTTATTATCATCTTGGGTCATTTAGAATCTTATTAGGTATTCTGATGGTGGATGAATAATCCTGTGATAAATTCTTTGCCATGTCCTTCACAGTTGTCATAGCAGGATCATAAACAGCATTTATAACAATCTAGCCTGGAGGAAAAGGCTTACAATGGTCTGTTTAACATGCAGGAAATATTCAGATCGGCCGTGTCTGGTTAAATTTGAGACCCACAGGAGAGATACCAAAGTTAAATGTAGCATGGGTTTCTCTGAAGATTAGCTTTAGAAAAGGCTTTGGGTCAGGGACAGGGGGACTAACGCCAATGATATGGCCACAAGCAGCCTTCGTTCAAGAAAGTCAGCTTGAATAAAAATGGTGGCTATGAGTTACTTTCTTACTAAAAAATCACCACATCAGGTTACTCGAGCTGCTACTTAAGGAGCATGGTTGAAATTATTTGCAATTGAATTTCTTGGAGCTCAGTCACCTACTTCAGTGATTATTATATAAAAAACTAGTGTATGCACTCACATAGTGAAAAATATGCAGATTTTTGCAGAGCTATAGGATATCTTGCCTACACTGTGTAACTTCTTGAACTCTTGCAAGCTCAGAACTGAAAGCTTCAGAACAGCTACAAAAGTAACATGGGCAAAGTAAACTCTAGGAAAAAAAATAAATATACACTGCTTTGAGTGGGTACTTTAAAAAAAATAAACCCCAAATAGTCTGCACATATAAACACACTGAACCCAGTGAATCACTTGTATCTGCAATGGAAATTTTTAGCCCTTGCTCAGGGTTTTCATTCAGCTTGCAAAGCCCACCAAGGTAAGTGTTCAGACAGCTTTCATAAACAATCCTCTACAAATCTGCCTGGGGAGGCTGATCTCTGTCCACACACTTGCCCACAGCTTGTTCAAGTGCTCCTGTAAAAGGTGCAGATATAACCTATGGCCAAAGGCAGGATACAACCCAGTATGAGCCCACTCTCATAGAACAGAGCTTGCTTGAGTTTCCTGGCACAGATTCTCTACTCTCTAAGCTGAGTTAGGCAGCCTGCTCTAGGGGAGGGTGATGATTATGACACCAGAAGCATTTTCCCTCTAACCTACTAATTCCCCTCAAACCCAGCTCTCTGGAGTATCTAGATAGTAACTATCTATGAGGCTCAGCAGGAACCATGAGAAGAAAGGTTTTTAAAGATCAGGCACTGTCAGCTCCCAACTCAGAGGCTAAATATCCTCAGAAATTTTGTGAGCTTAGGAAGTTAATTTTCAGTAGGTACCTGTGACAGAGCCTTGAACAGCAACACTGCAGAAAGAAATTAACATTCAACATCCATCTCATTGCCAAGGACCCTCTCCTTCTGTATACAGAAGTAGCACACAATCCTGATTACAAGAATGGAATTGAAAAATGCTTGCCAAGTGTGCTGGTTGAAATATGAGCCCCAGCAACGAAAGGTTACATTTCTTTCCTGGGTGCTGAGGAGAAGGAGGGTTGGCCAGTGGCTCAGGGAAAAGAGGCTGAGTAGGGCTGTCCCAGTGTCCCAGCCAAGGTCCCTGCTGTAGCTGCAGGCAGGTGTAACCTCTGGTTTGTGCAGTGAAGCACAGCCAGCCGAACCTGCCTTGCTGCAGTCACAGCTCCAGGTGCCTTGATGGAATCAGCATTTTTAGGGACATGAATCCAACCCTGGATCCTGAGCAACTGAAGTAAGTTCTAGTTTCAGTGGGCAAAACGTCTTAGAATTCTCTCTTGGATGTGAAAACCCTGTAACACACTAACAGGGCAGTTGATGTCCAGGTCAAACCAGCTCAGAGGTTCAGCACTACAAGCACCAGGGGTTCAGGCCAGACTTGCACCTCACTGCCAAGATGCCATTGCTACTGCTCCAGAATGGATATGTGAGAGCAATGTATAACTCTGCAGAATATTCCTCACAGACACTGCACTAGCTCCCAGGGAGCTGAAGTGACAGATAAACAGTGGGCAAGACTGGCTTCCAAATCACTTGGAGCAAAACAAAGAAAGATGGTAAATACTACTGAAGGAAAAACAGTATCCCAGTAATTCCAAAGGGAAGAGATTTTCAAAATATCCCTTATTTTTCCAAATTAACTTGCATTTAATTTTATATCCTCAAGTCTGAATGAAACTCCCTCTCCTCACTCACTCCCCAGAAAACAGAAGTATTTGTTAAGAGGTTTTCTGGGACCTGGCTTGGCACCCCCAGTGAAACACCTCTTCTGTTTTCCTCATGCACTGAGATCCATTTAAAAGAAACATTTTCATTGAAAATGTAGGTGTACACTAGAACTCAAAATGTGCCCACACACATATTTCCCACTGGCAACCAGTCAGATTGCAGCCATGCTCCTCTGCACCATTCTGGATACCTGTTAGGAGCACCTAAACCAGCTGTCCTTTGGAGCCACTCAGCTGTGAATAAGCAAATGCGTCTGGAGTACAAACCATTGATTAGATCAACTACCGATACAATTCCCGGTGAGTGAGTGCTTTGTACATTCCCTAACAATGTCTTAAGTGCTGCCAATTAGAGCTTAAATGTCTAATTAACAAGAAATAGACAGAGTTCTCTACTGCTGATTTAGGAGGGGTGTGGCAAATAACTCTACCTGCACAACACAATGAGATTAAGAGAATGAGAAAGTGAAAATTAAATGAGTTTAGTAACATCTGGACAGCCTTAATGTGTGTGTGTATATTTAAGTGTGTGTCTATGTGTATATTGATTTATATATATATATATGTATCCCTGGAGACATTGTAAACCCACCTGAATGCAATCCTGTGTCACCTGCTCCAGGTGACCCTGCCTGGGGAGGGGGGTTGGAGTGGAGAAATTCCAGAGGTCCCTTCCAGCCTTGACTATTCTGTGATTCTGTGAAATAATGTGGATATGAATTTTCTTGGCTTATTTATCTTGGCTTTTAGAATAAACCATCATTGGTTTCTTTTGATTTCCCCTTGATTTCCCTTGGCTTCTCCTAGAAAATACAATCATTTTTGAATATAAAGTAACTGTAAAATAAGAACCTATAGAACAGTTCATTTGGCTGTAATAAAAATTATGATCCTGGAATTTAAGTGTTTGAAAGCATCCTTGTAAGCAAATAATGTATGGACCAGACTGTACTTTTCCTTTAAAAGTGTATCATGCATTATTGACATTCCTCTTACAACAAATGAGACAGAGAAAAGGCAAAATAAGAAACTCTACAATGCAAACTTAGTGCTTCCATTGCAAGTCTGAGCAGTTCATCAATAGAGATTATGAACTACTCTGGTTGGTTTAGAGCCAGTTGCTCAATATGTTGATAAATCCCTTGCTCACAAACAGCCCCAGCATTATTTCTCATGGTTCAAAGCAATTTTCCCCTCTTGACCAGGATTAGACTATACAACTGCCAAGAGCTACACAAATAAATGCAGTTTGGTGCTACCTAGAACAGAAATCTGCTGAGAAAGACATTTGAAACTGGCAATAGATGCAGGCAATGCAAATAATTTTTCTGCATAGATGGATGATGCACCAGAGACCAGCTCTTACCATAAAAAGCTACAATAGCAGATGTCAGTGAAATAATATTTAGCAATGACATGGACATCCTACAAAACTCAATGAGGAAAAAAATCTTCTCAGATACACGTGTATGTTGTTAATCATAATTAAGGCAAGTGTGACAGTTTCTTGGCAACAGACACCGAGTTCCCTTCCCTGACAAACAAATCCTGCAGGAATACTCTCTTTCATTACATCAAGCCTGCAGTTCTTTACACTAATATCCTCCACTTGGAACACCCCAAGTCATAGGGAAACTTTTGTTTTGTCAATTGTTTTTTGCTGGGTAATCCCATGATGACCGTCACCAAAGAAAAGAACAAGTTTCTCATTAGTAACGTAAAAAGAGCTTCAAAAGCCAGTACTATAAACAAGCACATATTATACTGTTGTAGACAGGGCTGGGAGAGCAGGGACAAAAGAGATTCACAGCATCCAAGTTAGGGAAATAATGCCAACCATATCCTACAAGGAGACTCAGAGCTGCACATGGAAAAGCAGAGCATGACTACCCTAAAAGCAGCAAGTGGATGACAGTCACTCTGAAAGGTGTTTTTACTTGCATAATATATCTGATATATGCATAATAGCCTCTGTAACACCTGGCTATCAGCACCTATGTGTAAACACTGCCAAGAAAGCAATTTATATGAGTGCATATTATACATACATATATATAAAATAAGTATACATGTACACTTACTACTGACCTTTGAGTGATCAGGGGATTATTGATTCTTCAACAACAAAAACCTGATGGTATGGAGGGAAGGAAGCATTTTCAGAGAACTTCTGTTATCCTCCCTTCTTTAAAAAAACCTTTTTTGATGGCAAGGTTTTGGTCAGCTGAAAGTTTTTCACTCACAACAAGTCACATTTTACCATGATGCATTAATTTTTTTTATAAAAGAAAAGAAGGTTGAATAGAGAATGCTGAACCATTTAAAGAATAAGCTATAAATGCATGTATTAGCTAAAAGGCTTGCAAAGAAAAATGGTTATGATTCTAAAAGACGGTGTAAATACCACAGAGAGAAAAGAAATCCCTTACAGAATATATAATTACATTACTGATAATTATATCTCAGTAATGAGGAAATTACAGCAGAACACCAGCAAAGCATCTCACAATAAATTGCACAAGTTTATGGAACAATCTCTTCAGGGAAGTGTGGAAACTCCCTACATCATCTGAAAGCCATAAAACACAGGAGACAAAACACATTCACAATGTGCTGTGGGGACAATACAGAGCAGCAAGAGAGATGGACTGGCCATTTCCATTTCTCAGTCCTGTGCCACAAGCCTGGCAGTGGGGTTTAAAATCACCACCTCTGCTATCTTCCGATTTTGTTGTCTGTTCCTGGCTGTATCTCACGTTAGTGAGATCCCACCGGGTTTAGCAATTAGCATGAGGAAAGCAGTATGATAATCAGAAGAAATTAATGGTTTAAAAACATAATCTTACACTTCCCATGAGACTTGTTCCATACAACTGGATTCTCCAAGAAAAAGAAAAAGGGGGGGAAAAAAGAAAAAAAAAGAACAGGTAATTGATTCTTATTAAGAGAATGATCTGCCACAAAATGCTATCCATGTGAAAAAGATGTTAATTTTAAATGGTCTCAGGGTCAGTGTGAACCCCTTCTCTGACTGGCTTTCCGAGGAAACGAGGGATCCTCAATGCCACCTCTGCTTTTGCACCGACTCGAACCTGAGCACAATAGGTTTTCATGTGCTAACAACCAGCAGCTGGAAAGGGAGCATGGTGTGACAGTGAAATAGAAATCTCTAAACTATTTCAATGAGAAAAGATAATTTCTCCACCTTTCTCAGTCAATTGTATGAAGATAGGAGAGCTCATGAGTCATGGATAAGCTACAGATATTGTATTTGACCATGTCCATTGCTGAATTTTTATACACCTCTTGGAAAAACTGAGTTACAGACTATTTCCATGGTTAACTACACTATTAAACGTGTGTTATTTATTCTGGCTTAATTCCTGTCTCACTGCATTGTTTAATAATGCAAAAAAGCAGTTAAGTAAAGCAGAAAACTCTCAGTAAATGTCTTGCCCTACTTCAGTAAGTGTAGAATCTAAGTGGACCTCTTAGGGACTTAAAAAATATATAATATTTAAAAAATAGATAGAAATGCTCAAGCACTTCAGTCCAAAATAATGCTTCCTTATACTCAGTAAGTCAACCAGCTCTTGATTAAAGTAATTTTTCAAGATTCTAGGGGGAAAAGAAGTTTTTCATATAAAGCTTTTAGACAAAACAATAGAGGTGCTTCAACTCCACAATTTCTTTATAAATTTTTCTCTATAAAGTGTGAGCAGCATTTTTTCTGTGAACCTTTTCATTAGCCGTGCGTGCTGTTAATCACACCGAGCAGCCGCGCCTCAAACATTTGCTGAAGCCAAAGGGAAAGGCTGCGCGCAAACTTTCGGTGCTGCGGCAAGCCCAGCCCCGCGGCGCAGCTTCCCTCCACTGCCCGGCAGCTCACACGGCACAGAACACACGGGATGTCCGTGTGATCCAACGCCACCTGCTGATCCCTGTCCCCTCTCACAGGACCACTTAAAATTACAGTTTTCGTTTCCGAGAAGGTAAGCTAAAAAGATTTAAAGAAAAAAAAGAAAGAAAGAAAGAAAGAAAAAAGTAGATAACATTCCCAATCGCAGAAAGTTGTAATTAAAATCTTTACGTGTCTATAAAATGCGAAAAGGTTACTGCTAATTCTAAATCTAAGATCCCAAAAGTTTGTTTTGGTTTGGGGGCGTTTTAATTGTTTTGTTTTGTTTGTTTGTTTAAAAACAGTTTACTATAGCATGGCAAGAACAAGTCACGTGCGGAAGGCAGATCGGGGACTGAGCTCGGCAAGAGGCGACGCAAACAAAACTGAAATCAGCCACCACCAAGACACCGATTTCTCCTTAGCCCCAGCCCCACCCGTTTCACAGCAGGGAGGGAACAGTGCCCGTCCTGCAGCAGAGGCGGCTGCTGGTGCCTCCCCACGCTGCCCTTCGTCCTGCCTGGGACACGAACTCCACGCTCACACCCCAGCACAGCCCCGTTTTACCTGGGAAAGCTGCAGCTTATTAACCTAAGGAGGCCTGATTTGAAGGGATATCTATTCCAGACATCGGGAATCTCTACATTTCTGGATTACAACTGATTTTTAACATGCACAGCTTGTGCTCCTCACAGACCTGGAGCCCCCTTCAGAACCAGACACCAGCTTGCAGCATCGTGTGCCCTTAGTGGCTCCAAACACAGCATCTGTAATATTAGTGCAGGAAAAACCAGGAGAAATACTGTATTCAGACAGATGTCAAAACAGTTCTTTTTCCCCAGGGACAGTCTGCCTGACTGCCCTGCTGGTTTTGTCATTCTGAGAGCTCAACACAACTCTATTAGGATAAATTTTGTCATAAGATAAATTGCATGCTCAAAATGCCTCCTGAAGTTTCAAAATCCACAATTAACAATTTCATATTCATAATGGTAAACATCAATACATCTTCCTTGGAAAGAAACTACCATCTGCATAAATTTAATGTGTACTTCATTACAGTGCTATTGTGGTAGGAGACTCATGCCACTATCTCTCTTGTGAAGTCTGAAAATATGTGCTAGAAAAATGTTGATGACATTGTGCTTTCCTAGGTTGTTTTCACAGGCTTCACAAAACAAGCAGATATGTCCACAGAATATGTTCATGATTCCAGGGGAGAAACAGACCTGACCCTCAGAGGGGTAACAGACACTGCATTTTTATGTTTTATAAGGCTGGACATCTAAGACCAATGGAAGCTCACCATGAATTGGGTTGATTTTTTTGTTTAATTTATACTCTGCAATGGAATATCAACCTGTAGAGAAGCTAATAAAGGAGCCAATGTTGAAAAGGCAATACCTTCTAAAATTCAATGTATTTAAAAGGATGTATATTTGTCAAGTATCTTTCCCTGCTGTCCAGTGCCACCTTTGCACTTTTGCAAAAGCATGACCTGGAAATATATTCTCTTTGGTTTTGTCTAATTTCTCAGTACTAGAACCTTGTTCTATCTGCTTGAACTGGGTTAATTTACTAGAAAGCTCTCATGGAGCTGGACCTTTTTTCCAAGCATTAGATGCTGTGTGTCACAGTCAGCCCCTTGGCATTAGGAGTAGACTCCGTAACAAATACATAACAGCACATGATTGATTGTATTCTCAGATGGAAATAAAGGAGAAGGTTGCAGAGAATTTGGAGTTTGCAGAGGATGTGCCTGATGCTTTCTTCTTGCAGAAAATACAGTAAATCTGCATGAAAGATTGCAAAAAGGATTTGATAGAGGATGTCCAAGCAGCAACAAAAGGAAAAAAATCCCATGAGCTTTTTTGGAACTGGAGGTAGCCAGTCAGAGCAGATGATAAAGGTGCACAATGGAGTAGCAGATCTGGCAGTTCAATCTGCTTTGCCCCAGATCATTCTGGTTATACAATTGTACCCATGGCATACAGAAAATCAGTCTGATCTGTAGCAAAGATACATTGCCCCCTTATTTGTAAGAACAACTTACAGCAGAGACATTCCAACAGGTCCAACTAGTACTATTAGAAATATGAATGTTTACTATTTCCTTTTATAAAGGAAGGATTAGCATCACTACCAAAGAAGGAATGGCAAAGACTTTAAAATAAAAGTCTTTGATCCTCTGCCATATGGCTCACCAGGCCTAACTCCATAACACTCTTCTCTGAATCTATTAAACAATTCCATAATTTGCAGACTCAATGTCATCACAAAGTGTATAGAGCTGACCACAAATAAGAATTAGTCAGAATTGTGAGTCACAACAGAAAACAGTAGCTTATTGTTTTTCTGAATTTCTAAGAAAAACACTCTGGTGAGAAGAGGTACAGAATTTTAAAGCAGCTGTTTCATTGGTAGAGGTAGGAGTTATACACACTGTATAAAAAGGAAATTTTCCATGCCTCTATAAATGAACAGCCCCCCTCTGCAGGGCAATGTGCTGTTGGTTTCTGAGGCACTGATGCTTTATTTTTACCAAGGACTTACCTAAGTTGTGGCAACAGTAAGAAGATATTTTCTGACTTCAAAACCAGAGACAGGCTGTTAAACACCCAGTGTTCTCCAGCATTCTTTTCTTACCATCTAGTTTGTTATTTTTATTATGAATCCTGTGTTCAACTGCTAATTTTCTAATCAACTGAAAAAGCAAAATACTGCTTAATCTAAATGATAACATAATTATAGTGAAATCAGATGCACCACTGATTGAAGGCAGACTCAATCTGAAGAGAGTGATTGGTGCCTTTAAAATGGCATCTTGGGATAACAGCAAGGAGCATAAAAGGATTTTTAATGCTAAGTTACAGTTGATAAGTAAATCCTATGACACAGAGCTATTTAGAAAGATAGAAGGAAACAAGATTAGGGTGGAGATTTTTTGTCACAGAATCTCCTAATTCTTTGTCTAAGAAGTGTCATCAGTGAAGGAAAAATAATTCAGTAAAAGATGTTCATTATTAAAGTGTTTCATCTACCTCTCCTAAATCACTCCAGCTACATGTTCTGTCAAGATAATTTGAAATTTCTGGTTTATTTGCTGATCTGCTAAAGGAACTCTAGTTTCTCCCAAATTAGCTTTTGGTCCTCTAGAAAAAGAAACATTCTATTTCATTTTCCTTTTCTATTCCATACATCTCAGGTAGCTTCTGACTGACCTGGAAATCATAAGACTAAGTTAAAAATGGTGGAGATGGCTTTTTAATTTTTAGGTGGTTCTGTTTTAAGTTGGACTTTCACAACGCCAACACATCTCCTCATTCCAGGTATCTAATCAATTCTTCCCCAAAATAATTTTAATGAGCAGTGATGTACTCAGATGGCTATTTAAGAAGTCATAACATTCTTTAAAAAAACCCAGCCAAACTAAAGAAACCAAGAATTATGTGGCAATAAGATCACTATCACCACTGTAGTGTGAAGTTCCATCTCATGTCCTGCTTCCAAGTGACTCTGGGCATGTCATTCCCCATTTTTACATCCTAAGACGTTTGACCACCCTAGAGCGTGGGCAGAGGAAACGATTCTCACTCTGTATCTGTTCAGATGCACAAATTCTCATTGTGCCAGAAAAATGTTTGTAGTGCAGGCAGAGTGTCAGTGTCATAGACTGAACACCCCTCCTCATTTCCGTGTTTCTTCCCTCAAAAAATTCTGATATAAGTGATTTAATTCCCACTACCTAAATTCCTTTTCTGGTAGCTGAATATCATTAGTGTCCACTACCTTACTCCAAAGTGCAGACTAAGTCACTGTGCTGTCACAGAAATAAGAAAGGGACCCCTGTTACAACCATGTGAGCACTTGAGTGTTGCAACAGGCTTTTGATCCATCCCTTCATGTTGCTCATTACTCAAATTCCCTTAGAGCTTAGCCTATTTTTTTTGTTTGATTTTTACTTAGGCTCCATGAGGGTTTGAGATCGAGATTCCTAAGTTTCTACACCATCACTTCAGCTCTGATTCAACAGTTTCTTATGTGATCATACAAAAGATGGAAGCAATTTTAAATGTAACTTTTTCTTTAAGCCTTATTACAGATGGGTGTATAAGAAGTACAGGTCATTTTTCTAATATGAATTTGTCAAGTCAGAAAACTGAATACAGTGATGATGCACTGGAATTTGCTATTCAAGCCCACTTTATAAATGCTTTCTGATGCTGAAAGGACCTGAAGAGTTTTTACTGGTGAAGCAGAGCAAACCAACTAACATCCATCTGCCTACATCATTTGTCTCTACAGCAAATAATCCTCAAGGTACAGGTAACCTGGAAGCCACTGCATACACTCAAACATATTTTATTACAAGAAAGGAAATTCCATGGTATTTCTTTATTCAGAACTATCAATATCTGTAGCATTTGTTGTCATTGGCTGAAGTTCCACACAAAACTTCCAGCCCAATCCCATTTTCTTTTTAGAGCTTTTGTTAGCACTCAGAGCAATCTGTGATCAAATACAGGCAGAGCATTCTGATACAAATCCATCATACTGGAGATGGCCTGAGTGAAACCTGAGTTTTCTGGACTTATCTCTTGTAACAATTAAAGATGCACTGCATTAATTTTACTAATCTTTAATAGATACAATTGGAATTAGGTTCCCCAAAGGGAGGATTTGAATGTGTATTTACCAATAGAGGAGTGAAAATGATTTATCAGAAATAAAACCAGAATGTTTAGTCTAATTGATTTCTTGGTTATTTGAATATAACTCACATTTTATTTAAGGTTGTTTGTCTAGAAAAACAAGATTGCCACTGGAAACAAGAAATCCCTTAGCTTTCTTCTTTCCACTGGCAATCTGCTAACAGCAGCAAATTACATTCAAATTGCACATCAACTAGTATTAGTATTAATTGTAAACTAACCTCAGTTCACTTAATTGTGGGCATAATGAAGTATTACAATTAGCCATAATTTATTATTTAAATAAGAAATATCAATATTATTTAGAGCAGGTGCCAATTACAGCAGGCAGTGAAATACATTGCCAAAAAGGATTTCAATTAGAAATTCAATTTCAGCAAAGACAAAGGTCCCAGTCACCCTGTGAAAGAGCCAAGAGCCTTGATTTGCCTGACATCCATGGGGAAGGAAGGCAGGAACGTGGAGCTCACCTGCACTGTGGGTTTTGGGGTTGTTCTGGAAAGGTGGTGACAGGCAGACCTGCAGAGCTCTGCACAACAGCTCAGTACAGCACTGTACAGGAGAGAGAAATTTCTACACACATCCACCACGTTCAGCATCCACGTACCAGTGTTTGACCATAAAATTCCTTTGGTCAAAGTCACATTTCATATCTATATAGTGACTACTGCTTGAAATTCTCTTTGCTTAGTACAGTGATAAATACAAAACCTAGTTTTCAAAGGATTTGGATGCAAAAACTCTAGGGCTGAATAAGTGTTCCTTTTTCAGTATTTTAAAACTTTCAGAATTCCTTCCTAGCTTCTTATTCCAGTTCTCTGCAGTTTTGAGCAAAGTAGTAAATGCTGAAGTTTAAATCCCCCCTGACATAAATTTGGATTGAGGATCCTTAGGTCTCCTATTAAAAAAGAATGTATCTAGTTGAGTGTTTCTACACAGAGTTATCTCTCAGGAGGAGGACATTCACTCACAATACTCATGTCAAACTTACTATTAGATAGAGTAACCAATGCTTTTGTCAGAACATGTTTGTCTCTGCTGTAAGGAAATTGCATCCACCAGAACAGTATCTGCCAAAGTGGAAACAAGAAGCATCTATAAAACACAATTTATTAATTTATACTAATTAAACTTTATACTAAAGATGACGTGCTAGTGCAGCTAAAGTCTAAATTTCTCAGCTTTCATATATTCTCACTGCTTCCTACCTCAGTTTGTATAATTATAAATCAGATGTAGCAACTCCAGGTTAGCAAGCAGGAAACATCTCAGGGGAAAAAAGCCAAAACAAGAAACAGGTTTTCTGTATTCCATGATTCCCTAGAAGTGCTCCTGGATTATGTTGGACTCTAAAACTGGGGCTGTCAAATGAATGTTGCCAACAACAAAACACAGCATCAGCAATTCTTTTAATTTTTCTGGTATCTGAAAGCATTAGTCAGTTCCTGACTTCATGGTGCAATAACACAAAGCAAGGAAAAGATTTTGATTACCTAGGAAATGGTGAAGAGAGAAACTGCAAGCTGAAATATGCTGCAAGTATGCTCAAGTTTCAGCCACAGGCCCATGGTGATAGAACTTTTCTTGCTGTACATTAAGATAATTTCAGTATACTACAATTATGTGCCTAATTAAAATTAAGAAATTAGAACACAGTTAAAAGGAATGATATTTTGCTCACAGCTAATTTCATTAAAGTATTAATGAACAGGACTCATTTTATGGCTAGAGGGCAACTACTTTCTGCAAAGTACTTCCATGCTAGCTAATTTATTCATGCATGAAAAACAATCCAATGAGAAATGAGTGAGCCGGGAACTGCTGGTCCTAATTAAAATATTTAAAACACCATGTCTATTCTGTTCCATCCAGCCAAAGACCTAAGCTAGGAGCCAGCACGATACCAATTAACATGGAACAAGCAAACACACAACACCCACAGATTCTGATTAAAGTGCATATTATTGCACCATACAATATATTGTTCTACACATGTATGTAAATGTTTAATTAACCCATGTCTAAATCTCTGTAATGTTCAGGAATTGATACTCTAAATCCTAAACAAGTGACAATCAGACTGCATGATGTTCACTTTTATTTATAACAATGCTTTCTTAGCACACTCATCGGAGTCATCCTGCAATTACGCAGTGAATTTCTTAAGGGAGGGAGGCGAGGCAGAAGCAGAGGAGGGAAAAGGAACAGGCAAAAGATTTTCTTCTCTGCATTTTAGACAGCAATGAGATTGCCGGTTGCCAAAGGCTTGGAAATGGAATGAAATGTTGGGTTAGCCTCAGGTAATACAATATTTTTCATTAATAATTGAAAGAAGAGGCTGGGACTAAGCCCATTTGTCAGTCTTGGACGCCAGCAACAAAAACAAAATAAAAGTGCTTCCTTTATAAACCAAAGAACTGTTTGTGGGGGAGGAACCCCAGGGATGGCTCCCACTAGAGAAGAACACTGCAAAGGCTCAGAGAGAAGTTGGAGCCTTGCAAACTTACTAGAAAGCAGGATCAGAAAACCAGAAAAGTCTCTAAACTTTACTTCATACATAGACGAGAAAATCTGAGTTCAAGGAGACTTGAAAAAGCAGAAATTTGCCTCAGTTTGCACCATCATAGGTCTTCCTTTTTGAAAAGTTTCTAGGGTTGTTCCTCTCCCCTCAGTTAAAGCCTTGCATGAGAAATCTGGTTCCCCATAGATGGTTTTCTTCCCCTTTTCTATGCATTCCCCTAACAAAATTCATATACCAGTTTCTTCATTAAATGCAGCAAGTGAAAGAAAAGAAATAGCCTTCCCTTGCTTTTTCTGGCCTATTGGTAGACTATTTTCTACCCTTCCCTAAATGACAAGCTTTGCAACATATTGATGGAAGTGTCCAAAAGAACCCAGAGTTGCCAGAAACCTCACCACAGAAGCTCTTATGAAAACCTTCCTGTTATCAAACCATGCAATTCTGTTATCACAGCCAGCACCCAAGCAAATTAATGTGTGCCCTGTCTTCATGCACTGGCTGTGAGACAGGAGTGAGCCCACACCTACTCTGAGTCTTTCCAGGCTCAGATATTTTGTGCCTTGGACTTGCTCCTCACCTTTCTCGGGCTCAATGGCAGAAGCTGAGTGCTGTAATCTTAGACCAGGGATGCAAAGATACATGGCCAAAAGGGAAAGAGGTAGGAAGAGCCAGGGAGCTCAGAAACACTAAGAAATTTGGAAGGCAGGTGAGGTCTGAATGCAGAGGGCAGTGAAAAGCTGCAAGGAGCTTTTAAGGAAGACATACAGGCCAAGGACAATTAAAATTCCTGGCAGAGGAAGCAAAGAGAAGTGTTTGTAGGGGGAAAGAACAAAAAAAAAAATAAGATCTGAGGAACAAAGAACTGAAGAGGGCAAAGAAAACGCAGGTTTAAACCCAGTGGAAGGAGACATCCTTGTGGCAAAGAGATATGAGCACATAATCTCAAGTCAGGTGAACACAAAGAACAGAAAAACTAGCAAGAGAGCAAAGTAATTACCAGTGAAATGAACAGTTTGTGTTACAGTGCTGGGATACAACAGGCAGTTGAAATACACTCATGCCTAAGGCACATCTAAACCACTCCAGAGAAAGGCCACCTTGCTTTGACAGCATTAGTTTGCAGTCAGGAAGTTATAACTTCCCATGAAACAGATCTGCACCAAAATCAGTTTCAACACCTCTGCTGCTGCCATTTGCTGAAAGTGAATGTAGACTGTAGTGTCTTCTAAGACAAAACAATCCTATAGCCCCCTATAATGTCTTCAGTCTCCACATGTGCATTCTGGTCTTTTCCACCAGTTTAAGCAGTGAGCTACACTTCACATCCCACTCCAGTTCCTGCTCCCTGCTCAGTCTCTGCTGCCACAACAGCACAACCCAGTCACATTCAGGATCCAGCTTGAGGTGCAAGACAGAAAGAGGACTTAAGGCTGCTTTAGTCCATCCTCATCTCTATTGTTCTTGCACTCAGGACAATTACCTGACCCAGTCCATGTAGGGACCAATGCATAATCATTTTCCGATATCATGGGTGTTTATTGCCAGCCAATGTTGTTTCTCTTTGTCAGTATTTTTAGAGCTGAACTGGAAAAATATACAAAAAGGTTCCATAGTTCCATATTCTAAAGCCTGGGAAACACCTTTACTGCCCACGCAAGACTAAAGTTTTTGTGGTTTGCCCCCACTCCTCAAATTCTTAAAACATTAGCTGCACATCCTGAGTAGTAGTACATTTGTGACCCTTGTAGTTCTATACATTTAAGATAAATCATGCCTCATACTAAATAATTCAGCCACCTGTCCTTCCCAGCAGATGCACTTAAATGTCTTGTGTCCCATGGTAACCATTGAGGGAATTTTGCTACAAACTACTTCAAGTGGAACCAAGATTCTGCTCACTCAGCATGACTGGCAAGATCAGGACCAAAGACAGCTCTGGGTTATCAGTTTGGGGTTTTTTTTTTTAAATTTTTTGATTCGTCCCATACAAGCAAGAGTGGATACAAATACAATATGCAATTGGCTTCAGTGTTGAAGATCCTCCTTGGTATTCAAACAGCTGACAGACAAAGAGCCTTCACTTCGCCTCAAACTCTAGTTGAAGTGAAGGAAGGTCTTCCAAACAATCTGTGGATATTTTCTCAGTAAGGTGTCTTCTCTTTGCAAAGACCTAATCTTTTCCTTGACATCTGCAATGAAATTTGAATATCCTCTGTATGCTGCATACAAAGATGGAAGTTACTGATGACAGCCAAACCTCTAAACAGTATACCCCTATGGATTTGGGGATTTTTACAGACACTGCAAAAGCAATGTTTATCTGAGATATCTGATTTCCTGCATTCTCTAATGGGAAATTGTGCTTTCACTTGTGTTCTAAATTATGCGGCGTAGGTTAATTTCAACATTCTCAAGTAGCAGGAGCAAAGAGCAAACTTCAAAGAAGACACTACATTTTTATGCATCTTTAGCCAGACAAACATTAGTCCTTTCCCCTAACTGAAGCAGCTATTCTAAAGAACGTTAACTGTTTTCTAAATATTCAGATGTTCTGTTGTCATAGTTTCATAAAGTAATGAACAGCTTCTTAATATTTAATAAACCTTGCCTGCTGTCCCCAGGCAGGGAGCACAGACTGTTGATAGCCAGCTACTAAATGTCCATTAAAATACAGTATCTCTCTTTAAAAGGTACTTAACAAACAGGTTTTATCACCTGCAATGAAATGTTAATTGCTTCAGCCACCAGACTGAAATGGTCTTATCCTACAAGAAACAGATGGGGAGCAGGGAAAGCTGGTACTTCCTGCACTCTGTTGTGGCTCTGATGGAGCCCTTACCCTGTGACAAGTGCTAGTTACTGGTGCCACTGCGCTCTGCCGTGTGGCAAAGTGACAGACCAAAGGAACTGGGACAGTCAAGGAATGCTGCAGAGAAGCTATTTATAAAGCTGCTTCTCGGGAATCTTGTTTATTATCTCTTGTGTGCAGTGCAAGTCAGAACATATTGCAATAATGATCTTCACTAATTGGATACAGAAGCCATTAATACAGAACAATAATATTTGTACACTTTAGTTCTGGCTTTTTATGTTCTCAAAGCAAAAACTAATACTAATGGGCTGTGAAAGAAACAAGGGAAAACATAAATGCAGCTTGGACCAGCCCTTTGGTGCTCCCAAATTCGAAGACCATCTATGCACTGGATCCTGGCTGGACTGATGGCCATGTGGCCTAAAGATGTGTCAAAATGCTCTGAAAGAAAGAGCCACAGAAAAATGAAATTCTTATCTCCTGCCTGATCTACACAGATGTGCAAAGAACTCTACACATCCAAAGAACTGTTCTGTATCTGCACTTATCTGGTGATACCACCTTTGTCACCTAACTCTCCTCACAAATATCCTACATTGCAAACACAGACATCATCAGTTTGAAATACAAGATGTATGTTAATATCAAAAGACAAAAAAATGACACAATCAGAAATAAATATGAAAACTATGTCACCAAAACCCCATGCAGCTGACAAGGAGTTTGGCTCTGGCTTTATAGGAAACATGGAAATAGGAGGATAATAGGCTGCTTTAAAAATATAGAATATATTTTTATATATCTCAACTAACTCTAAGAATTTTGTGCAATGAAGTTTGTAATTTTAGACTATATTTCATGGTATCTAGTGCCGAATTATATCCTTTTCTAACCCAGAGATGGGGCAACTGAGAGGCATTTTAAAATCTTTTATTCCATTTTCAGCCTCATGTGAAGGGTGAGACAATATAGTTAGTTCAATGGCTGAAGAGAAGGAACAAACATTACTAGAGAAACACAATCTGCATTTTGAAATCAAAAATAATTGGAGATCCTCAAAAGTTGCACCAAGTTCTGATGAGAGATTGCCTGCCATGAGGCTGCTATTGAGCCTGACTGCCAGCAGCCTGCAGTTTCCAATGGGAGTTTCTACCACATGAACTAAATATACACTCTATTTATATACATTTATATACTATATTTTCATATTTATATATACACACTAGCCCTCATACACTACAGTTCACTGTTGCATATTATGGAGGAAAGTAGTTTCAGCCTTGAACTTTTAAAACATTTAACATGAACATATTAAAACATTTCCTTTGTAATTCAGAGGCCTTGACACCTTTAGATTGAAAGACTCCCACTCTGAGTAGACACTGTAATTAATCAAGAAATGGGTATTGAGTAAAAGCTACAGCTTTCAGTGGTAGGCAGAACAAAAAACCCTGAAGCATCAAATTTCCAAATTTCTTCAACTTAATAATGATCTGCAAATTCTTCAAGACAAACTCATTTAAAATTTCCTGGTACTGGGTACCTCTCTGCACAACCTTTAGAATTTTTTTATCATAACATGGCTCAAAAAACCTCCACTTCTACAGGAAGACTTGTACAGCAGCTCCGGAATTGTGTGTCCTAACGGTGGATTTCCATGACACTGCACTTTCAGCTATCTCCATATTCATAGAGGCAGTGAGGAAACATCTGTGGAGTCTTTAAGGCAAAGAAAATAAAGCCTAAACAGTCTGAGTTGAATAATGAATGAGAATATGTGAAGCTTCCAAACAAACAGAATGACTGACTGCCTGTGGAACACAGAATCTTGAATAAAAATGCCATTGGTACAGCATTCAGAACCTGTCTTTAAATACACCTTCCACAGCACTCACGACACACAAGAACATTCTTGAAATTCTGTTGTTCAAGCCTAGAGGATTTCTGAGTAAGGAATGCTGGATAGGGCCCACTCTTGCCCTTGCATTGTGATTGGGTTTGATGCTAAGTCTATAAACAGTTTTATTGACACCTATACAGTTATTCCAGCTAATAGTCAAAGACACCGGCCCATGAGATGTTAGGAATTTTCACACAAACATCTTTGACATATTTCTTAAAGATGCCTATGTTAACCCTCTGCTACCTGTGCTGTGGCTGCAATCAAATATTGAGAGGTCATTATTTGTATCCCACATGACTGGATGCACCAACAGTTGAAGTTAGAGCCCATCTCTAAAAAAAAATCAAATAAATTTCTAAAAGCATTTCATCACCTGTTTGGTTGTGATTTGGTGGCTTTAAGAACCTTTAAAAATATCAACCCCACCTGGAGCCTAAAGTTCTGTTTTAACCTGGAGCCTACAGTTCTGTAATGATTGGTATCTGATTGTACCAACAATCTTAAATCAAGAACATATTTCCTTTTCATAAGAGTCCATAAAAGGTAGTTTCATTTTCCTACCACCTTATTATACCTAATAAGCTCTGTCTGTTGAGGAACATTCTGGAGATTATCATCTTCCAAAGCAGAAGAGATCTCAGACAATTAAAATATTGCAAGTGCTGATTGCTGTTGATAATATTAGCTCTCAATAATTAATTTGTTTAAGAAGATATCTGATACTTTATTTAGAAAATAATTATTCCTATAAACAATCATTAAAACTATACACATGCTGCATAAACTGGAGATGCCCTGAGCAATGATCCAAAGAGCAAACCTATCAGAGGAACACGTCAACAAGCCTGTCATCAAAATAGCCCCTTCCACCAGCCCCAGATGCTGCACTCTTATTATAACTTGGATTAACTTTAAAATATATATAACTGCTGCTAGAATTTTAAGTAGAAAACAGCCTTTTTTTTATTATTTTGATATCACAAAAACCATTACAGACAACCTTCTCCCTCTGAACAAAAGGACTTTACATATGTACTGTAACTCTTTTCTCTGTGGGTTTGAAATTACACACAGTAGTGCCAAAGGTAAGTCATTTCTAGAGGTTTAATACATTTCTGATTTTTTTTTCCCTCCCTCTTGTGAAATATATTTGTGGCCCACAGCAATCACTTTAGACTTTTTAGACACGTCCGGATAGAGATAGATGACACAAGTAATCTACTTATCTTCCTTTTCCATCACCAATAAAAGTGACAGCCTGCCTAATTAGGCCTAATAAAGCAGCAGCCGAGAGAGGGGCTCCGCAGCGATCTAAGGAGGAATGGCATTGACCCGCAGATACAGGTGCCGCCTTGAGGCAGTACTGGTATTGCTTTATCTTCAACGCATTACAGCCAGCTCATACCATATTCAAATGCAAGTAGCATGTTTTTCTCCTCAATTCTTAGATCAAGAACAAAAAAAAAAAAAAATTCTCGTCTAATCAAAAAAGGCACTGACAATTTTTCAGCCTCACATTAAAAGCAAAGAGTCATTCAGAACAGTGCACTCCATATTCTATTTTATAATATCACTTTAAGCTATTTCTTTGAATCACAGACATTTCTTTGTTAGGAAGGAAAATCAAAAATTCATCAGAAGAAGTTCTCAGGTTTTTTTTTTTTTTCTTTTTCTTCCCCACCCCTTTTTTCCTTCCCTACCCCCCTCCCCCTTTCCTTCAAACAGGGCTATTGCATGGGGTTTTTAGCTGGAACCAACATTTATAGAAGTTACGGATCCTTAAGCAATTATTAGTGGTGAGACTTTGACACGCCTGAGAGTTGTCAACAACTGACTTTAAATAAAGTGGGAAGGAAGGGAAATAAACAGTACTCAGCAAAATTAATACACAGCCTTGCAAATTAAAGATGTAGTGTTTTTTAAACAAGGAAAAAAGTGAACTTTGCATGAAAGAGCATTTTAAGTATATCGCCGTAAAAATGATCAGATTGTCAATTGGCATGAAAGTAAATCAAATCTGCAGCTATGTGTGATAGTTCTACATTTGCTCAAAACAAAACAATCTTGTTTTTTTTCTATCTGCAAGTGTTCTTCATTCTTATTAGTCCAGATGGCCAAAGGCTATTTTTGTTCAACTGGTCCTGGAATACCACCACTTTCAGTACATTCCTTGCCAGTGGAGGGTTTGTACCAGGAGAGTTGAATGCATAAAGGACTTTATTTCAAATTATTATTCAAGTTTCTGTCTTCTCTGAATGATGTGGAAAGGCTGCAGCTCTGTGGTCTAGAAAGGTTGTCAATGTTTTGCATAAGAAGAACCCCATTACCCCACTGCAAATGGCAGCTTGTACATCAGTGAGTAACCCCTGGCAGTGATATCTGTGCAGGCAGAACTTGGATTTGCTGTTCAAAATGGATGCAGAGTATTGCAGATGAAGCAATCTCCTTCCATTAGGAGAATCTCCTTTCACATATTGCTGTGAAAATAGGCAGTACCAGTCTGTGCACAAGGTATCATCAAGACTAAGGCCACTGGAGGGGAAAAAGAAAAGAATATAACATTAACTAACTAACAAATTTCAGAAGGAATCAGACCTTCCAGTTCAGGGCATTAACTCACCTATGAGCACCCTAACTGTTGTTGTTGCTCCTAAATAACTTACAAACTGAAACAACACATTTGCTGACTGGGAATCCAAAATACTTTAATCAAAAGATTTCAATTTATGTCAATGCCCTTGATTCAGATTTTTTTTTTTATGACTACAGGAGAAGACTGTTGTAGAAAATGAAAACACAGAAAAAGCTGCTTGTGAGAATAGAGAATTTGAGGATAGAAATTATCACAGTGACATGTTCTATCCTTTCTGCACCATATAAAAATAACCCTTCACACACAAAGCACTGGATAATGACACACTAGTGGGTGCCAAAGAGCTGTTTTACCTAAGCTTATCTTGTTGGAAGAGTCCTTCAAAAGAAAGGTTTAACTAATCCCATAGTTACTCTTGAAATTAAAGTCCTACTTACCATAAAATATAACAAATAATATTTTTCATGCAATCACAGCACAAAAGAGACATGGAAGATATAAATGAGAAATCTGTGAAAGCTTCTTCAGGTATGTTAAATAGACCTAAACCCACAGATCAGGGGATGATGTGTCAACAGGCACAAATTGAAGAAGGACATAAAGAACTGAGACCCATTATTCTGATTTGACTGATTCTAATGAAATCTTATGTTCACCCTAAAAGTGTTAATATTCACCAGTATGACACTTTCACAACAGCTGGTGCCTTATCACTGTTTGAGGAAGTTTCTTTTAAAGGAAAAAGGTTTTCCCAGTTCACTGTGACAAAAATTCAGAACTCAGACCTCACTGAAATGTTAACTACCTTAGGAGCCACAGAAAAGGCAGAAAAACCACTGCTTATTTAACACGTTTTCTTCCCCCAATTCTATTGAAAACAGAATCCAGTTTTTAAAAAAATCAGCTGTCTTAATAAGCCAAATGATGTGCAAATTATGCTAAGCTGTAACATCAACAGATTTGTAATTGGAAACTAGAGCTAAGTAGGGACAACAGACTGCTGACATCCTTCTTAGTGAGAATATGGGTGTATTACCAGAACCATTTACAAGGAGCGAGAAAATAGAGCTGCCACCAAATAAAGAAAGCAACACAATGAACACAGAAAAAACCATGTGAATGACAAAACACATTTCCCCAACTGGTTAACATGAAGAAACCACTGCAAGGTACTCAATGTGTTCAGCTTTGAAATCATTCATAGAGAGATGGAACTTATGTTAGGCTCAACTACCAGAATCAGTCAAGCTATTATCAGCTCTGGTGCACTAATTACTTGGAAGCCTCTGACTCCAGTCTCAAAATGTTCGGTGTATTACCAAAAAATGAATATCTGGGCTGAGCAAAAGCCAGGTATTTGCTTAAAGAAAGCTCTCTGCAAAAATAAGAGCTTCTTTGGTCCGCTTGCATATTCATCTTTTGTTTTTAGTGGCCACTGTCATCTGTTTCCTGTTTCAAAACAGCTGTTTTGCACAGAAACTCTGGAAGGTTTCTAAAGGGGCCGAGTGAAGCAGGTTTGGTGGCTCAGCAGCAGAAATTCAGATGGGTTTAACAGAGAGGGAAAATAATCCTTCACCATTAAATTCAAACTACCTCAAGATTCAACCTCTTATCCCACAGTTAATCTCACTGGTTTAGTATTCTTGGTAAAACATGAGGGTTGAGGAAGAAAAATGTTGCTCACAGGTAATGTCTCTGCATTACCTGTCTCTGCATTCCCTAATCACAGGGAATAGTAATTAGTTTACTGTATTTGTTGCTTCTGTTTTCTCCACATTATGGAGGAAAAGGGTTATTCCTGCTCCTCTTACATGATACTGCTTTTATTACTCAGGGGAGCCAAGACTTCTTCTGTAAGGGTGAGGAAACAACCCAGAGCAGGCAAGCACAAAGTGAACATTGGCAGCTCCTCAGGACTGGAAGAGCTGACAAAGGTAAGT
>JBBMKD010000022.1:16066554-16083780 GCA_037834095.1 Argya squamiceps
TCTCACTGGTTTAGTATTCTTGGTAAAACATGAGGGTTGAGGAAGAAAAATGTTGCTCACAGGTAATGTCTCTGCATAATCACAGGGAATAGTAATTAGTTCACTGTATTTGTTGCTTCTGTTTTCACCACATTATGGAGGAAAAGGGTTATTCCTGCTCCTCTTACATGATGCTGCTTTTATTACTCAGGGGAGCCAAGACTTCTTCTGTAAGGGTGTGGAAACAACCCAGAGCAGGCAAGCACAAAGTGAACATTGGCAGCTCCTCAGGACTGGAAGAGCTGACAAAGGTAAGTGAATCAACAGTGACCAGAAGGCTGAGGGGTTTGGATTAGGAAGGGACAATTTTGGGTCACTTATTCCGAGAATCAAAAATCTGTGGAATGGAATCAGTTATATATTTGTTACTGCCTCCATGACAACTGTACATAGAAAAGTCACTGGTTTATAACACAAACCTCAAGCCCTTTCCCAGTCAGACCCCCCCAGTACTGAGGGTGACTGTGCTGGAAGCAGAGGACATCCACCCCTGTGCCAGCCCTCAATACTGGGGCACGTGCTGGCTCAGCATTGCTATCTCAGCCTGAACTGGTAATAGACTGACATAAAACCCTTAACCCTTAATGAAGTGAAATAATGTGATTTGCTGAAAATGCTGGGCCTTCTTTTTTATTGGTATTATTTGAAAGGAAGTAACAGATGTAGGTCAGCTTATGAACATAACAGATGAACAGCATTTCACTGCCTCGTGCTGGTCAGAGCTAAAATGCTCTGCTGGGACTCTGCTACCTGCAAGTTTGCAATGTGCAACATCTCACTCGTTTCAAACTATGGTTTCCACTTCAGTACATTCATGATAGAAGCTCTTGTCATTATACAAATTTATGGGTCAACTGGGCATGAAAAACCTATGGACATTGTCTTAGGTGTTTCAAGATTTGAAAGTTTCAGTTCTCACTAACAAGCCCAATTTAAATGAATCAGATCTTATTAGCAATTTCATGCTGTGGTGATATCCCCTCATGAATGAGGCCGTAGCTCCAGAAGTACAGGTACAGGGAAGTTCACTGCCAGATCCTGCATTAAGAAATGGAATTTTCCTGCATCAGCTTCCAAAGATACTCCAAAGCTTCCTGACTTGAGTGAAACCTGGTGATCTGCTGTCTTAACCCAAAAGGCATCTCTTAGCAAATTCCAAGACAAAGTTTCCATATCAAGTCTAAAGTTAAAAGCATTTTGTTTGCTGATACCTACTAAAGACACAACATTAATTTTAGCTGAAAATATTCCTCAGCCTCTTCAGGAAGCTGTTGTTGCTTTCTCATTTTTCAGTCCAATGAGTTACTCACAAAACAAAAATCTTTGTTATAAACTTCTGTAAGCAGAAAGATAAAAAAGGATTTTATCTAGTTAATCCACTGAATGACTTTTTATCTGAGTCTCAGAATCACCCCCCTTGATACCTAGGTAGCAAATTGCTATGGCTTTGCTCCCAGCAGGTCCTGGTTAAGAATCAAAAGTCCTCCTACAACATCCTGCAAGTACATGTCTATGGTTGAACAGGTTACTAGTTCCACCCATGGCAAAGACTTGTCCACCTGAAGGGAAGCAAATGTGCTTTACTGTTTATATTTATGTGTTAGATTGGATTTCTGGTGCACATACTGTGATCAGGAACAAATGATGAAGAAGGAAGTTTAGATGGAACTGAAGAGCAATGTCAAGTGGTTTTCTAGACATCTGTCTCACCTCCATCTCTTATTAGGCTGTTTCTACATCACCTCACCTCAAACTGAGAAAGTACATAAGAGATTGACAAAGATAAAGTTTAAGATAAGCTACTGTAAAAAGCATTCTAAAAAACTGTCTGGTGTTTTGTATCAAACATATAAAAATCCCACTTCATGCCCACAGAAATATACAGTCTTCAAAAGCCCTGTAACCTTGCCCATGCTTTATGACCCTGTACCTCAGAGATCAAGGGCATAAGAGTATACAAAGCTATATATTTATGAATCCATCATGTGTCAGCTTTTTTTTTTTTCCTCCTTTTTCTTCTCTCTTTTTGTGAGGGATTCGGCAGGTTTTCTGGGGAGACAGATAGTGGTAACAGTGCCCTGAGGGTTAAATAATGATGTTGAGGGGGAAAAGTTAGGTCAACCTGCATAGTTTCATATGGCCTTAGTGACCAGTGTGGAGCTGATCACCACAGCTAATGATTACATGGAGAAAAAATTCCCTCAGTGCTCCGTAAGTAAATAGAAAATGCTAACCTTAGCATATTCAAAGGAGCATTTTAGCATGCAGTCATTAAGTTATCTCTTGGTTATTTATTTCTTCTGCTTGTTATTAGCTGTGTGAAGAATATTATTCTAATTATGTCAGCCCAATCAGCAGTATTGCATGTCCAGGCTCATTTCCATTAGTTTGAGCTTTGTCTTTCACACTGTGATACTAATTCAATGAGACATCAAACATTTAAATCGACCCAGGATGCCGAGGTCAGGCAGTTTTGCCCTTCCACTCTATTAGCACTCGAGTGTAATTGTGTTTGTCACTCCCCGCATGACTAATAGTATCAGGGTGACTATCAGAGCACAAATGAGCAATGCACTAATATATTATTTTGTTCTATAATATCAATATGTGTTTATTCAGTGGTTGTGTTAGCCAAGTTGAAATGTTCGCTTTAATACAGTAACCATAAACTGTTCACTTAAACAGGGGCACTCACTCATACAATTACTTTACAGCAATAGAATTTTTGCTTTGCAGCAATAGAATTTTGCTTAAGTGGGAAAAATGAAAAAAACACTTCACTTTAAAAATAAACTTCCAGAGATGCAGCAAACCTCAATTTGGCCTAAAAGCATCAGGAAAAATATGCACGGTCCAGACAAGAGCATATAAAACAATTTGCAGTGTATAAATATAAATGTATTATGAGCTATGTGTAATCAGAGAGTGCATATACCACTGAAGCAATTTAAAAGCAGTTTGCACCTTTAAAAATGATTGCTAAAAACTTTAAAGCACCAGGCCTTGAACTAGAATATTTAGATAGCCAAAGAAAAGGAAACCAAGGGATTTCCTTTACATCACTGCAATGATGCAATCCACTATGGAATTTCAGCATGTGGCAGACTTGAAAGACTCAGGTAATCACCAGCTGATGCTGTTCATGTACTTAGAGCTATAAATTTGCCTTAATAAATTCCTGAAAGGGAGACACGATTAATTCCCTCAAAACTTACATGAATAGGGGAAAAAGAACAGAAAAAAACCCCTAATTATGAATTCAGCACATCTGATAATTATCAAATCTGATAATTTCAGGGAAAAAATAAATTCTCTCTTCTCAGTGCAATAAAGCCTCTGAGTATTTTAAATGCTGTATCATTAACAGATGGTTTCAGAATAACTATCAATGTCCTTATGCATTTTCTTTTCTAGTTCATGTTTCAAAACAAGGTAAAATTTATTCTTTGTACTTTCTAGGGCAGAACTAGCTCCAGCTCCAGGGTAAGTTAGTTTTTGCCTACAGCATTTGTGCTTTTGCACTTTCCTTCTCTAGTGCAGAGGAAAGAACACACACCACCTTTTGTGACAGCTTTAAAAATGCCAACAGTAAAAAGTATTATGCCAACAGTATTACTTCACAGCAGCATGACATAATCAGCTCGTTCAAGGTTAGAGATGGAAAGAGGAGATTTATTTCTTCATTGAACAAATACAATTTGCTTCTCAATAATGTACAGTAGTTTACAACATTTGCAATGCACAAATAAACTTCATAAAAATAATCCAAAATTTTGTCATTTTAAATCACATCCATTAAAATAAAACCAGGAGCACAAAACACACAGAACCAGTCAACTCTGAGAGCCATCTGCCAAAGTTCTGGGGTATTTTCCTGACTCCCACCAGGTATGTGCAACCCTTCCTCAGGCAAGGTTTCAACATTCGTTGAACTTAAAAATATGTTGTTTGGATTCATTAGAGGTAAGATGCTAAAACCTCCCAGATTTGAATACAGACTCTGAATATTAAGATAAATGATATCACCATCATTGTCTGCCTCCTCCAGGAATGTACACTGTGTTTACCCACAGTTCACTCAATCAACTTGAGGTACAGGTAAGGCTCTTCCATGAAAAGGTATTCCAGCTCATGTCACAAACTGTTTGAGAAGGAAATCCTTGCCCTGTGACATTACCAGACCTAAGTAATTTCAGAAATTTCAAACTGAATAAAACTCACTCAGTAAAATTCACTTCAGCACAACAAGTTAGGACCAATGAAGCAAACCTACACAGCGCACCTGACCCAATCCTTTTTCTTACCATGTGGTTTTATTCCTGACTTCTCTTCAGCAGGAGATACAAGACACCCAGAAAACCCCACCACAATTTCTTCTGATCTCAGGCCAGAGTACAAAAATCTAGAAATGGCTTCAAGCTCCAGGAGTGGTACCTGAGCTGAACTTTTAAATGTTTATACATCACTGAGCATTAGCAATCTGCACCCTCTTTACATTGTCAGCTTGTGATGGGTCTGCAGCAGAACAAATTTGGCATCATGCCCAGTCTAACTTATATATCTTCTCCAAATCATAAACTTCCTAAACTAATGCTTCCCTGTGCAAAGATATTGGGAAGAGGATAAATCTTCAGCCATAGCAGGCTATTGAGATTCATTGAGTTTGCATGGGTTAATGGAAAAAAATGGTCCTTGTAAATATAGATCAAAGAAAAAAGTACATTTTAACAGTTTTTTATTGACCTTTCCCTATTTGAAAAATTTCTCAAGAGAGCAAACACATTTAGCTTCACACCACATCACATATTTATTAACTTCACTAATTTGTGCAACAACATTCCATCTCATACCTCAGACAAAAATTACATTTTTGTGCAACCTTCATAAGTTTCTCAAATTAAAAAAACCCCAACCAAACAAAAAAAATCACCCCCCACCCTGCTACCTTTTATGGCACACATAACAGATGGGGCAGCTGCTTTCTGGCTTTTCTAAGAGTAGAAACCTCAAAGTATTAACCCCCTCAACAAGGATTTACAGCACAGCCTTGGACAAATTACTGAAAATTACCTTTGTCCCTGATCCCTGCGTGTCCAAGATATTCTTTAAAGCCACCAAGTGAAACTCAAGAGTTGTGTTTGTCTACAGTATGCTTATTCCTCTACCATGCAGCAAATGTTTGTGTTCCTTTCTGTGCCCTTCCCAATTAGAGTTTTATGTATTTCTAATGAGTAAAATTAGCTTTCTTTGCTTTAACTTCAAAGTTTTCTTTTTTTAATCTTTGTCTGTGACAAGTAATTACTATATATGGTAGAGTTGGTGCATGTTTTTCTATCAAAATATTTATTTTGATAAAAAAACAAGGAAAGTGTGGGTGGCAGGAAAAAATGCATTTTCTTCCCAACTCTAATTATATATGTATATACACACATATGTGAAGAGTAAATGTACTGTTTTGCATACTTTGTTTTTGCCTACCCATCCATGGTAATTAAACCCATGTGTATTATATTTATTCCCCTGAGTTCAACCCTCCCTTTTGACAAATCAAATGATTAAACATATACTTTACTTCTAACACGACTCTATGCAACGCTAAACTGCTGCCACTTAGTTGCAAGAGCTTTGCTTTTTATAATAAACAACTAAATGTGTCTATTCCCCACCCCCCTTTCACTCGGGCTTTGATAAGCAGCAGCCCTAAACTGACAATATTTTGCTTTCTCTGGGGAGGGCATTACCCTTCATTCTGCAGTGCAACTTCTGTGTGCCAGCCCATGGAGCACTGGCTGCCCCCAAGGCAGTCACAGCAGCATTTTCAGGGTGATGCAGACACCCCTAACTGCATCCAGAGGAGACAAGAAGCAGTGATCTCATAAGTCAGAGCACAAACGACACTGTTGCCATTGAAAGGCCGTACCTGACCAGGGGAAGCAGCTCTGCAGACCCCCCACCACTGACAGCACAGGCAGCCTCGGGGGTTCCTGCCAAAGCACAGTGGAAGGTTCATAACAGAATTTCCTGCTCAGGACTCAGTATATTTTGTTGATTTCAGTTTCCATGACATTGGGTACTAATTCCTTAACTTTTTGAAAAAGAAGATGCTTAAGACCTTAAGAAGCCATTTGACTGCTCAATCAGCTAGAGTACTTGGATTTCAAATCCGTGGTGCCTCTCTAAGTTCTGCAAATGCATTATGCAAGTATGTCGTAAATTCACCATGATTCTAGAGAGAAACAAAAGAGTCTCAATAGCAAATGAAATGCCACTTCAGAGTAAAATGTGGCCCACAGGATCAAGAGTATGGGCTGGTGCTTCAGCTAACAATGAGGACTCTGAGCAACCAGAAAAAGTGCCAGTAGGAACGTGATGGTGCAACTCTTGTCCACCAAAAAACCAAGGACATTGTTCCCATTACAGATAACCAAAGCTGATGTTAAGAAAAAAGCCTTGACTTTCTTTGAAAACTCTTCATAAAAACAACAGTGGTCATAACAAAATACCCAAAAATCCATACATTCTTCCTGTTAATTGGTGAGA
This sequence comes from Argya squamiceps, assembly GCA_037834095.1. Taxonomy (NCBI): domain Eukaryota; kingdom Metazoa; phylum Chordata; class Aves; order Passeriformes; family Leiothrichidae; genus Argya; species Argya squamiceps. The sequence continues at coordinate 16,073,134 of JBBMKD010000022.1, forward strand.
CAGGCTGTGTGAAGGGAGCTCACATACTTTAAACATTGCAAATTGGCAGACTATTTTGCTAGCCAGAGAATGAAAACTTAGCTTCAGGCACTCATCCTGCAAGACCTTTCCTTCCATGAACAGAATAAATGAGGGGGCTGAGGGGAGCTGGATAGAACAGGCAATTTAAACATTCAAAGTCCCTGCACTCCCTATTTTATTGGGAAGGGAAGTGGCCCTCCTCCTTTCTATACTTTCTCTCATTTTCACATAGAGTCAAGGCCTGACAATTCTGTATAACTTACTCATGACATGCAAAATACTGGCAGTCCGGTTGACCAAGAGATTTGTTAGATTAAAGCAGCAGTACCACACCCCAGCCCAAGCAGAACTCAAGTTCTGCCACTGCTGCAATCCATCAGTATCCCATAGTGGGCTTGGAACAGGTTTACATGTGATCCATTCCCAAATTCTACACCTTTTAGAAGAGGACATCTTTTAGATTTGGAGAAGATGACAGCTCATTTGAAGGATAAACATAGGTACATGTTAGAGGAAAGCCAATGTGCTGCAGAAAAAAATTGGTAGGTGCTTTTGAAGTAGCAACATAGGAATTTAAAAATCAGACGTCTCAGATAATTTCCTTATTACAGTCTGCTGAAAACATCCATGTTTTAAATCCTTTACTAATAGTTTTCTGGTTAGTTTTTAATAGAGATTAGAATGTATTACTATAAAATGCCACTAACTACAGCTTTGAAACTCAATGTGCATAAATTTATATATATATATATATATACATCTGTAAGACAGGGTGGGTTTACCTCCTTAAAGTGAAAAACACAGGTATGACACTTCAAAAGGATTTGCCTTTATCAGACAAAAATTACAGACACATCACATTTGCAGTAGTGGCCCTGATTCCACTTTATGGGAGATGTGTTGTCCCTTTGTTTGCTGCTGACAAGCGTAAAGAGCCACTTTCACTGCAGATAATAATGGTTAATTTATCACACAGAGCAGTGGCTGACCTCTGTGCGTCCCTGGCCCTCCATCACCTTCACACCTGCTCAAGCTAATTGTTAGAGCCAAGTGTAAATGAAAATCAACTGGGCTAATAATGAATGGAGGCCATTACTCGCAACAGCACATTGCTTTACAAAGGTTTATCAAGTTGCGATAGAAGCAGTCCCTCAGTCACAGCTCCCTGTTTTACAAATGACAAGAAGGCAGATTCTTCAGGCCAGGAGGGAAAAGCAGGCAGTAAGGCAAAATACCTGTGCTTGCCACTGGTTTTATAGACCCTGAGCACAGCAAATAATATCTGGACACTGGAACAGGCAAGCCAGAAATCCTGGTTCATAAAGCAATGGAAGTGTATTTTAAACTCTGGAACAGGATGAAGTGTTTTTTCATTTAACATGGTACTGGTCTCTTAAGATTCATGGGTGCAAATATACAAACTAATGGGCAGGCAAAAATCTGTTGGTGAACAGGAAGGATTTAGGTGAAAATCCGACCCATAAGTCACACTAGAGACTTCCCCTGTAAAGAGCACGAGACAATCCACCACTTCAAAAACTAAAATCTCAAGGAACTTTACCTTGCTCAAAACAAAACATAGAACTCGCTGCTTTTTTAGCAAATCCTACATTTTCATCCATTTATCTTCAGACAATAAAGACAGAAATAAAGAAAATATCACAAATACTTATTCTCACACAATTAAAGAAATGTAGACTTTAGGGGGTGGAAGGCTGTGTATAACTTCAAGACTGAGAACTTAGAAGATATAAACATGTAAGAGCTACTAAATTCTCTTTAAGATCCCACCTCTGTAATTGTTTTCTCAAACAAAAAGAATTGAGATGCCATCAGTGCATTTTATGTATCTCCTCCAACCCCCCCAAGAGAAAAAACCCAGCAGTTACATTCAGAATCATGCAACAGATAAATAAACAGCTTGATAAAGATTAAAGCCAAAACCAAACAAAATTCCACTTCCAGCTTCTTATCCACGTTCAGATTATTTTTCAAGCAAAAACTCAGGACCTACAGACAGTGAACACTGTGTAAACAAGCTTTAAACACATCTGAACTGGGTCCTGCTGCCTTCAGCAATTTACTAGAAGAAAAGCAAATACCTGTTTTTCTGTAAGACTCTCATTACTCCTCTGTACACATCACCACAATTTTGACTTTTGCTCATTTGAAAGGAACACAGAGTATGTATTAAAATTGTTCATAATCTGATAAAATAATTTTATTTACCCAGTGGAATCATTTTTATTAGAAGCAAATCCATACTCAGCCTTCCCACAGAGTATCATAACGGCAGAACTTCTGATCAATTCATAAGCATTTTTTCATAAAAAGTTAATAAAAAGAGTGAAAACATGCATAATATCTTCTACCATGTATACTGTATTAACAATCTACTAGATGCCTTCAAATTAGTGTAATAAAGGGCTTTCTTGCTTGAATCTACAGGACAGAATCCAACATCTATACAAATAAATAAAGGAGCTGCAAACAGTTATTGAACATCACATTGTTTGTGGCAGGGCAAATGCTAAAATAAAAGGAAATGAAAACTTGAGGGTGTGACACAGACTTGGGACAACAAGGTCAGTAATACTGCTGAAAGTTCATGCACACAATCTGGAAGAAAACTGTGTATGTACATATTTTATAGGTTCACAGTGCTATCCTGATTCTTCAAAATGATTTAGTAAATTTGCTTGACTTACACTTTTGGTCCCTATTATATTTTCTCTTCTTTTTCCATCCTCATCAATATGGAGCCAGCATAGAATTGTGCCCCATCATCCCTGTGAGCAGACCTAAGGATTTTCCCCATGTGTAAAAGAAGCCCAATCAAAATGCAAAACAGTCACTTGTGTACAATCAAAAGACATATTTCTTTCCAATCCATAGACCTCAAAACATTTTTCAGAGTAAGAACAGGTCTTTGTAAAGAGCATTTAAGCAGCTGTCTCATGACAGACTTGATTCTCCTGATGGAGCCTATTTAGAGATAAAACCACAGACTCCAACCAGTCTATAAACCACATACTGCAAAATCTGAATTTCAGCTCAGCACCACTTTCCCTGTAATTGTCATACTGACTGACAGATGAAATATTTGCCTCAGAAGTGGTGTACTCCCTTCCCATCATCTCCCATCCCTCAAGGTAGAGATATTGTTATCTGAAAGGGTATTCTGGAGTAAAAAGTTCTCAGCACCTCTATCTCCCCTTGCCTCCTCCCCAGCTGAGCTCAGATAGAGAGTCTCTCCTCAGCATTCTCCACCTCCTCTGCTCATGCTCTGGCAGCAGTGCTGAGCGTGGAGGAAGAGTCCAAGTTCATCCATGGAAGTAATTTTCCAGACATTTTTCCAGGAAGACACCCAGACCAGATGAGGGTATGTGAATGGAGCAGAAAAATTCTTCTGCACAAGTGCCCAGGGCCCTGCAAACACTACAGCAGGCATTCCATCTGCCTGTGGCTTGGGAAAGGAAAATACATGTGCCAGAGTAAAGGAGTCTGATAAGGCAAGCACTGTGCTCATACCAGCAAACATTCTGTATTATACTCCAAGAGCAAGATCATTCTGAATATATAATCTGATTGTATTTTTAACTTTTATACCCATTAAAACTTCAAAGTATTTTATGAATAGAAAATTTATGCTACATGTCCCATGAAGCTGTGCTAACCCTTTGGAGAACTAATCATCCCACTAAACAGAATCTTCCCTCTCAGTAATATTTAATACAGTAGAGAGGTTGATTGTGATAGAAAAAAAATGTTTTAGTTTCCTAAAAGGAAAAACCCTCAAAAAGTCCAGGCTTGAGCAACTGTTTTCCTACACAATCAAGTTAAAAATACAGAGAATAAAGCTTAGAGCAAAGTTCTATTTAAATAACATTGCATACTCTCATACACTTGAAAAAATGTGTACTTGGAAGAGGGGAACAAACCAATCATTTAGATTATATAGTTCATGGAGAGCACGTGATTCATTAATGGTAGGAGTATTCAGTAAATCCAGTTAAGGAAGGCAGCCAAAACCAGTTGAGGCAATCAGAATGCTCTCCCCATCTATTAGGCATACAACATTTAAGAAAATTTACAAGCAGCAACATTAGCTACTGTTCCCAGCCTTTACAATTTGTACAATGAACTCAGTCTTCAACAGACAGAATAATTATGCTAATAGAAGAAAAACTTTCCAAAAAAAAGGCAGCCAAATCTAAGAGACCTGTCAATGTCGGTGTCATCAGTGGAGTGATAACTAGTAAAGAGCAGATATCAAAGGCTGTCTTTTTCTTCCCCTCCATGCTCTGTTCTGTTTGAGCCCATGGTGGTCACAGCTCCTTTAACAATATTTATAATGAAGGAACAACGTTGGAGATGTCAACCCTGATTATTCATAAAGGCTCCTCCTGCCCAGCTCTCCCCTTAGGCTAACTGTAAAAGTACCTGATTCCCAATTCTCAAACACAAAAGCGCACAGAGCTTGAAAGCTGAGCTGACTAATAAAGTTTGCATATCCCTAAGAACAAGAGCACACAATGAAGAAGAAAAGGAATGGCAAGATTAAACAAAAACAGTAAGCTTGGATGGGAAATAATAAAAATTTAAAGAGGCAGGAACTTAGATACCTCTCTACCCCCCCATACTCCTGTTCATTTACATTTCAGCATGTCCTAAGAAGCATCTGCTTTATCTCCTGACTGCTGCATCAAGGTATAACACACACCACAAAACTTAAGTCACAGTTTGGAGTTGGAATGATGAGAGGTTTTGAGCAATGTAACTTCTAGGTCATGGAACTCCAACCCTGGAGGAATCTAGAACAAGGGATAAGACTGACCCAGCAAACTACTCTGGGTTGCTGTTTCACTTTGGACCTTTACTGCATGTAAAACACACATAAATAAGGGAAATGCCTTCAAACAAACAGGAAACAGCATCCTTACTGCAGTGCCATGAGTTGGACTTGTCTGCTGAAGAGCTTCAATGCATTTCTGAGCACCTGTCTAACAATTGTAGCTCGGGGCTAGACTGTCAGAGATTTTTTCTTATTCACACACTGGACTAAAAGAAAACAAGGCCAGCTTTGTTCCTCTGCTCTGCCTTGCTCACATTATGACTGACAGCTGCAAAGGGCAGGGGCCTCCTGCCCAGCACAGGCAAGTGGGCAAGAAGGAAAATCAGGGCAAGGAGTCCATGCCACCCCAAGCAGGCAGCAAGCTGCAGAAGCTACAGCTCTATCACTCCAGAAGATTTTCTTGAATCACAAGGGTGTTCCATACTTAGGTGCTGCAGGAGTTACAGACCTTTGTCTAGCCAGACAAACTGCTGTGTCATTACTCAGTGACCCACAGGTGTTTACAATGTCACTGTCCTCCTCTGCTGAATTTTGTTCAGGACCCTTTGTCATCTGGAAACAGAACAGAACCTCAGCTGGCCACCCTGGTGACCTCAGTGTGATTCTAGGAGTAATGTGCTTAGCCCAGTATTCATGATACACATCTCACATCTGCAGCAAGAGGGCAGTGCAGGGAGTGATAAGGGACAGTACCTGACTCAGCTCAGTAGCCATAAGGCCATGGCCTTTTTACTAATTAGCATGGTTTCAAAAATAATTGGCCTTCTTGACTATGCCACAGTGCATCAAATGAAGTTGAGAGCTAAGAAAGTGGCACAGTAAACTCATTACTGTGTACTCATTCACTGCCAAATTGTTAAAAGAGGTCATTCAAAAGGTCAAGAGTGATACTACACTACATGAGAGCTTTAATCTGAACATATAAAAATTGGCAGCACCTAATTATGAAACCAGAATTAATAGGGAGATGGTTCAGAACAAGAAGATAAACACAATACAGTCAGAGAGGAGTCATTAACCAAAACAGTCATATATCTTGGAACAAGCCAGCCCTACCTTTCTAGTCATTGTAGAGTGCTGCTCATCAGTTTTATAGTGTACCTCACTAGCCATTCACTGCACTGATACCTGGAGCTATTCAGTATTTTAAACCTCTGCAACCTAAGTAGAGATAAGGATGCTAAATCCTCCTCTTTTGGCACTGTGAGGCATCCTGCTTTAGGGCAGTATGAACTCACAGCACAGCCCTCCTGACTTCAGTCTTTAGGCTCCCTCCACAGCTCACAACAGTGCTTGACAAAATCTCTGTCAGCAGCTTTTGGTTTGCAAAGAAGCTTTTTAGGAAAATTGTGGTAGAAATAAACACCTCATGCTTGCTCCAGTTTTTAAACATAAGAAATAAACTTTCCATTTATAAAACAAACTTACCAATCTCTTGCTCTTCTACACCTTTCCACCACTCTTTACGGGCAGCGTCCTTAATAAGGCACTACCCAGAGAAAGCAGGAGGTGCCTGTGCTGAACAGGGGCCAGCTGCTTTTCCAGGTGGTTTGTGTTTGAATAGATTGCCATTCCTACTGAAAGCTTTTTCAGTGCTACACACCCATGCCAGCTGCCTGGTCTCCACTCTGACTTGAAGACAGAAAGGAGAATGCCTATATGCTAAACAAGAGTTTGCAGTGCAGCTCACTAAAGGCACACACATCTAGTAGAAAACAAATTTAAAGTAACGCTCTCATAAACAAGACAAATCCTGCTCAATCTCTCTTCTTGGTACATGGCCTTCTCCATAAAAACACCATGCCTTAGGGAAACCGAGTGGGGAGGGAAGGAAGAATCACATAAGCAAATTCTCACACACCACCACCTGAAAAAAACCTTAACTTTACCCCTCCCTGTCCCAGCTGGCAGGAGTTACTGCCTGCCTTCAACATTCCAGCAAGGCAGTGGCATCTTTGCAAGGCTGCTCATTAACCATCACATTGGAATTTCCCATTCCATCAGCAAAGTTGCACCTGCATCTGACTACCTGAAACATTTAATCAAACTCCCACTAGGAGTCAAGTACAGGTCCAGAAACTCATGGCAAACTTCAGCAGGGAAATGAAGTAAATTTTTAAAAACATTGATTTCCCAGCCAGTCACTGTTGGTAAACTTAGCTTTACAGCATCTGCAGCTAAACATGCAGACATATGTGACTGGAGAAGCCAGCTCTCCATTTCCTAAACCACACATTCAATTTAGATTTAATAAGACAGTAATTGCACATTAAGTACTCATTGATTACCTAAAATACATTTATTAAGAAATAACAGCTATGTAACACATCTCTTAGATACTCACATATCTATTACAAAGCTGTTAAACAGCAATAAATGTTTATCTAAAGAATTAGCATCGGGCTAATATAAAATAAACATCCTATTAAATCCAAGAGAAATACACACTGAAGACAATTAAAGTCCCTGTCTAGTTGCCTCAATTCTTCTGAGAAATGCTGCTCTCCCAATGTTTTAAGCTGCAGCACCAAACCTTTGAATAGCAATCTTCTTATTAAAAAGATTCAAGAAATTTTCAAGAAGAAACCTTCAGCCTATCAAGAAATCCTCCTTAGAGCTTCATTAACTTGGTGAGAGAACATCACCCCTCACAGCTCGGACTCAGGGATACAGAGGAGGGCTCTTTCTACCACACTCCATCCTCCAGTGCAGACAGCCTCCCAGGAAACTCACTTCCATGGGGTCTCAGAATGGTGGCTTCAGATGGAAAAGGAGTTAGTGTGCTGCATCCTTATTTCTGTACCAGTGAGGAAGGTACACACGATGAGATAAGCCAGGGAGGTGACATTCAATGAAGTAAAGAGCATTGCAGTCCCATGGGATACATTGCACAGAACTAAAAATAACACTCAGCCATACGTGAGCTGGATCAAAGACTTCTGACAAAGAGCTGGCAGGAGTCTGGTGGAAGATGCCAAAACAAGCACCAAAAGGAAAAGGCTGTGAAAATGGAGAGTGTGGGTCTTAGGGACAAGGGCTCTACACAAACATGAGGCACTGAACAAACACATACAAAATGGGAGCTGCATTCTGAACAGTTCCTTTAAGCCCAGAGAATTGCCTTTTAGAGAGAAAAAAGCTACTGGAACAAAATGAGGTACATTCTGTCCAGTGGGCACTCCCTGGAATCAGATCTGAAGCACCTATGTAGGGCAGCATAATGAAACTTTATTTCTGCTGCTCACAATTCATCAATTTTCTGGGTAAGTCCAAAACTCCTACAGACTCACTGGCCTCCTGCTGCAGCAATTAACTCACTTTTCCTACTAACTTATTAATTAATTTGAAAAAGTCCTTGCTATTGAGCAATGCATATACATCATTAACATCAGAGAACTCTTTTATTGCATTATTGTTTATTAAAACACAAACTCAGAGAAAGGAAATTGGAAAGAATGAAGGTTATAAAGCAAAAACACCCAGAGATGGGTCTGGAACACAGGCATACTCAGTCATGGAAATTCTGTTTGAAGCTTCACTGTCTGTTTTATTATGGATTCCATAGGCAGCTTCTAATTTAGTGCAGCTGTTAACACTCCTGCTACATCAAAAATTCCCTCTGCTGAACTTTTGTAGAGGTTTTTTTTTTGTTAGACAAGAACCAGTCCTTTCCAATTTCACAGTTTCCTAATTATGGTATTGCAGTTCTCATTTGTACTGTAAACCTGATCAGATTTAAAAAAATAAAAAAGTAATTTACAAGTGTTGGTAGCACTGTTTTTCCCAGCTGCTGCATTTACCCAGTGATACATAAAAGGTGAGCAATAGCTGGTCAGTAACCAGCTTAGCAAATCGTGTCTAAGAATATTGCTGTGAAATGTGTATTACAGCACCTTCTGTGACAAACCACCGTGTAAAAGCTTTGATCTTCAATTGCTATTCAAAGCCTCAATACTAATTTCTTTTAACTGCATACTTTAAGAAAATTAGTATAAACAAACACCTCAATTACCAACAAATGAAGGGTAAAAACCTACAAGAAGGATTAACCCACTAATTGAACATTTAAAGCTTTAAATAGCAAACTAGCTCTAAATGATTAATAAAAAGGCTGTCACTGTTAAAACATGTCTGATAAACAAGACAGATTTGTTGCTCTTCTTCTGTGTTTACAATAGCCACCTTTCCTTCCAATCATGTCCACAGAGGTATTTCCCTTTTCTTTAACATATTGAGTTTATTGTAGACAACACAATTCATACCTTTTTCCAGCAATAATGGCTCAGGGCCCCTCTGAAGCATTTGTTCTGCAAAGTGACATATTGTGACAAATACAATGATAATGGGGAAATATGGAAGTGTGGCAGAAATATTTTACTCCTCATTTCCACTAATGAGAATAAAAACAATGAGAGACACCTATCAAAAAAATTGCAGTAAGCAATTTATTTGGTTGAAGCACAAGCAGTGCTTTTTCTTTCCTTACTCCCCTTTCTCTTACTTTGCTTAGAGCAGGCTTTTCATTTTAGTCTTCATTTTGCTTTATATTGTCAACCAAGAACAGAGTTCCTGAGGAGACAAACGGGGTAAAGAAGACAAATCTGTCTCCTTTGTGTGAGAGCTGTAGGCCAGAGTTATCAACTTCTCTGCTATTCAAGATAGATTTGCATATCCAAGGCCACCCGAGGCAGAGAAGGCATTTGGAGTCGGATTTTTTTTTCCACGAGAACACATCAGGGAGTTAAGAAAAATAAAGAAACTCCGAAAAATACAAGTAACTACTGAAAAAAAACCCAACCAAACCACCACAAAACTTCGTGGAGGGGAAAAACCTTCTGTTCAAGAATTCATTGCTTGAAAAAAAAGACATTTTATACATAATCTGCAAATACCATTTTTAAAGAGCCTTCTCTGACAGAACTTGGCACAAGAACTGCAGATTGGTATCCACACTGCTTCTGTCTATATTTTAATATATTTTAACACAACTTCTCTGGATTCAGGTGTCAAGGAGGATGGAGCAGCCAGTCTGCAAACAAGTCAGTCACTTTCCCAGCAGTGTTGTCCCAAACACAGAGACATAAAGCCCCTGTGGTGGGTTCATGGTGCATCAGCTCTGTGGTTAATACCTACTCTGGTATTATTGCAGAAATGTCACTGGTGAGGGGGGAGGCTGAGTACAACCCATCCCTAATCACACTGCTTGTCTTCCTTCAGCTATAACACTGAATTCATAGATCTCATGATAGCAACACAGTGCCTGCCAAAATTACCTTTAGAAATGTTCTTAGGAAAATCCCAATTAATACAAATACATTTAAGTTAAAGTTACCTTTATGTATATCACATACATGTCAGGAATGTGCATGTAATCTATGGGATGCTCTGGGGACTGGATGCATTCAATACTTCTATTAAGTAATTGGCTGCTAAGCTCTGCTGCTGCCCCCTTACCCACTGTCACACACTCGATTGCTTCAGTCCAAGACTGAGCTACTTGTGCACTTCATTTTCCTGCACTTCCTCACCAAATCCATTTTTAGTTCAAAAAGGCTACCACCTATAATGGTAGAGGAGCACTCTGGCAGATCAAGGTGCTGTGAACCTGAGTAAAGACAGCTGAACTCCATTCCTCAACAGGCAGCCCAAAGACCCTAAAATCCCCATTCTTGTCTACTGCCCACAGAACAGCCCAAAGAACCTAAAATCCCCATTCTTGTCTACTGCCCACAGAACAGCCCAAAGAACCTAAAATCCCCAGTCTTGTCTAC
>JBBMKD010000022.1:16083880-16126401 GCA_037834095.1 Argya squamiceps
GACCCTAAAATCCCCATTCTTGTCTACTGCCCACAGAACAGCCCAAAGACCCTAAAATCCCCATTCTTGTCTACTGCCCACAGAACAGCCCAAAGACCCTAAAATCCCCATTCTTGTCTACTGCATACACTGAACTGCTGTTAAAAAAACCATCTTGGCTTCCACAGATGATGTGTAATTTGATCTTGATATAATGAATATTATAAATAACTGTCTTAGCCAGACCTGAAATACTACCCAACTGCCCAAACCCAAGCTATAGATATATGTACATACATCTATACCATGCTACAGAACAGTTCTTAGCAAAAAGTAGTACACAAAAACATCATTTGTTTCAGCAATTTAAAATCAATGGTCTGAGTCTAAAGCTTTTAACCTGTGATTTGTTTGGTTTAAAAAGAATGGTTGTGGATGTAACATTTTCATAAACATTTATCTGTAGCATGAGAAATTAAACACTTCCTAGAAACCATTAGACCTGGTCATATCCATATTGCACATTAGAGAATTCTCACTACATTAATTATTAATTAATTTATTTATGCATATTTTCCAAAGAAAGTGAGGAATGTAAGTTTGCTGAAGTAGAATCTGAATTTAACTTGTATTCATTTATCAAATACTAAAATAGAGATTATTGTAGAGCAAAACAATATGTGGCTGAGGAACAAGGCAAAACAGACAAAAGTCAGAACAGAAGAGTCATGTGAGTCAATCTCCAAAACCAGCTGATTTTTTTATTTTTGGAGCTTATATGTGTGTAGTTGTCATAAACCAAATATTTTTGTTTCTCTTCATGTGTATTTTGAATTATGGGGTTTTAGAGTAGTAGGACACATTTTTCAAGGATTTCTCTGTAACAGGATTTCTGAAGGAGTGTATTAAAACTATCTCCCACACAAAATCAAGCAGCCCCCCACAAAGCCTCTCAAAATCACTGATGCACATGGTGCTGAAGTTGAAGAAAAGGAAGAAAGCCACCAGCAAATACTCAGAGATCCACTGAAATACAGGTCACAGGTATTCATAGCCTGGCATGTGATTTCCATGCTTTCTTACATGCTGAGAAATATTAGTAAAAAAATGTCAATGCCAACATAAGAGGAGAGTTTTGCTGTGTGAGACACTGGCTGGGAGCAAGTAAAGCATCAGAATTCCCTGTCTGACCTTTCCCCCTGCCTGTTGCCACTAAGAGTTAAAGGCTGGTAGATGCAAAAGGATGAGAAACTGCAAAAGAACAGAATAGAAATTTGGATCAGCTCAAGCTTTTCCTCACCTATTTATACACCAGCACATTTCTTCTCATAATGGCCTTTCTCACATGGCACATTAACTATTAATGTAGTACAAAAATGAACCTGTTCTCTCTTAGAAGCTTCCCAGAATTGGTGTGACTGAAGTGAGATTCCTCCCTCAGTGCCCAGACTGGATTCTTCTAATCAAATTTCCTGTCTTCAGGATAGCAGTTGCCACAAGTGGAGAATATGGCCTGTAGCTCCTATAACTAATTGGAGGGCAAGGCAGAAATGAAAATCTGATGGCACTACTTTGCAATCCCACAATCCATCAAGAGAAGCAAAACTAAAATTCATATAATTATCATAACTGTTTTTTAAACCTATGAAATTACTTCAAAGTGAGGAAAGGTCTAAGTTCTATTCTTATTCCATCTGTTTCATAAGCATTATGACTTTCCAGGTATTAAAAGACTCATTTTAAATGGCAGAGAAAAATTATTCAGCAGGGAATCTGGAACAAGAATATGCAAGTCACACATCAGGGTATTCTGCAGGAAGAGGATAAGCAAAGAGCACAGATATATAAAACACTCCATTAATAGTTAGCATTCTTTCAGGATAAAGAATACATCATAGTGCCAGATGGTAAAATTGTGCAAGTGCCACAAGCTCCACCCTTGGAAGTACAATGTCACAAACCAGACAATAACCAGACAATAAATAAGGACAATTTGGGTCAGTTTCAAGTAACTCAGCACTTTCTCTAAAACAAACCAGTTTATAGGTATAACAATGAGATCTCACTGCTTTTTCTTCCATTTACAAGGGTCAGCTTTCAGAGCAGTTGATTTTTTAGCCCAGATCTTATCAATGTACTGCTTTCTTTCCAGAAAATCTGAGCTAGAGAAGAAGCTGCAGGGAAATGTAGGTCCTGAAAGACTCTCTATGGCAACACCTGCCTTGGTTTGCTTGGGTGTCACTGTTGGGGCTTTTCCAGCCAGTGCTTTTCAAGGAATAAAATTATTATTTCACCCTTCCTGGACAGAGGCAACCTGCAATGATTAAGGGAATAAATTGTTTAGCACCAACAGGAAAGTATACAACACCATCAAATATAAAGTTTAACTCTTCTTTGAAAATGGGGCTGCCGAGTCCATTGCAGTCAGTTATTATAAGGTAGACATTCAGAAATACTAATTCAGAGCCTTTATGAAACTAGAACTGGAGTTTCTTAATCATTTAAGGTCCTGTTGAAAAAGTTGCTAGAAAGGTACCCTAAAAAGATCACAGAAAACAGACAAGGTTAAGTCTCATAGTAACTCCCTCTAAGGCTGATCTCAGCAGTCAGTTCTTTACCCTGTGTTTTCAACACTGCAGAGATTTCTCTTGCCAGGGTTGGTCAACTCTCTTACACCTTTTAAATTTCAGTTCCTGAACTGAATACACTGAACACCACCCTTCTCAATGGGAGCAAGTCAAGTAATTGGCTGTTGCACAGTAATGGATATTTTGTCAGCTAATGTAATTCAATAGGCTCACAGATTTACATCTTTCCTGCCTTTGGTATAATAATTTGTTTGCTACAATATTCCCTTTTTTGGCAGGTGTTCTTAAAAACATTATCTCACATAGATCTGTGAGCAAGAAGTTGGATAGAAAACTGACAAACAATTGGAGGTTCTAAAATTGAGTCCAAAATACTTTGTTTGAGAATGGTGAAGTGATAGTATTTTCATTTTCATATGCCCCTTTAGCTTATAGAAATGCAGGAACTTAATTTATTTTTAATTCACTTTGAAAATATAATAAAAAGTATTATTTTTGAGCCAATGCAAATACAAAGTCTCCCTATTTCTTCCCATCTCAAATAATTTTTATAAGCATTTGCTCAACAGCAGCTCAATGTAGAATTGGGAGAGCTTGAGGAGAATTTGAAGATATATGTAAAATTAAAGTCCTTCAGCTGTAATGTTACTTCAAATATTCAAATGTTCAAAGACAGTAACATAGCACCAGAAAATTAACTCCCTTAAAATTCATGTCTTTTCTAAGCTCAAATGGATTAGCAGCAGATTTGAGGTAATTAATTATAATTACAAGCTTCCTAGGGAAACATGGTATAATAGACTCATTAAGTGAAATGTTAGATTTGTTCTGTGTTTGATTCTCAGATTATTTTAACACAGTGCAACATTAGTTAAAGTTTTTTGGGGCAGACACCTTCACTTATGCTGAACAGTTGCTCCCTCAATGAATAGCCCCAAGTGACTTCAAAGAAAACCCACTTGGGCCCTTTATTAGACATTTTCAGCCTACGAAGGTAAAATTCTTTCCTCCTCGGTCAAATTCTGTGGTGTCTATTGAATATGAGTCAGTGGGAGCTTTTCTCTGGGAAGGACCATTGAATCTGCCTCACAGTCACTTCCTGATACTCTCTTCACTCCTGACAAAAGATTTACCACCTAACCAAATAGCTAACTAAATAGCATCTGCACAGTTTTGAATTAGTCTTAAAAAAGGGCTCAATTATATTTTTAATTTTTCAACTATCTTCTGTTTGAGGCTAAGCAGAGGAGTATTTTACATCTGCCTTTCATTAGGAGGACATAAATGCCATTGAACTTCTTATGAACTGAATACACAGAAAACTCACTGCAGTCATTACTACACTCAACACACAGAGAATTCCACACAGCTATTAATGAAACTCCTCACACAAGCCACAGCTCTCAGTCTAGACAATGCCAGGAACATGAAAACGCCTCTTGGTGCATGCAAAAGATCCTCTCTTTGATGCCCGTGTGCCATTGTCCTCAGTTTGAAAGTCAAGGGACAGCGATGATGCACTTGCCAAAGAAAGTAGCTGCAAAAATGAGGAAATGGCTAATTAAAACAGAAAGGACTATTTATTTTATGGTCTTCTGTGCTTTTGGGAAGTTCTGACGCACAGAAGACAAATTAAACAACGATTCATTTTGTGCTTTGAGAACCATGCCCAGTAAGATTACAGATAGGACAGTGATAGGTCCAGCAGGGATTTCTACCAATTAAGCTCTTACACTCTGGGTGGGTTGAGGTGTTTTGTGAGCCATGAGTTATTTTTGCACATTTCATGGGCTGCAGTGGATAGCCACAAAAGGGCTACGTTAGGGGCAGTGTTACAGGCTTTGCTCAGAGCTGTCGTGTGTTCCTGCAAGTCCAGACCTCTAAGAAGATTTCAGTGAGAGAACTGAGAATGCTTAGTTCTCTAATACTATCAAAAGGTTTATAGATGTGCTTTTACCCAACCTTTACATTTCTGCAATCAAGAGGGGGAAAAGAAAAGATTACAAGGTTTAATTAACAACAGATACAGGTAGATGATGCCAGGTTTTGTTCCACTGAAAATTTACTGTTTCCTCCTATACGCCACCTAGCATCCCAAGAATCTGTAACTCACAGTCTGTCTGTAGCTAAACCAGAGTTTCATATTACCACCTTATTTTTTTTAAATACAAGACACAGTTTATATCTGTTCCACATAGAAATAACTGTACTATTTTAGGTATTTCTAGCATATGTTTTAGGAAACATTAAGTCAAAAAACAATGAAATGAACGAATTTTGGGTGTGTCTCACAGTATTAAGAATATCCTACATTGTAGAGTGACAATTTGAAGTTGCACACACAGAGAGGATTCAATAAAGGCAGTTTTTCCTCTGATAGTTCTACAAGCCCACCAGACCACAGCAGAAGTACCAATGTATGTATCCACAGACAACATGATGTGTATCATACAAGTGTGGCACATATCTTGAATATTGCATCTTCTCTTTAGAGGACTGTGATCATAAGGCAACCCCTGTACTATACCTTCCTTTCCCTTGTACAGAACAAAGACCTGTGTTTGGCACAGGTAACATTTTGGCTTAGGTTTTAAGCATATTGTGAAGATCAGATTCTTCAGAAAAAAGGTAAACTTCATGCTGCTGTCAAAGCACAGAATCTGGTGTTGCAGGCAAGACTGGCATACAGTGCCAAAGTGGGAAAGCCTAATGAAAGAAAAAAGCAAAACTGCTTTGATGGAAAACCTACACAAGATGGAATATAGGCTATAGAGAGACCAATGGAAGCCAAAATTTACTGAAGATCATGGGACAGACTGCCTTGATTTCAAATGTCTGTGAGGAAAGCATGTGTGGAAACAGAGATTTGAATGTAAAAAGAAAGAATGGATAAAGTCACCCTGCCTGGAACAATCACATATTTTAAAGCACAAAATACCATTTCAAAACAAATGAAAGAATTTATTATTAAAACCTTGAGTTTAACCATTGATGCAATTTGCTCAGTCATAATTTCTACTTCTCAGGAAGGCATTCAAATAAGAAACAGAAAAAAAAAATACAATTAAACAGGATATGTCTAAAATTTCCATTTATCACAAGATTTTCTACCTTTATTTTACCCTATTTTTAATGATAACTGAAATCTTAAAAAGCCTCAAGGATGATTTTCTGGTAAAAATAAGCCAGAACTACTAATTTCCTGTTATCACTTACTCCACACAGACTATAGAAACATAGGCACACCTCATTTTGCTCTCCTAAGGCCAGAAGGGGAACCTGCACATCCGCTGGGATTCATATTTGGCCTTCTACCTGAAGAAAAAACCTCCTTCAGTCAGTCTCAGCACAGAGCTGTTTTACTAAGTTGATACATAAAACTAGGCTTTCCTCCAGTTAAACAACAATAATTTGTTTTAGTTTGATAGGTCTTTCTAAATAATGGTGTCATCAGTAAACATCTGGCTTCTTCCTAGCAGATTAAGCCTCCAATGAGGAAAGTGTGTTTATAATTCTAATTTGAAACACAGCACATTAATATGCTGATTCTCATAATGTTTGCCTTAACCTGTTTGGAGAAATTATGACTACAAATATCTTGTACACAACACCTCTAAACTACCAGCTTGTACAAACAACACGAGAGTGGCTGCAGTCTCATGCAGATGATTAGAACCACTTCAGAGGCAATCATGATTAGCGCTTTGGCTTGGAGCCATATTTTACACATAAACAAAGCATCTGTTTCTGAGTTCCTGTCCCAGGCTAATAGACCCACCTCCACTATTACTAATAAGCTCATTCAAGAGAGCCAGATGGCCCATCTGAAACAGCCCCGGCTTCATCCTGAGCGAGGCCAGGCAGAGACATGGAAGCAGAGCTGGCTCCAAACTGTATTTCCTTGGGCTCTAGGAGCCGCTAAAACAGGGCATCAACTGGCTCCACTAAAAAAGAATACAAATGCTGGTACCATCCATTATTTAGAATTGGTGGGAGGCCAACATCTGCCCCTCCAGAAGATCCTTTCATGTAGGTAGGATGAAGGAAGATGAAAAGTACAGCACACTTCTGCAGGAGTCAGTGCAGTGCAATGCTCACTGTCCCCAGCCCTTGCGGGGTTTTTCTGCAGACTTTGCAAATCCCTGCCTGCAGCCAGGCACTCCTGCTCAGCTGTCTTTGCTCTGCATTGTGTGTACTTGACAATTGGGTGGTTTTACATATTTAATAAAAGTGTCATATTTAATTAGCAGAACTGGGCTCTAAAAAGGATCTTGTGCTCCTTAGCAGCAACAGAAAGTGTTGAGAACCAAACAGAGCAGCACTTGGCTCATTCAATTCCAAGATCTCTTTTTTTAACCTGGGATCCAAGTTCTCATTTAACTAGTTCAGTTTCTAAGTAGATTACAGTCAAGATGCTCCACAAGTCAAAGAGTTGATGCTGCAGAGAAATCCATAATTGACCTAGCCTAGGAAGACTCCTTCTATTTTATTCCAAAGCAAACAGATAGGTGACAGTGACAGGGAGAGATGGCCATTTATGTCACCTGCCCCAGCAAAGCACGTGTATAAAGAGAACTTAATTTCCCCCCTTCCACTATGATGCAGAGTACTTTATTCTACTGTGCTGACAACTGAATTTCAGCAGAGTGTGTGTCTGCATGAACTATCAAAGACAATTCACTACACCAGGAGCAAATGAACTTCACTCTAAGAGCAGCAGCAGGTCACATCACCCCTGCAAAAGTAAGGAAGTTTTGCAGAGATAAAGTCCTTTCAGAACAGCACGGCCACAGTGAGCATCCTTCTTGTGTGCTACTATCCTGAAGCTACAGACAAAAAAATCCTTTACTTCTGTCTCACGGGGATACTGCAGAGTTGCAAAGATATAAACCTCCCCAAACGCAGCTCTCCTCCCCCTCCCCTCACCATCAGAGACAGAAAATGAACCACACTGTGAGAGGAAAAAAACCCTCATGGAAATGTGCTGAAACAATTGAGGCCTGTCACTCCTCTTCATTAAAGGCAGGTTCTGTGGTAGTTACTGAAGCTCTGTGGGATCTCTTGGGATAAAAGCCAGAATAAAAAAATGTGTAAAGTATTGTTCTTCATGTCTTTTTGCCATACTGCCAGTCTTGTGAGCTATGCACACAGGGCATTCCTTGATTTAAGGAAAGCCCTGAAGAAGCCACATTTCACTGCCCAGGTCAGGTGTGATCCCCACTCGGTGCCACTGTCCACACCAGCAGCTGAGAACTCAGCCTGGTTTTCCTCAAGAGCACAAAGGACTTAGTCAAAGGTGCATAACCACAATTGTCCTTCTACTGCAAGGATTTCAGCTGGTTTTCCTTGAAGCGATTATTGCAGTGCAGGTAAGCAGGAGTATGAGATTTGAATATAAAAAAATCTCTTTCTGCAGATCTAGAAATGTAAGGATGTGCTGCTTTATGCATATGGAAAGAATGACATGTATGTTCCAGGTTTTCTCTCTTCATATTTTGAATTTCAGAACACCAGTCATTTTGCAGGGGTAAAAAGAGATGGGCTTATTGTTTTTCTCACTGAGGGATAGAAAGAAGGAGCTAAGTAGAAAAAAGGAAGCAAGGAAAAGTGATCAGGAGCAAAACCAAACCCCCTCATTCCAAGAAGGAAAGCAAGTACATGGTTCTTATAAGCTTCATATAATTAACGAAATGCATAGCAGAGCTACCAAGCACTGTCTGCACCAGGCATTACTGAGATCCGCATTCTCTCACAGGCTGTACCAAATTAAGTTATTTAGAATAAATCTTTGGGACTAATTCTACCTTCTGAGAAAGGATAACAGGTGTCCTGGTTTAACAGGACAATTGGGAATGAAGCCTTAATCCAGCAAAATATCATGTCTCCAGAGCAGCCCGTTCAAGGGACAGACACTAATGGAATTGCCAAAGTTTTTGCAGGAATTCACATCTGCAAGCCAACCTCAGTCTGCTACCTATGGGGAAAAAGGGAAAAAAAAGCCCTTTGTAATTTTGACAGATTATGACATTCTCTGTATCACTACTGGACAATTTCACTCTGACAAAGAGGTTTTCCTCCTCTGCCACAGCACCCTGCTCTACCAAAGAGAATTCCCCCATGGTGCCACTCAGTCTTTGCTTCCTCTAACACTGATCACGAGATCTTATCAATTTTATCACAGCATAGGGATTTTCAATCTAATGAAAAATCTCAATGTGTTGCCATTTTTCAGAGAAGCTTTCAGATGTTATTTCTTCTATTAATCTATTTGAGTAAGAGCACACCAGACATATCGTGAAGCAGTGTGAAACATACACTATCACTCCTTTTAAGCTGAAGACTTTGAGATCTCTTTGCTTATTACTCCCCACCAAATGGTAATGCACAATTTATTTAATGCCTACTCTGTGTGTGCTGAATTAGTTCACAACGCTGCTGAGTGTCCCTTGTGAGCATGTGCTCCATTTGCACATGTCAAGCATCCTGGTCTATTTAGTCCTATCCCAACTGCTTAATGTCTGAAACAGAAGCATCCACTACATTCTGCTTGATCTAAACAGATAATTTAATACCCTTGGACAAAAGGGACCTAGTGTTTTGGTAAGCTCCCATGGGCCTAACTATCACAAAGAAGACATTGTTGAATACACACACACACACACACAAAAAGAGATAGGAGGCAGGCAGTCTGATCTTTATGACCCACTGATTATTCCATCAGTAAGTAGCAGCATAAATCTAACTCCCGACCTAACAAAATACTATTTTACTTCCCTTTACTCTATATTTTATCTTTTATAGCCAATAAAGCATTAAGCATTACAAAAGGTTATGTTCTCACCAATATTTTCACTAAATGACAATAAATTCCTAGTTGAGCCAAGCAGAGGTTTCAGCAGCAGCAATCCTGACTTTGCTGGACACTCTTCCTGCAATTCCCTCTGAATACGCTGGAGCCACTAACACAGAGAAAGCCCATCTGGAAAATCTGACACTGAATTTGAATCAGTGTAATGACCCTCTTAATGATTTAATGGCAAATCTATACACTGATACAAAGCTGAGCTCTTTTCCAGTGATCTGGTGTAATATTTATCACAGAAAGGAAAACTCCTTCCTCAACCTTTCCTTTTTGAACATTCCCAAATACCAAAATCAGTATCAGCCTTCTTAACTGATCTCCTTGAGCTTCAGATCAAGGCTCTAGGCTTGTTCTCATTTTTTACTCCATGACTTAAGAGCAGAAAATTAAAAGAATTGTAGATTAAAAAAAAGAAAAAGGCAAAAAGAAGAGAGGTGAAGGTAGTTCAAAAGGATCACGAAGGGAGCAAAGTGCACCTTTAATCTTCTCTCAAAGCAAAGCACTCCATTTACCTGGACTAGATATGCACAAAAGGCATGTAGATTGGAAAACAGATCTGAAAAATGGTAGACATTTTATGGTCCATTGATTTGGGAGAGAACAGCAGAGCATGCAGTCATTTTGAAAGATACAGAAAAACCCCACCCAGAACCACCAATGACAGAAGACCCCCTGAAGACTGGCCAAAGAGCACTGGAATGACAGACAGGACAGTTCTCCTATCAAAACACAAGACTTCCCCTAATATTTCAGCCTAACAGGTTCATTCATACAACAGCTGCCCCATTTATTCCACAAAACACCGTGTATTGAACTGTGCATTCTCATTTTGGCTGCCTCTCCCAAGTTTTCAGATTCACTCTTGCCCGAGTGCAAGGCAGGACCAAGACCTGCAGCTTGGACAGCTGTGACAGCACTTGTCCACCTGGGGAAATAACTCAGATACACAGGCTATGAAAATTGGATCAAAGCTTCAAAACACATTTCCCAGGCAGCACTCGAGCTGAAACATAATCATTAATGTTAATCAGTCCTGGAGAACTGAACTTGGGAACTGAAAACACTTAATGAAAACAGCTCATCAACTGCTCTAATAGGTTTGCTGTATCAGGAATTACTTAAAAATAGAGATTTGTTTATTTTTTTCAGTTTAAAAAGAAGAAATTAATCTCTAATTTAAAAGGAAAACTGAGAAACTGAGATAAACTAAATGAGCTGGATAATGACATATAATAGATGAGGAGAAAAAAGGGAACTGCAATCAGATAATTCTGTCCCACAGAGTGTTTATTGTATTTCTTCTATCAGTGAGTCCAAACTGCTGCCAGAGTAATTAAACAGAGAACAATATACCTTGCTAATACTGCTTCAAAACATATGCTCATGCCTACACCTGAAAAACGTAGTAAATGATAACTAGCACCTTGCTGGGGAGAGAAGAGGACAGCTACTGTATGAATCCTGAATCAAGAGCATTTCACAATCAATTCATGCCTATTTATAATTGGTGGCAACTTCTTCCAGTTATGATTTTTACCAAAACAATGAGATTTTCTAATGACATAAGAATATGTGATGACAAAGATGAAGCTAAGAGACAAAGAAAACTGGGATGAAAAAGGCAGGATGCCTGCAAGCCCAGTATCTGTCCTCTTTAGGAGAAACTCTGAACAAGGTCACTGGGGCACTGTCCTGCCTGAAGGGCCTGCAGCACTTCAGAACCTGATAAATGCCTGATGTCAGGAGACAGTCACACAACAGGAGACCCAGACACTGAAAGGTGTTTAGACACCTAATTCCCATTGCTGAAAATGGCAGGTCTGGACCTTCCAGGACACTGGAGTGCCTGTGCAGACACAGAGCTGAATTTACAGCTGACTCAAGGCTCCAGCTGAGCATTTCACTCACTCGGACAGCCCAGGGAGGCCCTTAGCAGACACATCACACCCAGACCCCAGAGTTCCTTTCCCATCTCATGGCTTTCCTTCCATAAAGTGCACACCATATTCCCTTCTTTTCTTTCTAATATTTAATCAGAGGAGATCAATCTGTGTATGTAAATTATCTGCTACTTACTCAACTTCCTGTCCTCCTAAAATACAGTTCTGACACACAGAGCCTAGCGAGGCAGCTCTGCAGCTAATTCATCCAACATTAGGGAGTTTTCTGAGCTATGATCTCCACCAATCCAAAATATCTGACACACAACTGCTTAAAACAAGAGAGAGAGAAAAGCAGATTGCAAATTTATTTCCTGTGTTCTATTCTACTAAGTCAGAGCTCCACTCATAACACACAGTCTGAATTTTTTTTGTCAGTTCATCACTCACCTTACTGGAGTTCATTATTTTCAGCCTTGTGGCTCCTACTCTGTTCCAATTCCTTGTTTTAAAACACTGCATTAGCATTACCACCAATTACAGATACAGCAGTTTACTCCTGAAATAACTGCACTTCTGATTTCTCTCCTGTCTCCATATCTATGGCAAGAAATGGTGGAGGGAGAAATAACTGGAAAAGTCCCATCCCATCTTACTTGTTTCTTTTTATTGTCTTCTCCACGGCACCCTCAGACAAATACAGCTCATGTCCAGGCAGGTTTGAACCAGCAGGATAACTAATCCTATTTTCTCAAAGTAAAATAAAATAGGCCAAGACAGAAAAGGTACAGAAAAAAGAAGAAAATTGTCCCATCTACCCACATCAAACATGTAGCATGTGAGAGCTGAAAGGAACCAGAAAATAAAAAGCAGTTTCTTTAGCAGGACTTTCTCTAGCAAAAAAATCTAAACCCCACCCAAAACCCAAACCAGGGCAAACAAACTCTGCCAGTATTCCAGGTGTAATTAGAGCTCACATCAGCCTTGATTCCCCCTGAAGATTTACTAAATAAGAGCTTTTAACAGAAAGTGTTTCAAACCAAGCTATTAAAGCCTTGACATGCTGAGTGCGTTTGCAATATACAAAGGTCCAAGAGACCAGGATGTAATTCACCATTTCCAATAACAGCACTACAATGTAGCCACAGCCCAGAACCACTACAATGTACAGTCTGCTTCCTGCTTGAAGGGAAAACCTTCCCACAGTGAGGAAGAAAATTCAGAACTAAGAGTTCACAGTAAAGCCTAAAACACACATGAAGAGCTCCTAACACCTTTTTTTTTTTTTTTTTTTGAGTGTAGAGGACAAAATTGGACTGGGAAAGAATTTAAATCCCCTGTTATTAATGTATTTGTTGCACAATGCCAACTGTTGCTTTACTGATGTATTTAAGCACATCATTGTTCATATATTTGGAATAAGGTAATGGCCATACCTTCTCACAAACAAAATACAATTCACTATATATATTTACAGAAAGTCTATAAATTATTGGTAATTTAATATTTTCCTAGAATACTTACCTGTATTTAGTGCTCCATAGATCTAAAATACTTCAGTATTTGTTTTAAAATCAAATAGTATTAAAGCTACTTTAAATAAAACTTTCTGTTTCGTAGAATGTAATTGCAAAATATTTGATAAGTTCAACATTTAATAAGATCCCTATTTTGAATCAGGTAATTCATCCTGATTTTTGTACAGAAGTGATAAAATAGATTCAATGAGTTTTCAATAATAATATTAAAATCAGATTTTCAGATAAGTTTTGTGTATGCTTAGAAATAACCTTCACAAACCTCAAATTTTATTTTTGCCTTACAAGCAAATCATTACCTGAAAATGTCAGTATAAAGCAGCCAGCTAAGGACACTTAGCAGAGGAGGGTATTGGCCACATTCCTTAGTAGTTATTCAATCAGGAACCACAGCAATAATCTGTGTTCCAATCAACCTTCTTAAATAGCTACATACGGTGTTGGGTGGTTTGGGGTTTTGTTTTTGTGTTCAGCACTAAACACGACCTTAAATAAGCCATACTTAAGAGAAGTTTAATGAATATCTTCTTTTCTTGATCCTAAAAAGGCATAAAATGAACTTAAACAGTAACCTCACATATCTGAACAGATTCTTTTTGTATTGAAATTTTAAAAACATTGCCCAGTGTGAACAGATCAGCCAAAGGGAGAGGAAAGGAGGGTTAATACACATGAATAAATTGAAATATTTCCTTTAGGAAAGCTAATTTAATAACACATATATTTTGTTATTAGAAAATATAGTAAAAATACAATGAGTGTGCAATGCTCACAATTTTTATATTATGAACAAAGCTAAAGATATGGGGTTGTGTTAAATTTTCTACAGAAAATAACAATGTAACTGATTTAAGTCAGGAAGCAGCAGGTAATTTCAAGATCAAAATCCCTTCCTCTAAAGAAAAGGAAGAAAATTCCTTTACACTTATTGTCATTATTAACCCACTCTTTGAAAAGGTGCTCAGTAGAAAACCTCTCCGTTTTGGAAATTCTCAACCTGATTAGAACTTAAGAAATCGTTCCGTTTGCCGACGCCTAAAGAGAGCAATTACTAAAATTGGTGAAGTGTTTCCGAGAGGAGAGCAGGAAAAAATACGGGAAGATGAAACTGAATTTTTGACACGAAGGCTTAGAGTCAGGGAATGTAAATGTTTGGAGAGAGCAGAGTTCATAGGCGGGGAGAGCGATTGCAGCGCTCGGTGTTGTTTTGTTTTGGCCGCGGGAAGACGTTGGCGCTTTCTCCGAGCTCCCTCTGCCGAGCGGCCGCTGCCGGCGCACCCGGAGCGGCCCCGCAGCGCCCGGGGAGCCGCGGCTTCGCGCAGAGCTGGTCCTGGGAGCCCAGAGAACCTCGCAAACAGCAATGTCTGCTGCCAAACACGGCTCCTTCTCTAGAAGGGACGGGATATAAACACAAACACACGCCGGACACCGCACCCCGAAGCAAAACCCCAACTCTGCTGCTCGGGGTGGTGATTCTGAAGGGCTCATCTGTCCTCACTGCAGTGGGGAAAAGCTACCCTTGAGGAACCAGCCCTATGAACAGTCAAAGCAGTGTTCAGAGAGCAAACATCACCCATTGGAGAAGTGAAATTACAGACAACATTTTCATATTAATTAAAAAGGTGTTTTAACAGCAAGAAGTCAAAGCTTCCATCTTGCAAGGAACCTTTTCTTTACCAGGATGTAAATGTTGGCTTCAGTTTTGGCTGAACTGCATTTAAATTTAATTAAACCATTCTACAACTGATTCTCATTTGTAAAGCATCTTGTATGACTCTTCACTAATGTACAGCACTGATAAACTGTTTGTTTATAAGATGTTTAGATGGTGTGCAAATGAAGGCAGGAACTGCAGAAAAAAGGAACATGGCTTAGTACAAGCATGACAACTATTCTTCAGTGATGTTCTCTTACCCTGAATTGGACTGTTTAGACTCTGACCTAGAAAAAATCCCCTGAAATATGAGTAAGGGAATTCTGAAAGGAGCAGTAAAGTTTTCCTTACACACTGGACAAGGAACGACCTCTCCATGTTAGAAACATCACTACTTTCTTAGTAAGTTTAAGTTACACTGGCCCAAAGGTGAATTTCTTGAGCTCTATATTCTAATGTCTGTGTTAAACAGTAGGTCTGGTAAGAAACAGATCCAAATAATCCTATCACTGCTGTTTGCTGTGCACTTTGGGGTAATTAAAGAAACTGTGCCAATGAAGTGTAAAACTTTTGGTTCTTGCCTGTGCTATTGGAATGGGAACACCAAAGAGAAAACACAAGAAACTGAATCAAGATCTGATCTGAAAAAATATTTCATCACAGATTCTTGGGACAACACCAGCTGGGAATAGCAAATTTTAAGGTTTGTTTGTTTTTTTGTCTTTTACTTTGGTTTTTTTTTCTTTTTTTAACCTCTGAAAGTCAACAAGTCTTAGATAATGGTCTAAATTACATTATCAACAACTGAAATTTTATTTGTTTTTTAGTCATATATTTAATTTGCCACGTGGAGGATTTATTAATAAAATGCTGCAACACAGTCAAACATCATTCTTCAAGGTATTCGCATCTTTCAGAGTCTCAGAGACCTGATTTTTGCAATACACCATGAGCAGAGACCCATCTTGCTTATTATAGCAAGGCTGCAACTAAACAACAGGATCAACATTAGACCTTGGAAATTTATTGCTATCTGAAACATCAATGAGCCAGTAATTTAAGGGGTAAAAAAAAATCGACAATGCCAACAAATCTTCTAGGTCTCACAGGAGACTAATTTACTTCTGGGTCTAAAATCAGTAAAAATAGTCCTGGCCTTTGAAATCTTGCTGGTTTATTTAAGATGGTTCTGCTGCTGAAGAAAGACAGCCTGCAATTCTGAACATCCTGTGGCAGTGAGGCAGAGCATGCCAGCCATCAAATTCTAGTTGTTCATTCCACTGACTGGAAAAATGCTTGCAGTTTGATTTCTTTTATAGGGCCACATTTGAGCAAGCAACATTCATAGAGATGACTTACCTAATTAGATTCAAAGAGTGATTTGCTATCTCAGCAATAGTTTTTAAATGTACAAATCTAGACAGAGAGGCATTTTGTAAACAGGTGTGAATGACACTGCTCCATCAGGCATTAAATTGGAGCGGCTCCTGAAAAATTGTGTCGTTTATACATTTAAGTTACCAATGTTTTACCAACTGCAGTGTTTTCACACCAAATAGTTTTTGTGGTCTACAGCAAATGATATTTAAGCAAAATCTCTCACCTTTCTAATGGTGGCATGAAAGAGTCTCCTGTGTGCTTCTCATACCTCTGAGGAGATCAAAATTACCTCTGAGGAGTACCCGAGCCTTTGAAACAGGGCTACAAAGCAGATAATGACAGAGGGAAAACACCTGATACTTACAGGCAGTTTTTACATTTCTAAAGGAGCAACAGCTGTGAAAAGAGGAAACCATTTTACCCCCTGACAACTCCGTGATACTTGCACTAAGTTGTGTTGGGGATGTGATCACCAGCCCCCGGAGAGCACCTGGACGGCCGCTCCCCTCAGGCTCCACCCGTGAGGGCGACGAGCCCCGCTCCCGGCTGGGGGGAAAGTTCTGCTCTTCACGCCTCTGCCCTAACACTGGAGTGTGACGTTCATACTGTAGTGGGAGAAAGCGTCTCAATAAGACAAGAGCAGCGCATCTTACCGGCTCTGGACTGTTGCGGGTGGGGATGGTCCGCGGTGCCCTCATCTCGCCCGGCCCCTGCACCGAGCTCGTTCGCGGTGCCCTCAGCCCACCTGGCCCCTGCACCGAGCTCATTCGCGGTGCCCTCATCTCGCCCGGCCCCTGCACCGAGCTCGCCCGCGATGCCCTCAGCCCTCCTGGCCTCTCCACCGGGCTCACCCGCGGTGCCCTCAGCCCGCCTGGCCCCTGCACCGAGCTCGTTCGCGGTGCCCTCAGCCCGCCTGGTCTCTCCACCGGGCTCACCCGCGGTGCCCTCAGCCCGCCTGGCCCCTCCGTCGGACCCGCCCGCGGTGCCCTCAGCCCCGCCGGCCCCGGGAGGAAGGCAGGAACTCGCCCCTCACAGAAAGAACAACGCCTACCTTGCTCCCCTCCGACTGACCCGGGCCAGACGCACCTGGGCAGCGCTCCCCAGCCCCGGCTGTGCTGCAGAAAACACTCCTGTTATAAAGAGGCTGCTCTCAGTATTCTCAAACTATGCAATCCCCCTTGCATACAGGCACACAAAGTGTTTAAAATGTTGAGGAGGGATTCAAGGGTTGGCCCCTCACAGACAGGCAGAGAGGGCTGTGGCTCAGGTTTCAGTGGCCCTTAATTAGGGGAAAGATGACCACAGAACAGTCCAACAGGGTTGGAAGGCTTCTCTGGAAACCATCCAGTCCAACCCCCCTGCCCAGGCAGGGTGACCTGGAGCAGGTGACACGGGAACACGTCCAGGTGGGTTTGGAATGTCTCCAGAGAGGGAGACTCCATGACCACCCTGGGCAGCTCTCCCAGTGCTCTGCCACCAACATGAAGTCCTTCTTCATGCTGAGGTGAAACTTCCTGTGTTTTAGTTTATGGCTATTGCTCCTCATGCTGTTGCTGGACACCACTGAAAAGAGTCTGGCACGATCAACTGGCACCCACTTTAGAGATATTTATAAGGGTTAATTAGATCCCCTCTCAGTCTTCTCTTATCCAGGCTTAACAGGCCCAGCTCTCCCAGTGTCTCCTCATCAAAGAGATGCTCCATTCCCTTAAACATCTTTGTGCCCTCCACTGGACCCACTCCAGGAGCTCAATGTCTCTCTGTACTGGGGAGCCCAGAACTGGACACAGCACATCAGACATGGCCTCAGTAGGGCCAAGCAGAGGGGCAGGATCATCTCCCTCAATCACTGAAGAGAATGTTTTGGAAGGGCTTGAGGGAAGAAGGTAAGTTTTCAGCCACAAGTAGTTAACCCTAGGAGGATAAAAACAACACAGAAAATGGACAGCAAAAGCTAGATACACATCAACTGTTCAGACAGTTTTCAAATTAAGGTCTGAAAGACCCATATTCTTAAAGTAAAACATCATTTTTATTTGTTTTATTAGAAACATTGCACAGAGAGGCAGAGCCTTCCACAAGCACATGTGAGCTCATTTCTCCCTAGAGGGTTAGTTTCTTTGGCTATACACTGTTAGGACCTTTGGCAGAGCCAAGCAGAGCTGCTGAGAGGGGCACGCACAGCGCAGGGGAGCAAACTGCAGCAGGGCTCTGGCAGGGAAAGGGCAAGTCAAGGTTAGCGAGGAAATTCACGTTTTCTAGGATTACAGTAAAATGAAGAGCAAAAAATGCATGTCTCTGGACTTGGGTTTCTTCTATCACAGTTTTCAGTCTTCTCCACCACACAGGTTCAGCAGTGCCCTCTGGTAATCCCCTTTTGTGTCTTGCTGTAAAGCAAGGGAAGAAAAATACAAACTACATATTAGGAAACAATCACAAAATATGAAAGCATATGAATTATATTCTAAACCTGTGGGACAGTCTGTGAGTCACATTGAGGCCTTCTCAGCCTGGAGGAGACTTAGTTTTACTTATGTGTGAACTGATCATTTAATGATTATTTAATCATTCTTGCAATACAAATGCAAGGCCAAGAAGATAAAGATTTGGGTATGAAAAAGAGTAACACAACCAAGGAAAGCTGAAGGATTCAATTCTGCTTCGTCTCACTGATCACTGCAAAAATCATTCACCAAGGTCAGTTGGTGTATTATTAGCAAAAAAAAATCTGCTAATAATCTACAATTGACACCTTCAGGAAAAGATTCTGGGTTAAGATTTTGACTCAGTTTCATCTACACAAGGAATAATGTAGCATATGCTGTTTTGAGGGTGAAGATTAGCTTTGAAACAGATGCACAAGCTCTTTACCTATGCCCCAAGTTAGACAAAACCTAGCACCTGTAGCTCCTGTCTAATCAGAGAAATGGACAAAAGTCACTCTAGCTAAAGAGCCTTCTCCTTGAGCACGGAAATGAAAGGGAGGAGCAATTTAGATGCTCTATTTTCATTCAGCAATCACAGAACAGTTGTCTTTCCTTTTGATCTGAGGATAGGGACAGGTGAACAGAATTTTCCTTCAGAACACATCAGCTGATTGCACAAAGCTTCCATATAACTGCAAAGTGGCTGCCAGGAACTGTACCAGCTGTAGGCTGTGAAGATAAAGGTGGGTTTTTCCATAGTACTGAGATAACACAATACTCTCACTGCAGCCTCTAACACACCTCCCATGAAGTCTAGTGGTACCACAAACCCAGTGAAGATTGCTGCAAAGGCCCATGATATAAAACCAAAGATGCAAAACTTGCCTGGATGAAATAATAGAGAGATTTTCCGTATTTCCTCTTGAATTCACTCTTGATTTTCAGCATGTCCACCTCGCAGCGGGACACCATAATCCTGATCAGGACCTTGTCCCGGGTCCCCTTGCCCTACAGACACACATTTAGAGATTTAGAGCTGCAACAGCTGAAATGCATAACAAGCCTTTACCATCAGTTAATGGTAGGACAGCAAACTACAGGCAACCAAGATGAGCAATAAAAGGTAAAATGAATTAAATCTCCTAATGAAGGTCATTATTATGATCTAAACATTTGAGCACGAATGTACCTTTCTCATCAGCAGTGTTTAACCAACTTGCAGTCACAAATTTAGCTTAGACTGTAAGCAGCACTTTTGGTTCACCAGCTCTTCCTGGAATCCCCTAATGCCTGTCACCAGGTGTTTCTCTTTCATCCTTTCTCTTCACAAAATGTTTTGAGGCAAATTTAATATCTTATTTTGGTGTTCAATAAAGAGCTTTTTCTGCTATCGGCTCTTGGTTATATGCAAAAGATGTGTCTAACTTTGCTAATTATAATCAACTGATATAACAAAGATCTTTATTATGAGACCCTTTCCCACATCTCCCTATGCCAGATCAATCTGAATAGATAATTCAGGCTCATAACTGTTAAAGAATGATTTTGAACAATATTAGGTAATTGTTAATTTATTCACATGCCAGTCACATTTCATATGAACAGAAGTGCCTAACATTGACAACAATAAAAATAGTAGAAAGAAAAAACAGTTTTTCCTACCTTCATGGAATCATACAGTCTGTCTGCAAAATACAGCTGCTTGTTCTGAATGCACTGGACTGAAGAGAGAGACAAGAATAGTTAAATATCCTGCCCATACACAGGACACAGAATATTGCAGCCATGTTTAAAGATATGGTAAGCAGTAAAAATAAGGTTTTCAGGAAAAGTTCCTCCAAAAAGGGGACACAGAGAAAATATTTTTACCTGACTTGCTGCTTAGAAGTTGTTTGGTTTAGCTTGTGACTGAACGACAGATGCTCACATCTTAGGAAGTGTTTCCTTCCATGAAAATTGCATCATTTCAGAATTGTATATTTTGAGAATGCTAACCCTCCTCAACAGCTCCCAATTCATGGTTCCACTTCTAGAAGAAATCTCTCCTCTGGAAACACTCCCTGTATACTAATCCATGGGAAGCCTCCTTTTCAAGGCTGGGCTGTTTTTACTCCATTTGCATTACACAGCTCTCAGCTCACCCTTAGTCTGAAATGGATTTTCCCCATAAGAACTCCCTCTTAAACACAGTGACATCCTTGCCACCTTCACCTCATGGCACAGAATCAGACTTACACCCTGACTCCTTATTTCAGGGAATTCAGTGTCAGATCAGCTCTTCAGTTGGCCCCTACCACCCCTCACTGCCTGCCTGTCTTCTCCTGTCACACACTGTTTTCTCTCCAGCCTTTGTGGGTACTGAATAATTTCAACCTTTTTGTTTGCTTAGGGAAACAAATATTAAGCCTCTCTATCAAATAAAAATGGAACTAACAGCAGATCACAACACACATGCATTTTCATTTTAACTGCAAAGCAAAGTTTATATTTTTCAGAGGGCAAAAATAAGCTGCTTCTCCATATCTGCAATATCCTAAAATACACCAGTGGATCCAACAACACCAGCACACCCAGCTAATTTCTCATCCAGCAGGGTGAATCTAGGCCCTCCCTTTATCATGATACATTGCAAGAGCCCTGAAAAGATCCTACAGAAACACAGTCTTTACTTCAGGGTAACTTACCAAGATTAAGAAAGGCATTCTCCAAATCTCCCTTAACCTCCTTCTTGATGCTCTCCAACATATCATATGGGCTGTAGCTCTTGTACCTCTCAAACACTAGCACAGAAAAGAAAGCAGGTGAAATCAAAACCAGACCTAGAACTGGCAGAAATAACCACCCAAAGCATGATCACAGACACAGGAATGTAGAGACAAATGATTAATAAATATCTATGCAAATCCTTCTGAGAATCTCATCTTAAATACAGCATAAGTTTGTCAGCTAAAGGTCCCAATGCTGTGGCCTTTGTGTTTTCCTTGAACAACTCCATAATCTGGGAAAATACCATCTTAATCCTGTACTGGTATTTTTTGAAACAACAGTGATTTAAGCTCTGAGAAGTCTTCAAATGGCTTTTCCCATGTGCTGCTTTAGAGCAGTATCAGAGCTGCTTTTGAGTCTTCACTGGCAGATTAAACACATGATATAGCTAAGCTACCTTGGCACAGAGGTAAAAGCTAAAGGACTTCCCAAGGTCTCCTGCATCCATGCTTTCTAGGTTTGCAACAGCTTTGTTTCCAGTGTATGTGATACAAAATTGAGCATTGTTACACCTGTGTAAAAAAGAGCTGTACACACTTAAAATGTGAGATCAACATATCCACAGAAATAACTAGATTTCTTTTAATTAACACCTTGGACATGGATTAAGGTTTATGAGATCTCCTACGTTTTTTGAGTGGTTTTCACAATTGTTTCAATCATATCTGGGACAAAATAGTCACCATTTTGTTACAGCTTTCTCTTACAGGAAAAAAAATGTCTCTTGAATAGTACCTTTCTGCAGGTGGGGAACACTTCTTTCAGTCATAATGTTGATCCACTTGGGGACATCAGTTCCCTTTCTCTTCACACCAGCATCATAGAGGTCCTGGGGTTAGAAAGAAAAAGAAAATCACCAAAAACCCAGGAGGTGCACAAGAAGTCACTGCAGATGTATATAATTTCCTTATTGGAAAAACAAGCACTAGTGGAACTGTGTCTGTGGGAGAAACACACAAGGGCACGTGGTTGGGCAGGTCACCAGGACAACATTTAAGAATCTAAATCTGACACTAAGACTAATTACTTTATATTCACCTCTGGCTACAGCTTTACTCTGTATTTAGCTCTGTTTACCTCAGCAGAACTGCTCTTGACAGATGCAGATGTAACAAACAAGCATTAACAGCCACTAAGTTCACTGCATTGGATGTGGAGCCTTTTGCTAAAGGCTCTCTCTCTTCATGTGTCTAAAAGACACACCAGAGAGCTTCTGTATGGTGGGTGAGTACTCTGTAAAAATTGATAACCTGAATGCATCAGGACTTCAAGTGGCAGACTCACTGACACCATGCAAACATTACTGTGCTGGACAATCTGAAATACACACACCTACTTCACAAGTGCTCTCCACTTCCACAGTATTTTTATGTTCAATATCCCCCAAAGCCTGACCAAGTGGAGATATTTCATGGTCATCAGCAGCACTTACCCTGGCGTCTTGGTCAATCAGCTCATAATCAATCACAGAGGTATCTTCACACCTTTTGCCCTTCAAACAAGATAACAGTATTTTAGGAAGGTTTCATAGAAAGCCAGCAGTTTGCTATGTGCACATTCCATTATTTTTCCTTTTTTAACCTGAATTTGCTAAATGAGTAACTGCATACTCCACCCCCATAATGAAGCTAATGCTGTGAATGCTGCATTTCTGTTCAAATACTTTGCCTTTCAACATCTGAATATTTTTTTCCCCCAAAGGTCAGTGAAAATACAAGCAAATTTCAGAGTGTATCAGAAACCCAAGTGTTTCACTGGCAGCCACCACTCAGGCACATTAGGACAGGGGAAATCTGTGAGCAGCCCTACCTTGGCCAGGGCCACCATGAGCTTGCGGAAGTCACCAGATGTGTCTGACACAATGTCCTTTTCCAGTTCTGTCTTGTACACTAGGAAACAAAGAGTTCTCTTCAGGCAAAGGCTGTCTTACAAATACTCCTTTGCAAGAAAAAGGGTTGCTAATTACTGTGTTTTATGAACATAAACAGTTACAACCTAAATCAGGTGTGGAGGACAATGAAAACGAGCCCATGCTTGCTTACATCAAACCCAGCATTGATACCAGCTATCATGAGTTCCATGCAAGCAGTCCCTCATGGAAAGCTTATAAAAAATTTCATTTAGACACAACTTGTATTAGTAGCAAGTAGCCTTCAATCTGCTACCAAGTAACAAGATGAAAGTATATAAACCACACAAATATCCAGAACACCAGTACAAAAGAGCAGAGAACCAAAGGAGATCTGAGTGAGCTTTCTAATAAAGAAATTCACACTGAGGGGAATTTATCCAAGTAATTCAGTGTAAAAGACATAGCACATGGAAACTTGCCAAGTAAACTCACTTTCCCGGTAGTCTCTGTTGATTTCACTGAGCTCCTGATTTGTTCGGGAGCAGATGATTTCAATGAGTGTGTCTTCATCAGTTCCCAGCCCCTGCAACACACACGGGACTCAGTCAGGAGCCAGCAGTGAACAGGAATGCTTAAATGGTTTAAAAACATTTTACAGACATCTCCTCTCCCCCACTCTAACAGTTCAGGGATTTTTTTTTGCCAACTGCTCCTGAGAAAAAACAGATGGAATATTTCTAGTGGCTTAGAGATCCTGTAGATGTTCTGTCTGGGCAATGTGCATCTGCTGTGAGTGTCTAACAGTGGCCTCCTCACCAGCACAACTGGAGAAGGTCAGTTTATCATGGCCTGTGTGATTTTTTCTGTCCACTGGGAGCACGGGAAGAAAATCCAGTCTTATCCTCCTGTTAGGAGGATATCCATCCTGTCAGGATGCTGTTTGTTAAGCCCACCTGTAACAGAATGTCATTTTGCAGGTGGCAAAACTGGGCATAGTTTCCACAGGATTTCAAGAGAAGTAGCATCCTGGGAAAATGTCTCATGCTGCAGTCTTGAACATGTAGAAAATGGAGGCAATTATGTGGCAAAGTACCCTTTGGGTAAAATGTCTCCCTTGAAGGGGCAAGAAAGTGGGACAAATGAACAAACAAAAGAGGAGTAAACCCAAGTAATTTTATTAAAATGGCTTAAAGCTAAGAGAACTAGGAGAGCTTTTCACACAATGGCTCTAATAAGCATCTGAGGGAAAATGGAAGACTAGCAACATATATAATTTTCTAAATATTTTTGAAATATTTTCAGGGATGTGTAACAGAAAAATAATTAACTCCTCAGTGATAACTTTGCTCTCCTCAACTCTGATGCCAGAGTCATAGCTTGTAATGCTTTATGTATCAAGTCAAACTTAAGATCAGGCAAATTCAGAGCATTGAGAGGGGCTTTGCTAATTCACACCAGGTGCTTGGGAGCTGGGAAGAGCAACCCATGGAGAGCACAGAATATTCCACGTTTGGGACAAGTCTGAGGCAATTGCTTGGTCTTTAATCCCAAACCCCAAACTAGTCTGAGTCACAATGAATTATGGATAGGCTGTACTCAGACCAGGAGAGGGCAGCATCTGATTACTCAAACAAGGCACTTGGCTCACAGTTGAAGTTACCATCTCCATAGTGGGTTGGTTTTCTGGGTTTGAGGATTTAGGGATTTTTTTGGGGGGAAGATTTCAGGGGGGTTTTTTTGGGAGGTAGGGATTGTGTGTGTTTATGTGGTGCAGGGGGTGGTTTTGTTTTCTTATTTGTTTATTAACTCCTTTTTAATCATCTGGAGAAGTTAATTAATTGGTTTTATTGACATGTTCTAAATTTCAGACATAATTTAGTACTTGTCTGTAATTCTTTAAAAAAAATTAACTTGAACAAGAACATCCAGAATGTAAGTGATGATTAGATGATTATAACTACAATTTCCCACACCTTAGTTTGCCTAAAAAGGTGATTGTACTGGCATGAGCACCTCTCAAGACTTGTTTCAGTGGCCTGCAGGGCAGACATTTCTTTCTGCAAGGACTGCTTTTGATGCCCCATGTTCCTCATCCTCTACACTGGATGTTCCTCTGGTACAGGATGTTCCTTCCAGATCAGTGATATGACCCAGTAACTGAAAACTACTGTTTAAGCTTATAAATGCCAGCAGAGGATCTGATGGCTTGTGCTAACAGCTGCTCTCTTAAAGGTTTCTCATACTGTGAACCTGTGCATTGTTTGTAAGAGCAGCCAGCAAAGCAGCCATGCAGAGCAGCCTGCCTGTTACTCCTGAGCTGACAAGAATTACTTTTTCCTTAAAGAGAGGAATTAATTAAGAGTTTAAAAACCACATAGTTCCATGATTTCTCTCATTTTGGATGCCTTGCAGCTGGATATTTAAACTGTAGCACTGAAAAAAAAAAATCAGTTTGAAAACTATGGCCCTGGATATGAAGTCCATATTCTTTCCTGAGACAGTGACATCAGATTAACAATGTTAAATCTCAAAGTTTATTTACCTTCATGGCAGCTTTCAATTCAGAGGCATCATACTGTGCTGGTGTCTTCAGCAAGCCCAAGATCACTGCCTCCAAATGACCTGAGAGAGCAGACTTGAGTGCTGCAGAAAGTTCCTGCAAAACAGATGGGACGATGGAAGAAAAGAAATTAAAGCTCACTTCTCACAGAGAACTTAACCTGCAGGGCTTTAAGTCTCCAAGCCTGCAGCAGTGTTTCTTACACAGCTGACAAGAAAACAGAAACATAAAGAGCTTTCTGGCTGTGAAAGCCTATGAAAAATTAGGGCAAAGGAATTTTTTTTAATCCTCTGAAAATAAGAAACACACCAGTGTCTGACAAAGTGCTGGGAAGCACGGTGCAGACACATCTGAACAGCTTCACTCCAGTCCTGAAGCACTGATGCTTTGTTGGAGCTAATAAGCACAGATGGATCTGAGTTTGACTTGCTGTGGTCAGTGCTTCTCCATCATACTCCCACAGTTCTCCCAGCAGCACTGGTTTGTGGTTTTCCTCTTATCCCAGCCCTTTACTAGCTAAGACATTGGAAAATTGACTGCACACTTATTCCACCATAAGGCCCAGTTCCTGACCAGCTATCTGAGGAGATAAAAAAATCATCCCTGAGCACTGAAAAATTATGCCTGTCTTTAAGGAAACTATCAGAAGATTGTAGCCTAAATCCCTGTTGTTAATTGCCAGTCAGCCCTGGAAATAGAAACAGTCAGGGATGTTCACTGCAGAGGATGCAAATCTGCACCACAATAGTCAGAGCCCTTGTCCTCTTATGGGTTTCAGATGCAACTTGAATTATGCTGGTTATCAGCTTCCCTGTAGTGTATGTTACAAAGCTGGAATCCCTGGGATCAAGCCTGAGCTTCACACAGATCCATGTAGGCCCTAAGCTGAAGTCAAATCTGTAGCTTTCAGAAGGGAATTGCTGCATTTCAGTTGCTGGTTTCTCACTAACAATCACTGAGCTGGAGAGGCAGGGGAAAAGAGGGTAGAGAAAGTGACCTCAGCTGAATTGCAGAGAAGTTTGTGCCAGAGAGATAATGAGGCAAGGCATTTAGTTAATTTCCAGAGTCACCCACTTAATCCAGGGCACTAATTGATGCTAATACTGTATGCACTTACTGCATGGATCTGCCAAGGGAGGCAATGGGGGTTTGGGGCATCTGGCTGCTTCAGACTGAGAAACATTTCAGTACAACCACTCCACTTGGGATACAGTGCCCCAGCCTTTATCTGGGTGAATTCTTCAGAACTGCTACAGGAAAGATAGCATGTGTCTCTGTAATAAATTTTAAGGAATAAGTTGCCCAGAGAAGTTGTGGCTGACTTATCCCTGGAAATGTTTAAAAGGTCAGGCAGGATGGGGATATGAGCAACCTGATCTAGTAGAAGGTGCCCATCTTGGGCACCTAAATTCCCTTCCAACCTAAACCAAGAGTTTCCATCAGACACTGCTCATCCCAAAGGAATTAAAAGAGAGGTAGACTATGTGACATTTAAAAATTATCATCCATTGATAGATCCTGCAACACACAAAGCAAGCAGCCTAAAACAGCACAACACACTGCCAACAAAATCTGCACAGCTGCTGGCAAAGAAAACCATGAGACACTGTCCCTAGAAGATATACCTACGTGTCTTTTCATATACCACTTCCTCCTCTCTTGCCTCCTCACATGTTTATCTCTCTGAGTGGTTTCTACTGCACATTTCCATTGTTTATACGACTGTTTTATTCTTTGGCACTTGTTACACTTCTGATAAATTCAGTTTGTTCTTGAGTCGCAGCAAGGGAAAAAAGTGAGAGAGAAACATGAAAAAAGTTGCAGATTTTCTTGACTGTGCATTTCTGTGGTCATGCAGAACATTTAACAAAGCTTTAAGTGACACATTTCATGACTGGGGTCCCTTAATGTGCAGGTTGTCCCAGTGACCCCAGGGCAGGATGTGCAGACGTGAGCACACATGCACAACCTGGCTGTGCCTCTGCATACACCTTTATCATTCATGCAGAAAAGCTGGTGAGCTGCCAACATTTAACTCCAAAGTTACATTTGGTTTCAGGTGAGTATTCTGGGATGTTACTGGAGGACTACCATTTGGGGTCTGGCAAACCTGGAAGAGATACATTCATCATAATCTGAACTCTATGTAACTTTCCTCTTTTTCACTGGCATGAAGCTTCAAATATGTTAAGATTCTCAAAACTTCAAAAGAGAAGAGCCCTTGCCTCTCATTTTGCAGAATTCTGCACACATCTTGCAGATTTCCCTCCATCAGTAGATCAGTACCTAAGGTATTTCTGCCAGGATAATTTTTAATGAGTTCAGCTCATTCCATCACTATTCCACAGCTGCAGTGCTCATAGCACAGCTGACTACAGTCCTTTCTCAGCTAAGCTAGCTGTGGGAAGAGAAACAGAACACTGCCCTTATGCTGAGTTGTCTTAACAAAATAAACAAAAATCCAACACCCCCCAAAAATATAAACCAACCAAAAGAAAAGAAAAAAACAACCAATCCCATAAAGCATCTCTCTCATATTTTCCTTCAAATGGAGGCACTTCATGCCAGTGTCTTCTCTGCACTTTTAGCACATTTCACCAGGGAATCCTGTGGATCCCACTGTGATTTCTGAAGGTGCTAGGAAACCACCATGTCCCAACAGATTGCAGTCCCAATGTTGCATATTCAACATATTTCAAAGTTCTACCAGCCCTAAACTGTGACAGCATGGACAAAGTAGATGCATCCTGAATTTCAGTGAAAAGACAAACCCTGAAAAATCTAATTGTCTACAAGAAAAATATTCAATAATTACTATTTCTTGACATTTTACTACCTTTTTGGTTCTCCTCTGATAGGCAAAAGCAATGTCCTGCCTCTGTTCATTGCTGCGGTTTGTCAGGATGTTGATGATGGTGACCTCATCCACACCTACAAAGACACAAGACAGAGAATTAGAGAAGATTTCTTGTCACTGTTCTGGCAGCAGGATGCTCCCCAACACTCCAAACACAGCCCATGTGGAGCACAGCTCAGCAGCTCTCACTAGTCAGTGTTTATCCTGTCCTGCCCTGGGGTAAAAGCCACAACTAGAGCCCAGGCTCCTGATGGGATGCAGATCTTTGGACATACCCCAAAGTCTAGTTTGTTACCAGCTTTGCTACTCTGTCTTGTGCTTCACTTGTGTGTCCCTGCACTAGTTTTCAAGCACTCAGAATTCTGCAAAAAGTTGCTCAAGAACACAGACTTTAAAACTTGTATTTACTAAAGCCTGGCCTGTCATTTTAGTGGGAGTTTTTTCAATTAAGACTTCTTAATAAAGCAGTTATGTTTTCTATTTAAGCCATTTAATCCATCACTCCAGACATGGAAATGAGAAAAGAAACCAGTATATTTAATTCAGTATATTTCAGAGGCTCAAAAGACAGGAGGGATTTTTGACACTGGAAGAATTAACTATGTGCTACTTCTTTTTGAAATCACTGCAAGATCCATGCTGAGCTGTAACTGGCACACCTGGAGGATGTGGATGCTCAAACTCCCAACTTACTTTTCAAGTAAGTGAGCTACATATCAGCAAAGGTTTAGTTTTAGGGGAATCATTCCAAATCCACGCACTTCAGTGCAACTTCAGCTTTTGAAGCAAACAGGTGGCTCTATAATCTAGAGGTCAGAACAAGGCCAGAGCTTTACCTCAGCTCTCTCTGTTTAATAAAGGTACTATGAACAACTTCTTTCCCACTTGCACACACATCAGTGTAAAAGATGATTTCTTGATAAGAAACCCCAGAAAGTAAGGACTGGATCAGCAGCTACAAGCAGGACTCAGATCCCTGCCAGAATCCAGCTACATTTCTTTTCCTTGCTACCCAAAGTAATCTGAAACAACTGCAACAGATATTATAAAAATGAATTATATAAAGTAGGAATCTTGCAAAGAACCTCTTAATCCCTACCTGCAGAGTCTAAAATTATAAATCAAATCCAAAAATTCTCTCTCTTTCTTCACCACATTTTTCATAATGAAATACATTTGGTAGCCTCGGGTCCTTAGTTTGTGCTGAGGCAGACCTACATCAGAGCTCTTACTCACACAAGCTTGGCCTGCAAATGACACCAAAAGGCCCTGGAAAGCATCATGTGTCCAAGCTACAAACTCTGAGCTGAAAAGAGGCTGACTGCACATTTCAGCCATAATCTACTCCCGCACACTTTAAACTGTTCCCACATTAGAAAACAAATTCTCCCTGTCCAGAAACGGCCACACACAGACATTGAGCCTTTCAGCTGTTGCAGGCCCACAGCACAAGCCAATGCCTTAAGCTTTTTAATAAATCCTGAATTTAAACCATTCTTGGCATTCAAAAAAGCAAAGGACATTTTCAAGTCGTACCACAATTGCTACAGTTTAGAAGCCCACAAATGAATGACTTGACTGCATCCAAGTTTCTTATGCACATGCTATGGAAATATGAAGTTAACTCATTGCTCTGGCATTCAGTGGAAAGTAAGAGCTTGTACTTCATTCACACTGGGGAATCACGCTGCACGCACAGGATGCTGACTCACAGCTGCTGAGGTGGGGCAGAGCAGGACAGCAGCAGCTCAAACACTTTCCTTTGCTGTTTGCTAAAGTCTCTGAAAGTTTCAAGGCAATGAAACAGTTTATTTCCAAATTTATTCTGCCTAGGCTGATTTTATCCCTGCATTTCTATGGAAAGAAAACTTCTGCTTAATGACAGCTTTTCTTGTGAAGGAGGCAATGTGTGGCATTGGTAAGATCACAGTGTTGGAGCTCAATCAGCAAAAATGAGGAAATGAACATGAATGGGGTCAAAGGGAAAAATTTAGATAAAGCCATAATTTCAGCTCTGCTATTTCACTTAGCAACGAAGTTGCTTTGGTTCACCAAACCCAAACCATGTTGCAATGAGATATTTCTTCAGTGACAGTTTCAACATTTGGAATATGTGACCGATGCAGTTTGGTGGATTTCAGGCACTGCCCTCTCTCACCAGCAAGCCAGCAGATTATCCTCTAAAAACTTTTCCTTTGTAATCTTAAAAACTTTGTCAAAAGGTATGGGCATGTTGGATATACTACATAAACAGAAGAGCTTTCTGTAAGATTGAACTGCCTGGTTTACACGTCACCATTGTTTTACCAATTTCTGGATATAATGAATTTATTACAGATTTATGTTCTAAGCCCTTTCCTACAACAAATCTGGGCCTGAATTCTGGCAGCCATGGAATAAAAAAGTATCCCATGAGACCTCAATAGAAGGCTGCAAGTAACAAATATTCACAACCTGGTCTGACAAAATTATTTTACAAGTGCTTGAGACACACAAAGTGTCAATGCTAGGAAATAACTGAAACAGAAGAGACACTTTAGCAGTTGTCTTTGCTAGGAAAAAAAAAGAAAAGGAAATCTAACATAAGCTCTGTTAGTGCCCTTCTAGGTAGTTTCTTCTGTTTAGGTTCATGTACATCAGCTAATCAACACACAGAGCAGAGTAGAGCATTATACAGAAATTAAACAGCTTCTTGTCCTATGCAGCAAAAGCCAACATTTACAAAGGACATGCCAAGGCACTAAATGAATTTGCTGCAGAAACACTAAAGAGCATAAAAATGAAACACAGCCATGGCATTTATACCAAAAGGAACAAGCCAGAACTGTAACAAGTTATTTGCATTATGCAACCTCTAGGTTGAACAATTGCTAACTACAAGGTTTTATATGACCTGAAGTCATTTTTGCACATTTCCCTTCCTAGGCTGGTGGATATATATAAACCCCCTGCATTTAACTCAGCTCCACTGAAAGCCCTGAAAAGGGCTGCACAATGTATTTTTGCAGTATAGTTTTTCCAGGTAGATCTAAGCCCAAATAAACACATCACAGTATTTTCCAGAGGAATCCACAGATGAACAGATGGCTCAACAACCTCTGAGGAATTAATCTGAAGAGTGTGAATGAATGCTGAAATATTTAGATATTACATGGAGCAGAACAGTCACACACCCTGCATTAGATCTTTTCCCTAAACCAAAGATATCAGTTGTTGTTTAGGCAGTAAAATACGTTTTAGCCATTTTACAAAAGAATCACTAAAATGGAGATTCATGACTCTGATTCTGGGAGTCTCCATTCCTGAGACACAGCTGGATAACAGTTTATATTCTAACTCTCCCAAACAGGCCTGCCCTGATGGCAAACACCAGACCTCAGGCACTGTTTATATAAGGTACAGCCAGAGATAAGACTCCACCAGATCTCACTTCCATGGCACTGCTAGAATTTCCAATATATTGGGAAGACTGCTTTGGTGAGTGTGAAATACAGGCCCTTTATAGCATGTACAGACCTTGGCTTCCAATACAGGGAAATCCCAAGGGGTCAGATACCAGGAGTCCTTTATCCTGTAAAGAGTAAAGCCCCCCAAATGGTTCTTACATGCCTGGGTTGTTTGTTTTTTTGGGTTTTTTTTTTAATTTTCACCACAAACCAGCTTGCATATATATTTATAACTTCTCTCTCTCACTGTTTTAAATTGAACAATTTAAAACACATTCCTCTTCATCATTCTGTGATAACTTACATTGCTTATTTCTACTTCCCACACACAATGCAAACTAATTGCTAGAGAGATGGTGATACTTCCTAGGGAAATGGTACCTGCTATGGATGTAGATAGTTTGTTCATTATGGGTGTTATATTTTAGTTAAAAAACTACTTAGATATTTCCAAGAATTATTTTAAAACTTGTTCTTGCAGGTAGCTCTTTACATCACTGTTCATAAAAAACAGTTCTTGTCTGGATGAGTTGGAATCTTCATTTGAGGAAAACCCTACATGTATTTTAGAGAGCTCACATTTTATCAAATCTTCTGAATTAGCAGATGAAAACATCCTGTTCTAAAGCATTCAAAGTGCAAGGAAATAGTACCTGGAAGAAGGGTCATAACATCCTAATTCTTAATTTTCCTCAAGAATACTTCCTTTGTGAGATTCTTTAGGGTGGAAGATCCGGTATCAAAACCATAAAGAATTTCCCTTTAAAGCCACTTTCCCAGAATAAGTTCTGGGTAACAAACCAACAAGCAGAGAGAAGCTCAATCCTACAAACATCCAGGTCCATGAGTGAAGTCCCTGTTATTCACTCAGAGAGTTGAAAATCGTGTCTGCTGAAATATTTCCATGTAACTTAACTGCACTGCTTATCTTTGGTGGGAGAAAGTGGAAAGACAACATGGGCCTGACTTTCCTGACTGGAAAAGCTTTTGTACTGCCTAGGATATTGCAATTTCCTTTTGCAGCAATTAGCAGCTTGAGAGTTCTAATGTGTAAGTTTGTACCTATCCTGAGAGTCTGATGGTGTATTTGACATGTCTAGGTTTGCTCTATAATCAGAGCTGCAAAAAATTATAAAGTCTAGACAAAACTCTACATATATACAAAGCATCTGCTGCCAA
Organism: Argya squamiceps; assembly: GCA_037834095.1. Taxonomy (NCBI): domain Eukaryota; kingdom Metazoa; phylum Chordata; class Aves; order Passeriformes; family Leiothrichidae; genus Argya; species Argya squamiceps. Next base: position 16,116,848 of record JBBMKD010000022.1, read on the forward strand.
ACCTGATGATGTCTATATATAACTCTCTCACCTAAGAATTTTTTTAAAAAAACCCAAACCATAAATGATCAAAATCATAACTGAACCCACTTTAATAAGGATTTTCTTCAGTTAAATTAAGAAATCTTGTGAAAGAAAGCCTTGTGCTTGTTATGGAGGGGATATATTTTACATTTTATAGTAAGTCAAACACGTTTGCTGGCATTGATGGGAGACTTAGCATTTCTTTCTGATGAGAAATTGTTTGGCTTTTAAACCTCTCTCTGACATGAAGACAAAAGACTTGCCAGCCCCAGCTACACCCAGCTGTTGCTGCTCTGGCCTGGAGCAAGTGTGGAAAGTGTGGCACTCCCTGTCCCAGGGTTGGGACAGGATCCCAGCCCCAGGGATGCCACCAAGACATCACTTCAGAGCTGTAGTTCACACTGCCTGCTCTCCTGATGGTTTCAATACACCAGAGGGAAGCCTGTCTAATAACCCAGCCCAGAGCAGCTCTCACATTGCCCTGACCCTGAAATACTGCAAACTCACTTCAGAAACAAGTTTTTAGGACCTTCTTTGACCCCAAATTAATACAAGATGAGTATTTAGTTCAACACCCAGGAGAAAAATGTTCAAACCACCCCTATGCAGCTGTCTGGAGAGCTGAAAGGAAGAGCTGAATGTCCCATCCAACAATCCAGTAGAAATCCATGATTCAGAGCCCGCTCCCAAATCACTGCCAAAGGAGCTGACACTTCATTCTCAAGTGGCAAGAAAAGAAGAAGAATTTGAAGTACTGATGAGTCAAGAGAGAAAAAGTGGACACTTTCAGTGATCATCTCAACAACTCATGGCTACAAACTTAAAAGCACATTCAAAGCAAGCACTTAGAGGGCTCAAAATCTAACTTGGTCAGGATTTCCTCAGTGCAGTCTGAGGAATCCAACACCTCCTAAAGTAGATATCCTTGAGGAAGGATATCAAAATGTTGGTGGAGACACAGTTTTGTGTTGTTTTTTGCCAGCCAGGCCTCTACCTCCCAAGAGAATGGGAGGCCCAGCCCCTGCTGCTCACCTTTGGTCTTGATGGCTGTTTCCAGGGCTGCAGCATCACGGTCAGCGTCAAAGTTGGAGTAGGCCTTCACTGTGGCATAGGCACTTGGAGGGAGAGAATGCTGCAAGGAAAAGAACAAAAAACCCTTCAGAGGTAAATTGTGCAATTGCAATTAATAAAACACACATTTCTCAGTTACCTGGTATTTAGCACAAGGTTTAATTGCAAGAACTTCCACCAGGTATCTGTGAAAATGGAATTCTGCTCAGAGCCACTGAACTCTCTTCTCCTCATGTGTATTGCCCAGAAATCCACTCACAGCCATACTTATAATAACAGAATATATATAATATATATAATATATACTGTACATATATATACACAAATAGATATTATATTTATTGCAGCAAAACCCCAACACCTTCCAAGTTTACTCACTAAACTTGAACATTCTAAAATCTGGAGTTTTCTGGCTAGATCTGAAGGAAATAGACTAGAGGAAGCTAATTCCAAGAAAGTTAAAGTCTACAGTGTTTCAGATTCAAAGTCAGTATTTTACTTTTGATTACAGGCTACAAATAATAATTTTAAAAAGTGCACAAAACTTTTTCTGACTTTATCATTGTTAATCTTCAATTTCCCATCTCATGAACTTTAAAGATAACACAAAAAAAATCTATTGAAGGCCACAGTTCTAGAAAGCAGACGTTGTAATTTGTTTTAATTCTTGGCCTCCAATCCTTGCTTTAAGCAGCACAAGGCTTGCAAAACCAAATGACATTTCAAATTACCTCTGCTAAGAATAAGAGGACTTGCAGGTAAGCTCACTTAGTAAACAGATACAACATTTTCCAAGTTACCAGATTTTATCAGCTGTTAATTATGGTCTTCTCCTGAGGATTATAGCTGCAAACAGGGTGACCAGAACAGAGATTCACCTCTTCTCAGCTGCTTCAGTGGAAGCTAACAGCTTGTTATCACCTCCCAGGGGAAGGTTAAATTAAACCACAGATTTTCATACAAGTAGCTGGGTAATATTCCCAAATCCCCCTCTGCTGAGTTCAATTTAGAAACCTAAACCTCTGGCAGAGAGGTAGAGCTACTAGCACCTGAAATTGCCACAGCCATTTCCTAAGTGAATGAAGAACTCAGCTTTCTTGGAAAAGATCCCAAGAAACTTTTGTTTCCATCTCCAACTCCAAAAGGAGGCCAGGTTCATGGACAGAACTAAGCTGTCCTAATATCCCTGGAAAATATTTTTACATGCAAATTTTTAAGAGGACAACTTTTAAGTAAAAAATTCCATGGTTTCTGACTAATTTTGACTCTATCCCTGCAGAGGGCATGCTGTTCTGTCCAGATTCCTCTGGCAGCTACCCCTGTGCCTTCTGGGGACAGTCTGTTTTATGATGGGAAGTCAAAAAAGCACCAATAAACTGAATCATTTTCTTTTGTCTCTTACCATCAGTGCAGCCCAGCAAAGTGGCCCCAGTCTGGCCCAGAGCCACACCACAAAACACAGCCTTTGCTTTTAGCAGATCAAGTTGGCAATTGGAACAGTAAATGGAGACAGGCAATGCAGCCTCAGAGAAATCTGTCTGCCTGCAGGATCCCCAAGCCAGGCACCCCCACACTGGGGCACTGCTCATTAACCAGCACTCTGCATAATCTGAAGCAGACAATCTGAATCTGATAATCTGGTGACCTCCACAGAGCTGGGTACCTCTCCTTCCACACAGCTCTGTCTTTTCTCAGTAATTTGAATGGAGGAGTTTACTGTAAAGATGATAGCAAACACTATCAAAATACACAGCACATTTTCAATTTGGTGGCCATTTTTCCTCTGTCCCTCCACCCAAGGCATGGACCAAGTCAGACTGAGTTCCCCTGACACCTGACAGGTCTGATCAGGGTGACTGCCCATGAAAAACAGCCATTTAAATTCCGTTTATTCAACTACTCTGGCACACTACTGTACCACAGTACTAGACCTGTATGTTTTCAGACAGGACAGCTTTCAAACTGACTTTCCATTTAGTTGAGTACAAAATTCTTTACAATGTGGCAGTAAAAGTCCAGATAATGTGCAACTGCACCACCTGTCTGGGCCAAACTAAAGCAGAGAAATTGGTTTTCTCCCTCTGCATTTAGTGTGCTTCAGAGGTCCTCCAACTGCTTTATTTCCTCTGAGCTTGACAAATTTTATCCTATAGGGAAACATGAGGGAGAAGCAAATATCACTAACAGCTGCAGAGGCTTCATTTAACCTAAAGACTCCAGGACCCTTTCACAATCTCTTACACCTGAGTTTTCTGAGAATCTTTCTGTACCCCTGTGGAGAGATCCAGAAACTGGGAGCACAGCTCAACCCCAGCCCAACCCCATCCTCTCCTGACAGGAAGGAAGGCTGAGGCAATCAGGCCTTTATTTTCACTCAAATCAGGTGCTGCACCACTGATGCAGAGCTCAGGGAGCACTGGGGTTCAGCCACAACCATTCTATATCCTCAAGGTTAAAAACCTTTTTAAAGAGAAAAACTGGTGGCCCAACTACCATGTTTAACATCAGTTAATTTGCTAAATCATTGCTTAGAGGAACTGGTCCAATGCTGCAGAGGCCAGTCCTCAGTAGTTCTGGCTTCCAACTCACAGCACAAAGCAGCTGCCTGAGCCTTCTTACCCCTGCAGCAGGATTTCTGATGGAAATGCAGCCATGGAACAAGTATCAAATCTGACTTTTGCAAATACTTGCAAGCATCGAGGAAGAAACATTTCTGTCCTTGAGAAGAGATTGCTTAATTTTTATTCCAAAAGTAATTTTCCATTGAAACACACAACCATAAAAGCTGCAGACTTGACTGCTTTTGCACTACAAAACCAGTTTTACTACTCACCTACAGTGAACTGGCCAGTTCTTTGCAACAGCTCTTCCACAGACATAGTCTGGTATAAGTCATTTTGCAACAAGTAACAAAAATTGGCAAAACATTTGCTTGTACCAAGCTCAGATCCAGAGCTACCAGTTTTAAGATTTCTATGTGCAGCAAATTCATTAGAAATGTGATGAAATAATGCATGGCTAGGATTCACTTCCTCTTCAGTGACAATCACAGAACCACAAATTCATGGCATAATATGCTGATACCACACAGATGGTAGATTACCATCTAACTGCAACTTAAGAAATCAAACAAAGACTGTGGCTTTCTGGTATTTCAATAAAACTATAAACCAAGTGCAGATGTGCAATCAAAATACACAATCAAAACTAAAACAGAAAATGAGAAAAGAAGTTTGAGAAAATAAATGTTTTCAAGAGCTAGCTCAGTTTTGGTGATAACCATTACAGGAATGAGATCCCCAATATTTTTGTTCTCATGTTGTTCTCCATTTTTAACTGAGGGTGGAGGGAAAATTCAGAGGGTATGAGCAAAACTGAACATATTTCCATCTTCTGTTCTCATCCTTAACTCCGTTGTTCCTTTGGAAGGAACAGGACACAGATGCAGAGCAGCCATTGTTTGCCTGTGGTCTCTGATAAGGCCCAGCAGGAGGATGCTGCTCGTGCTGCTGGCCAGTTAAAACTCCTCTCACTAAATCATGTAACTGTTCTATGCTTTACAGCTGGTTTGTGGATGAAAACTGATCACTGCTGATTAGGTTTTTAGGCAATAAAAGTTTAAGAGACGTGTGGAATCTTGTAAACTGTACAGCTCAGTACAATTGTTGGTGCAGAGTCCCGTAAAAGGAACAAGATGAGACATTCAAGTAAAACAAACTTTTCTTGTTTAGATAATAATACTTACATCTCCTTCAAGAGTGAGCTTGCTTAAAATTTCATGAACAGTGGTCATCTTGAAAGAATCCTGGAGGAAAAGAAAAAAAGCACAGCAGAATTAAATATATTTACACTTACATCAGTGTGTTACTATATATAGTGTTAAACCAATTTTGCAGCATTTCAAGTGACACAGTCCAAAGGATCTGCTAAGACCAAGCAGGAAAGAAGATTTAAGAGTTTCCAAGCCACACTACCATTTATAAAGCAACAAGAGGTCTTCATTACACTGTACAATAAAAACTCCTTCAACAGGCATTTCTTCTGCATTTTCAATACTTAAACAGGAATTTGAGAATCTCTGCCACAGAGTTGCCTAAGCTGGCAGTAGTACCAGGAAAACTCAGAACCAGGAAAACTGAGTACCAGGTACTCAGTACCAGGAAAATTATTCAGAAATATTATTATAGCTTGGTCCAGCTCAAAGGCAAAGAACAGCAACAAGTAGCTGTTAGTAGCATTTAAATCACACGCCCAATTCCTCAGTACTCCGGAAATGCAGTGGAATTACTCCTCTTCTTGCAGGCATTTTATAAAACCATAACCCTGTTTAATCTTTAACCCTGAGTCTTGTGGTTTTGTGTAGCTCTCCAAAACAAACACCACTTAGTAATACAATTATTAGAGACGAAGTAGTAAGGACTATCTTAAAATGGTAGCTCCAAAAAGAAGAGCCATTGTGGCAAGTTAATCAAGATCAATGTTCCATTGCCAGGACCTGAATAACATCTTCCTTGGATGTGTAAAAAACCAGGGAAAAACCCCAACCCTGAGATGGACTATATACATTGCAGAAATAAACACTGATGTGATAAACTTACATTACAATACTTTGCCTTTTTTAAACTCTGGTTTCTGGGCAGGGAGTTTGCCAGAGCTGCATTACTGTTCCAGTGAAAGGGTCTCTCAGCTAAGGAAAGCTTTTCCAAAGGCTGCAACCCAGGGGAAATATTTAAAAGGCTCGATGCACTCCCCAAACCCTGCTCTCAAATTTCTCTACAGAGAGCACAGACACTGTTACTCACTTTGCTATCCAGTCACCTAGGATGGCACCTGCAGCAAACATTATTTGCTGTTGAAATGAAAGCTTTTTTTCCCCAGGACCTCTACAGTCCAGCTGCAGAGAGCATTATCAAACAGGGAAAAGAGCTGGGAGAGGAGAGGGAGAGGAGAAAGAGCAGCAGCACCGCAAAACCAGTGACATTCCACTAACTGATAAGTGAGCCTGAGAGCAGAATTGCCCTGTTTTCTGCTGGGTGCCACACCCTTCACTTCCACACTGCCAGGGCTCCCCAGCCCAGCTCCTTGGCTCCATGCCCCCCCTGACAACTCCCAGCTATTGTGCAGCCAGTCCTGGCCTTTCTGCTGGTTTTCAGATGGTTTTTAATCCTCCACAATTCACTCTCCTGGTAGGATGGGGGTTTCCTCAGTACCAGCCACCCAGGCCAATCTCCCAGACAAACCAATCTCCTCCCCCCTCCATGACCAGTTAAGAGCCTGGAGAACCAGAAAAGTTTAAAATAGTTTTTTGATAATGGCGATCTGGTTAGAACTCTAGAAAAAGTGGGTTTGATTTTTTTTTTTTAATTTTAACTCCTGTAAAGAGAAAAGCAAAGAAACCTTTACTTTTGGCAAAAAGAGCTAGTGCTACAAGAATAAAACACAGCAGTAAAATCACAGTACTTTTGTAGTGTAACTGCTAGTATGTCACATTTCCTCACCTAGAACAGAGAATCTTCCACCTTCTGAAACAATCTAGGTTGAAGTAACAAAAGCAACTTTACTTCCACAAGAAGTAAGATTCCAGGGGAAGAAAAGTAAGACAGAGAACAAAACCAGCAGTCAGGCACTGATATATTTGAGAATAAATGTTTTCTCAGAGGTAAAATCCAGCCCAGGCCTCTAAAGACAGGCTGTAGAGGTTGTAATAAGCTGTCACCTGCTGCTGGCATCATTAATCATGCTGGTTAGGGTTGGTTGATATATTCCTGAATTATGAAATTTCTAATGTTTACACTTCATAAAATGAAGAACCTATCTGTGAGACCTTTGTACTCTGACAGTATTTCAATGATGAATAAGATGAGCAGATGAAGTCCTTCAGTCTTTCTTGTCACAAAGAAAACACCAGTGAGAGCTGAAGCAAAGCAACTGCAGCATAGCCCTTCACAAGGAAAAAAAAATAAAAACCACTGAGTGGCTTTTTGCAAGACTACTGTTTCTAAATCAATTAAAAAACCACACTGAAACAGGTTTGTTGGAACAAAACACTTGATCCAAGTCCAGGAACAGAATTAACACACCCTCACATAGAGCTGGAACTGCAGGTTCATATCACCAGAACACAACAATGCTATAGCAACTGCCCATCAACAGCAAGCTGGCAAAAGGAAAAAAAAAAAAAAGAGTTCTTGCAAGAGGCTTTACAGAGAAAGATTTTTTACCCAGAGAACAAACACGGCTCTTGTCACACCCTGCTCTGTAAAGCACCCTGGGAACAGACTCTCACTGTTCTCTGATGGACTGGTTTTATCTGATGTAGTTTTGACAAGTCCTGGATGGGTTTGAACACATGAATAGAAATAGAAAATACTTGCACTAACCTGTTCTTCTTACACTGGAAAGCAATCAAGTTTTACCTTCCAGCTGTAAACTAATACTTCAATACCTTAAGGCAAGTTTCTACAACCAATTTCTAAATGCACATTACACAATCCTGAATCATATGGTTCTGCTAAAACAGATGGCATGTTTTGGCCTCAGCCCTTCCAGACAGAGAGCACTGGTTTACAAGTTTGTTTTTACAGTGGCCCAGTCTCTATTCACCAACTTATCCCTGAAACTTTTTGGTAACTGAAGAATATGTGTTTAAAAGCAGCCCATATCTTGATTTCCAGGGCCAGCTCACACACATTATGGAAAAAAACCCTTGTGTTCCATGGAAAGTTCCAGGTATGCACAAACAACTGCATTGCTCAACAAGCAGAGTTAGCATTTTAAGAAGCACTTATTATCCAGAGGCAGAGATGGGAGCAAAGGGTGTTCCCAGACATCTGAGCCAAGGAAACGGCATCCCCAGAATGAGAGAATGGAAACTCTCCCACTTGGAGCACATCTGTGTCCAAAAACTAGGGCAAGCCTGCCATCAGAGGAGATGAGGGAGAGTGAGGAAGACCTGCAGCATCTGCTGTAAATGAAACAAGGGCTCAAAATCATTCATTTATACACAGTGCTAAGCAGGAGTACAAATAGGCCAGGCTGCATCTCCCCAAATCACCCAATAAGGTTCAGCACATCATTTAATGCCACTACTTGGAGAAAAAAAAAATCTTTAAAGAAAAGCACTTCAAAACCCATTAAACTGCACTACAACAAACATACTTGAACCATTTTCTTCCACAGATACTGCTAATAACCCAGGAAGTTCCACTCCAGGAAGGTGCCATGCACATACAAAATTAAGGACTTTTGTTTCTTCAAATGCAAGTTATTCTCACTTTCGAGACTTTACAAGAAAACCTCTTTGCATTTGGGTTTTTTCTTTTTTTTTTGTTCATCAAGACAAACTACACCAAATATTGGCCAATGGAAACTTTTCCCACTAGGGCTGCTAATCAAAACCAGCTCTAGCAACAGAAGGCACAGACAGGGATGAAACACTCAAGGGCACACTGGTTCCAGGAGTCTTTCACTCGACCTGTGCAATCGGGGTCTGCACTTCTGTGCAGATACAGCATTTGAATATGAACATAAGAACTAACGTTAAACAGAAGTAAAGCTGCCACGTATAAGCACGCAACTCACTTCTGCACGACTATCCTGAAATCATTTCACTTCTCTTTCAGTTAAAATACCTGGCAACATTCCTCCACCCAACCTCCCCTCCTCACTGGAAAGGGAAGTGGTGTCCGAGCTGACTCACAGTCGGAAAGGCAGCAGCAGGATCTCCGCAATTCTGCTCACGGCCGGGCAGGGTGGGAGGCAGAGCCACGCCCGAGCCCGGCAGTGCGAGCGGGGAGGCGCCCGGGGCTCCTCGGCGCAGCAAAGGCACCGCCCGGCCCTGCTGGGCTTCGCTGCTGCCCGTGCCAGCGCCGGCATCTGCAGCGGCTCCGGCAGCCGCGGCCGCGCCCCGGGCGAGAAGGGAAGGGCAGGGAAGAGAAGGGGCCGCTACCCCTGGAGGGCTCGGGGCTCCGCGGTGTCTGCGGGAGCAATTCCAGCCTCGCCCCGGCTGAATGAAGAGCGCCTTGAGCGAGCCTGGCTGGCCGGCACAGCTTCTCCGCAAGCCTCCGCGCCGAGAAGCGAACTTACAGTACCACGGTCAACCCAGCTGAGTCTTTGTGTACCTTAACAACGAGATGAAATGACTGTCTGGGGAACTTTAACCAAGTTTGGGACAGGTTCCTCTTTCCTGAGCGCTGCCGCCACACCCAGAATTGCTGTGCGGCGCACGAAGCGTCCCGAGAGCTGCCTCACCCACGGCCCCACCGTCCCAACGTGGAACCGAGTACGGAAAAGTAAAAAGGCGGGCAGGGCCGGAGGAAGAGGAGCCGGGTGCGGAGGGCGGCGGCCGCGGCAGCCACCGCCCCGCTCCGCATCCTGCCCGCTCCGCATCCCGCCCGCTTGGTTCCCGCTCGGCTCACGCAGCAGCGGCGGCTCCGCGACCCCCGCCCGCAGCCCGGCCC
>JBBMKD010000022.1:16126538-16179863 GCA_037834095.1 Argya squamiceps
CAGCCCGGGCGGGGTTTTGTAGGGCCGGGCGGGCCCTTCCCACCCCGGCGCCCCCCCGGCACGGCGCTGACTCACCCGGCCGCGCCCGGCTCCGGCGCAGGACAGGGACGGGGTGGGCAAGGGTAGGGCAGGAGCAGCCTCTCCCCTCCGCACCCGTGCCCCGCCGGATGCCCAGGGAGCTCCCGAGGTTCCGGCGACATAGGAGCAGCAGAGGGCTGCAGGGGTCGGGGCTCAGCACTCACCCCCCAGCCCCGCGTCTCCACCCGCCCGCTGCCCGCCCATCTTGCAGCTGCGACCCCCGAGGGCCTCCGGGGAAGGCGGCCCCGCACGCCTCCCCCAGCCCTCGCCCCAGCGCTCCCGGGGCAGCAGGTGGTTGTTTGCAGCCCGTGCTTCGGGCTCCTCCGAGCAGCGCGGCCGTGACAGGGCTGGGGCTCTCAGAGCACAGGACCCCCGAACGCCCCCGCCCCGGCAAGCCGGGCACTCCCTGACCCGGAGTGAGAACTGGATTCACACACGGCAAAGCAAGATCCCTACAGCAGGAGGGGCCCAGCCCGCTTCCTGCAAGCCGTGCTCAGAGGGCAGGGGGTATCTGAGCTGGGAGAAGCCTCAATGACGTCTGGCACAGGCAATAAATGCTACAAGAATGAGACACAAGCTCTGCTCTGAGGCTGACTGAATCATGCTCAGATAACCCGAACAGGCCTACCACACCCAGCACACGGACAGGAAATCAAAGCTGATTTCCAGCCCGAGTAGTGAAAACTCAATTATAGAGTCCCAGGTGTTACACTTGTAACAGAAGATAAATATAGTTTAAAAGTATTTGCAGATCTTCAGTTGGATCACTTGAGATGACTTTCACCTCAATAGCACGGACAATATTATACATCATCAACGTTAAATACTGCAGAAAAAAGCAAGCACTCCCCATTCCCAGTACAAGCAGTTATTCCTGTAACTTCAGCGTGGTTTTCTCAATCCCCTGCAGGTGAACAGATGTACATGGTTCTTTCAAGAATATGTGGTCACCCAGATGATTTGATTCTGCAAAGAGATATTTGTCTCTGCTAGTAGAAGCATTTTTTGTAGGCACAGACAGAGATGGCAAACACGGGGTAAAAAAGTTTTAGGCTTCACCAGGTACATAAAAACAGCAGTGGCCAAAGCTGGCAAACACAAAAGGGACAAGAACACAGGCTGAGACACACTGTAATTGCTGGGATGAAAGAAGACCAGCAGTACAGAAAGGGAGAAATATTAGGAAATACTACACATGACTTCAAACATGGAGGCAACAGAGTGGACACATGAACTGGTCATTCCAGAAGGTGAAAATAATGTTAATACAGCTTTTCTGATTAAACAGAAGTGACATGAAGGGGAGAGCCATAGGAAAAGGCATATCATGGAGCAGTGTTTTGTCAGAAAATGTCAGTGCCAATATTGCATTAGTCTGACACATTAGCCTTGTTTTTGGCAAGGCCACTGTAGTTATTTCTCTGTGCATTAAGGAATCCGTCTTTCAAAATTAATTCCTGGTTATCCTACTTCAACCACTGTCTGTCACTAACAGTTAAATAATTTCCCCCTGCTTTTCAGGTTTCTTAGGAAAAAAAAATCACTGGCAACTTGGAAATGTTACTCACAGATCAAAAATACAGTCCTAGAAGTAACAACCATTCTGGACTGCAGTACTCATTAGAGGCTTTAAATAGGAGTATGTGGCCAGAGAACCAATTTGCCTCCTACTGGCTGCATAATCCCTCAGGGACAGTTTTTTTAACCCCCATCCCCCGTCAGACATTCTTCATACAAAAGCAGAAAAGCATAACCACAACATCCTCAGCTAAAGAAATATAAAAAAATATACATTGCATTTTTGTATACCTTTTGTTGAGTCACATATTAGAATTGAGGAGGAACATCATCATTCTCTAACCTTTTATCTTGCAGTCGTCTACTGCAGCCTGTTTCAATGACACTACTACTTCCACTTCCTTAGAAATTTCTCTTTTTAACAGTTCAATACTTCTTAAAATACGAAGTAGCTCATATACCAGCAGTAATTTTGGCTAACTACATCTCCATATGAACAGTTTGATATCAAGCGAGCCATTAGAATAACCAACAGCTTCAGAAATGTCTCTAACATCCAACTCCATCATCAGTTATTCAAACTCAGAATCACACTGACCTCAGCTCAAAACAGACAGGAGCCTCCCTGAACTTATACAAACTTCAGGGACTGCTGAAGTGATTTCAAAAGAAAAAAGACTGAAAATAGGAAAAACTCCAGTATATTCAGAGTCATGAAGATACAGACACATTCAAACCTGTTACAAATTCCCTCAATTGCTCTCTGTATATGTAGGTCAACTGACATCAAAGGCACTTGTCTCAGCTGGGGAATTTAAGCAGTATGAACAGCAGAAAACACAGTCACGCTTTTGGCAGAACAACCAACCCCTAACACCAAAGCCATTGATCCTGCCCATGGAAATTCAATATATTCTTCATACCTTCAAGGAAAATGTCTGCAAAAACAGAGATTTAAGGAAGGCAGCAGTCAAGACTGAGCAAACAGGAAAGCCTTCTGTTAGGTGCCAAACAGGAAAAGGGAATTAATTAATGGGAAAACAGCAGCCAGGTGCCTGCATCACTTCTTAAAATGAGACCTAAGCCTGTATGTCATACAGGATGTTTCTGAGGATTTACCCAGAACTTGCAGGGTTTGTATAGCACTTATCCCAAGGGGTTCTGGTCCATGAGAACTGCTCCTGAGCACTGCTGTCAGCTTCAGGCTGGAAAAAGGGCTGGGACAAGGACTGCACATACCACAAGCCCAGTGTCTCTCTGTGTCTGCCTTACAGGTATTTACTGGAAGAAACATGCTTCAACAAGTAAGTGAGGCAGTGCCAAGAAAGGTTTTCAATTTGTTTTCACACTGTTTGGCCTCTGCACTCCCTTAAAGTATCTGCATAGAAGGTGAAATTTTAAATTGTCAGTAACTCATTTGAGCTGCAATTCCCTATTGGTGACCTGGCTGCCTGCATGCTGAGCACACAAGAGAGCACACTCTGCTTGGCTGGGGCTGCACAGAGTCCTGTGGATACACACAAATATAATGGTGCCAACTTCCCATTCTTCCCTTCTGACTGTTCTCAGGGATTGAGCTTCAGGCTGCAGTCTATGGACATGCTGTAGGTCCATTTGTTCCATCCTCTCTGTGACATTACCACTGCCAACTCCACCATTCTTTTGTTACTGCTTAATATTGTTTGATTCTAATTTTATCTTTTTTTCCTACCTCTTTCAAGACAATATACCATTTTCTTCTACCTCACCAACATGATTTTTCCTGTCATTATCTTATCATATTACTAGAGGCTTGATGTGCTTAACTTGAATATTCAGTGTAAGTTCCTCTCTGACCCAACTCTATCTTTGCAGTAACATCCTCACATACGGGGTCACTCCAGCTGATTTGTCTCTCACTTCTATTTTGCTCCTCCATCCACACAGATGTTGCTCACCTCTTCCAGGATACTGTCTACAAACAATCAACACTGCATTAGCACTGGAGGCATGAAGGACACAATTCTGTCAATATGTATTGCCTACTTAAACCTGTTGCTCCAATTAAAAGAAGAGGGGGGAGGGATCAGGAGAGAAAGGACTTTCTGGTCTAGGTGTGACTGAGCCTCTATCTAGTGTTGGTCCCTTACTGTGTTGCAAGAGGATAATATAAATTCCATTCTGATAAGCATATGGATCAGGCAGACCTCTGGGTGTTGCTTTGGCACCCTGGTTATTTGTGTCTAATTTGGGAACTGCCATGATACAAATACACACAGATTTGTTATTACCTCCTATGGTAATTACAGGTTACAAAGACAGTGAAGTATAACTTGAAGGTTGTGCTAGTTGGGTTCCCAGGGTAACAGCTTGGGAAGTTATGTCTATGGCTACAGATGAAAGAAGGAAGCATTCCTGCTTAGCACACCTACATTGTATTAGTAGAACTCTATAAACACTGAAAGGGGTGTTTTACTTGAGAGAAGGAGAGTTGTGTTATGGGTTGTTTGGTTTTTTGGGTGGGTGGGGAGTTCACTCTAAACATTACAGAATTGTAATCCCACATTTTTGAAAAATAGACTGAACACCAGAATACCAATGCCAACTTTTATGTAACACAATACCAAAGAACCAGACACCTTGTTAGGTGCTCCACCTAACAACCTAAGCCCTTGGATCACTTCTATTCTGTGCACTCTCATTCCTACACCACATGCACATTCCTGCACAAATGTGATTCTCCACTCAGAATTTCAGCTACTTGAAATAATCCCTTTTAACGAGCAAGATTTAATCTCTGGAATGATCAGTGCTGGCCAGATCTCCAGTATTTTGTTCTCTGTGTGCTCTGCAGATGAAGCACTATAACAGGTAAGGTGGCTGGCATGGGCTGGTTCAGTCTGGGAACAGAGTGAATGTGGGCACAAGCAGTGTGCTATGAACAGATCATCCAGGTTAAACACTGCCCCCCCTGGGCTGCCTGCCCTGCAGGGCTGGGCTTTGCTGGGTGATCTCAGACTGCTGCCTTCTGACTGAGCAGAACTGACCCCATCTTTCTACTGTTAACCCTTCAGAGCAAAGTTTAAGCATTGCATCTGCTAAAGAAAATGGTAAACAACATTAATTACTTTGTCAAGATATAAAAATAAATCAAGACTCATGCAATTGTTTCCAGTTTATCTGTTTCACACAAAGTCTGTGTTACAAGAAAGGTGATGTAACCTTGTTTAAGGGGTGTATTTCAGCAATCACTGTGACTGACAAAGACATGACATGTTTGACATGCCCTGAAGTTACTCCTCATGCAGAATCTCCAAGTGCTTCACACATAAGAGCCTTGACAGCAAATGCTCTTCAGAGCTAGTAAAACATCTACCTCTCCACCAGCTGGCTGCATCTTGAAGGTGATGTCAAAAAGTTTCCTTTTATATCCTGATACTGTTTCATCACTGGATTTGCTTCAGCTACTTCTCAAAACTCTGTATATGTGAAATAATTGTGTCTGCTGTTCAGTACCTCTTCTGCCACCTCCAAGCATATCTGACTACAACCTTAGCTTGAAGTCTAACTTATTGTCAACTGCTTTCTTAGTTGGAATTCCAACTTCTTTTCAAATATTTTCTTCCTCACCAGTGTAAATAACACCATCATCCTCATTCTTTTATCTTTCAACCTCAGGGGACCCTTCCACCCCCAGCCTATTGGAAGGAGGAGTTTACCTCCACAAAGAACCAGGTGCTTGACTGACTTTGGATCCCAAATCAAGACAAGGGAGTAACAAAGCAAAATATTAGCTAAGATTATAGTTACAGTCAGAAAGAAACTCCTTTAGATACCCACAAAAGCTAATAACAAGCAAAGCTGTCTTGGGACACACATACAGCCTAAAGAAAGTCTCTACCACCTGGCAAAGCTGATGAAGTTCAGGTCACTGTGGTGCAATCCACTGCACTGGCTGTCCATGGCTCAAGGCAAACAACATGGAATCATCTGTGCTCTGCCGAGATGCTCAGAAGGAAGCAAACCCTTCGTTACTCTCACCTAGCTGACACAGCTAACAACTTCAATGTGCTGTGGGCTTTTCCTCCTGACTCAGCCCAGGCTACTGCACCTTCTCTCCTGTCTGGCATGAGAACCAGAGTAAGCCAGAGAGGTTTGCACATGAAGTGACACAGAGATCCAGCCAGGAATGTGCATCAGGAACAAATGTAAACCAGCAACTCAGATAACAAGGGGAGCAAAACCTAGAAAAGGAATTCCTCTGGCATATGTTTCTCATGAGTATTACTTGTATCTGGAGCTCAAGTCCATTTCTAACCTCAGCTGTGAATCACCAGCAGTCTGGTTTTTCAGTGTGCCTCATGGGAGTGATCATCCAGTGACTAGGAGAGGTCTCCTAGATACACACAAACACAGAAATGAAATACTTGCCAAACCCCTTGTACTGGTATTGGAAGCTTGAATAAACTCCAGCATCTTTACACTGAATGAAAGAGTGGCAGGATATAGAAACAAACAGTCTCTATGTGTGTAACCATGTTCCAATGCATTTCCCCAGTCCCTGGGGATTTCCTGATGCCCTGCTTCAGAGCCAGCTGCCTTTTCACCTTAAGATTAAACAATCTGAGACAAAGCCAGGACTGTAAAGCCTTATCAGATATTAAAGTTTACTTTCTGTTCTCAGATTATCATGAATACCCTCAACCACAGTTTAATGTACTCTGGGTTGGAGAGCTGCAGCTCCATCCAAATCCAGGTATCATGCTGTCTTTGGTCCTAGAACTAACCCTTTAACTGGCTAAAAAAGCCCAAATCTCAAAACCAAACCTACTATGGTGAATTCAGCTTTCTCACTAGTATCAGCACAATGCTGCTGCTATAAACAGGCTGCCAGTATATATTACAGCATTAAGAAGAGATTTTGAACCCATTTAGATATCACAGTGCTTAAAACTATCCCAGCTACCAGCTCTAAACTAATGTCCCCCAGACAGCCCCACACTGGAAAACACTGCAGAAAACATTACCAGTGCACGTAGGAGCCCCTGACATCACCCACAACAGAGCAGCATGAATAATCACCACTGAGATTTTGGCCTGTCTTGCCAACAGCTACAAAAGATGGAAGCTGCCAAAAGTCCTCAGGGAATTTTTTCCTAGGAATATTGTTAAAAGCTTTAAGTCTGTTCTGCTTCATTGTTTCCCATCATTATGAGCTCTTTCCACTTTGGTGACTCACAACACAAACAGTCCCATGGTTTGGATTAGTCTCTTGGCCTCTGCCAAAGTACTGGGGAGGCTGTCACACCTTAAATATGTATTTAAGAATTCTGGGGGATAATTCTGAAAGGTTCAAGGAATCTAATTAAGCACCACCTAAACTTACTCTAAAAATGCTTACACAGCAGGTTCCTATGGCAAATCTGCAGGCTGCTAACTGCACACTGCAAAAATCATGTCACCTCTGAAATGACCCAGGAAAATGAATTTTAAAATCACTTACAGGGAGAAGCTGATTGAGAGAAGTCAACATACAATTTCTGCACCAATCTGGAACAGAGCTGGAAATTTTCAATTAAAATCAATGGTTCTGTGAAATAGTAAGAAAGGGGTTTTTTGTGGCTTGTTTCAAAACGTATCAACTTTATTTTAGTACAAAATAACATAAACCACAGGATTTTGGGAAAGTTCTTGCATGATCTGAACTTCATTACCTAAATTAGGAGCAGCTGAGGTACTAGCTGGGCATGAATGATGCCTTGCAAGACAAAGGAATGTCACAGATTCCTAATTACACAGTACTGTCTACACTGATGTTTGTGTTGCTCTTTCAAGTGGCATCTTACAGCTTTAGAGAAAAATTAAGGCAAGGAAAGTTGACTTCAAAAAGCTGTTGATTGAGTGGCTGCTACCAAGAGATTAATTTCTGCCAGGCAGGCTAAGACTTGTTTTTCCAGGACTGAAGCACAGGTCTGAATTCTAAAACCAGAGATCTCTTCCTCTAATGAGTAAGAAAAAGCATATTAAAAGCCTATTGTTTTAGCATGGAGTACACATAATACTTCACATTTTCACATCTGACTGCAGATAAGCTTTCAGCAAACACCTCTACTGGAGCTGGATGACTTTCAGAGCTGTGTCCTGCATGTCAGTGCTCACATCAGGGACAGGTGAGGAGACAGAACAAAGGCTGCAGTGCCAACACAACTACAGAGAATTTCCAAACAACTTCTCAACACTAAAGTTTATTTTTCTAATGCAGCTACTACCCTCCAGGAGGTTATTAATACCAGAATGAGCAGCAGTGTGTGTAGAGTAACTGAGCTCAGAACAGCAGAGGAAAGCTGACCCACAAGGACAGACATGGAGAGCCAGCCAGCCACCACCCCTCCCTGTGGGGACAGAGGCTGCACCAAGGAAAGCCTTTGGGAAGGTTTTGTCAGTACAGAAAGTCAGGAGCCCAAATTTAAGCCACAGCCTGAAACACACACACACACAACACGTACACACACACAGGAGCATGGAGCCACAGACACTCTTTAGGCCAAAGAAATCTGCACAACACTTTATCTTCTCAATTTGTCTGTCTGGGCTGGTAGAAAACCTATCAAGGGAAGACAATGTATTTTTTTTATAACTAGGATGTTGTGTGAATTATCTTCCCTGAAGAGGACAGGAAACAAACTTATTTATTCATGTACCCACATGCAAATTTTCTGCTTGTCATTTAAACAACCAAAGAGACTGGTGACAGGTCTACTGACCCACAAGATGCTTTTTCTCCAGAGACAGCAACAGTGTCAGTACAAAATTCCAGGTTCCTCAACCTCCCTGTGCTGCTTTTGCACTGGAACAAGTCACTCTCATCAATCTCACTGTGCATTCTGCTTGGGTTACTTGCAAACAAGCCAAAAGAATTTCAGCTGTGATGTGAGCACTTGTTAATTGACAAATGGCTACAAAAGCTGCTGAAGTAGCATGTGCAGCTTTGCAGTAACTACACCTCCTTTTTATTTCATTACTTCTGCCATAAACAAAGACCATCCAGAGAGCTGCACAAGGTTAGTGTCCTCCTGTCAG
The DNA here is from genome assembly GCA_037834095.1 of Argya squamiceps. Taxonomy (NCBI): domain Eukaryota; kingdom Metazoa; phylum Chordata; class Aves; order Passeriformes; family Leiothrichidae; genus Argya; species Argya squamiceps. Next base: position 16,135,194 of record JBBMKD010000022.1, read on the forward strand.
TCAAGGGAACAGAACTGCAGTTACCTGCAAGGTTCTGAAATAAATAGGTTTTGACTGCTGAGGTAGCTTTTAACTACACAACCTGCTCAGCCATGGGCTTCTGACAGCTTTTTCCTTCCCTCTTTTTTTAAGCTCAAATTTAATCCAATCATTAAAATATTTGTTGAAGTGTTCTGTCTGCTTGGCAGCATAGCCCACACGACAGACAGAGTGATGGGTGACTTATTTCAGCAGGAATTTTTTTTGCATTACTTGTTTTTTTTTTTTTTTATTTTGAATTGTTTGTGCCAAGATTTGGTAGGTGGAGCTTTTGAATCGATTGCAGCAGACTTGGCACAGGGTGGCACTCATGCTGTTCACTCAAATATGGGATAAACAAATGTTAAATACAAAAACCATAAACAAATTTGAGTTTTCAACCTTTTCAAGGCTGCATCATTATTCCAAAATCTGTTTTCAGTGAGGAAATTAAATTCTAAATGAGTATTCTCATTTTATTTGTAATGCTTTCAAACAGTTTCTGAGAAATACACCAGAAGTATTGATCTCAGAATGAATTTGACTACACTGATTCTCAACATGGGTATTTCTAAACTTATTTTCAGGAAATCCCTATGTTTTTCTCTCTAGGCTAAAGTACATCAGAAGAACTGACACAGGAAGAAGCAAGAGGACTTCAGTAATGAAGGCTATGCTGCATCATTCCTTTCAATCCATAGCAGAATGCACTGCAGCAGCAGCAAACTCTAGGGAGGAGAGACTGACAGTCACAGCAGGAATTTCTGTTGGATCTGTTTGGGAAAACAGCTGAACTCCCAGGTACACAGATACACCCTCACAACAGGGAATTAATGTAGAAACACAAATTCCAACTGAGAATATGTGCTGCCAGCATTGATTCTGTGCTCAGGTGTACAGAATTTGACACTTTTTCCTTCAGTTTTAGGTCTGAAAAAGCCCTAGAATGGTTAATACCTTTCTTTTTTTCACAGGTACTTGCCCATGAGCCCACAACTAAACTCTGGAAGTCGATTTTGAGATCACAAAAAGCCTTTACAAGGAAATGCCCACACTATCTGACTGTGTACAGAGGAGGGGTATTTTAACCCTGTGACCTCCCCAGGAACACCTCTAGTACATGTGGAATAAATAGATGGGAAAGAATCTTCATTTGGCACGACTTTATCATCTTTGATGCTGTTTTGTGGAGGAATTCCTGAGCTCCTTTTCTCCCCAAACAAACAAACCTAACTGTTCTCACCGTGCTGACTCAGTGCAGGGCCAGCAAAGGACTGACTGCAGTTAGATAAGGTTATCAGCATCATTAGGGTATCACACAGTCTCATGTTTGCTGCTCCTCTGCAGACATTAGTTCCTAAAAGCCTGAAATTATGCAACAGTTCAGGACTGTGTGGACAAGGCAGTGGTGGGGAATGGACAGGGAATCTATAGGTGTCACTTCAAAGCAAAATTTCAAAAATAGTATTTCGGTTACATGTCCTTGAGTATCAAAAGGCTTGAAACACTCAAAAGTATTTCAAGGTTTTTAAAACCTACAACTCTTAAAACTCTAGATTACCTTTGTTCAAAGGATCCTGATGATACCTGCCACTGCAGAGCTGCTCTTTTCTTTCTTCCCAAAGTGTATTCACTTGGCAGTGAGAAATGAGAGGCTCGTGGTATGTGCTGGTTCTCAAGGCACAGGCAGGTAAGGTGACATTCCTGGCCACTCATGCTGCCATACCATGCAGGAATCTCATGCACAGGAGAAAAACTGCCTGAGTAAGTTTCAGTGAAACTGCAATGTGTTCATGCACCTTGTGGAACAGCTGGTCTGTGCACTGCAGTGAGAGCTGCCCTGTCAGGCTGAAGGAAGCAAAGAGGTCAGTTAGATTTTACCTTTGGTCAACAATACCAGTTACCCTTTTCCTTCTGGCTCCTCTCAACAAAGACATATTTGAAAAATAAAGAAATACTTTTCCTCTATTAGGGCTATCAAAAATAGGAAGTGCACACTTGCAAAAACATGCTGTGAACACTCAGAACAATGTGGCTGCTGTATTTCATTTCAAGGATCAAAGATGATGTCACTGGGGTCTGTGACAGCCCCTCCCTTCCCCACATACTTACTGCTACCTTATGTTTTTTTAATACTGAGTTTAAAGTGACAGTTCTTCTAATATTTACTGAAATATTTTAATCACAAACAATAACAAGACTGTTTTCTCTACTATCTCTACTGTTACACGTCAGACAAAGCTGCCATGCAGTCTTGGGGAAGACTGGAGCTTTCAGACCTTTTCTCTTTTTTCACTCACTGTTAAGCAGAAGTGAGAAGTATCAATACTGAGAAATGCCCTGAAGGCTGTACTGGGACTGCTACTATTTAATAATCATTACACTCAATTATTCTACAATTTAAAAACTGGCAGTATATTTCAGTTCCATAAAACAACACAAAATCCCTCAGCAAATGTTTCCTCAGTCCTGCAGCAAGATGGGGACTAGTTCACCTTACAGACACCTGAGATTATCTACAGGCCTTCCTAAGGCTCAGAATGGCTTGAACCAGCTTTTTGTCAGTGACAATCTTCCATCTACACTAAGTAGAGCATAATTCAAATGCTTTATGCTTCAACAGACTGGCACTGAGAAGGAAATTTATTTTGAAATATATAATACAGCAATATATCTTCGAAAACATTTTGGTGCAATGATTTGGACATACAGGAGCAGAAACTGAACTTGCAAGCAAAGTTTAAGAATCTCTGTAGAAAAATACATTTTAAGAGCAGCTAAAAAAAAAGGTGAACTTATTTTTAGTACAGGGAAATTTAACATACCAAGCAATGACAGTGTTTCTGGGAAGGACATATTTTATTAAGAAAGAGCTTAGTTATATAACTTCTCAGAGAAGCACCTGAGAAAGTTACACATGCAGACTTCAACAGGGGGAGAGACTGAAAATGGTGCATCTTCTACCAGTAGAACTTGAAGCAAGCCTAAATGCAGGTCAGCACTGAGCATTCTGAAAGATTACACCTGAGCTGACTTTTATATTCTTTTGGAAACAGGCTGCTATTTGAAACACAGGGCAAACAATTCAGAAACAAAAGAAATACCTCTTCAAATGGCTCAATAACTGCTACTGAACTCCTCAGCATGGAGGGGGGCAGAGTCCCTTGCTGTTGGCATCTCCCACCTTCCAGCACCAGAATGGATGACTGGTCACTTGGTCCCAGTTCTCTGTGCTTCCAGCTGCTAGGCTACATTAGAAGAAGAGAAAAAATGCAGCAAATCTTTCCTAATATATTTTACATAGACAGCTTCTATTGTATTCTTAGAAGTGTTTGCAGTCAGACAGAAAAATTGAAGAGATTTAGCCAGTCACATATGAGAATGGAAGGAGTTTATCAGTGCATAGTGCAAATGATGTTTAAAACCTCTCATTGCTACAGAAATAAGGAAAAGTCAGGTTTCACAGCCAATAACCCATTCACATTAATATAAAGAACTGGTAAAGTTCTGTGGTTTTGCACACAGGCCAACCAGTCACCTCAAATGCCAGGTCAGAGCATCTCCTCCAGTCCTCCAAAACTAACTTCACACTGTCAGAACACAATAAAAAGCCATCAATTTCCTCTCCTAACAAACCCCAGAGAATGGGGAGAGCCAGACCTCCACCAGTGATCTCACACAGCCTGGGACACCTCTGAGGCCTCCCTCCATTTCTGGTGCTTTGTAGCTCAAAGCTGAACCAGGTGAGCTGGTCATGGGCAGAGCTCCTCGGGCTCTGCCACTACTCAGTATTTTTGTCATGGAAAATGTGACCAAATCAACTCTCCCTGAGTTGGCAGATGACACCAAACAGGCAGAAGAGGGAGGCAGAGGGGACAGATGAGCCACTGTTCAGAGAGGCTTGGACAGCCTGAACAAGCAGGCCAACAAGAATTGCAGCAGCCTTGGCAGGGATGAAGTCCTGCACCCACAATGCAGCAATGCCAGGCAGCAGCAGCACAGGCTGCTCCACTGCAGATCTACAATTAGCACACTGTAATTAGTAATATACCAGTGTAATCTAACAGGCAGAGAGACCAGAAACAGACCATGCATTTCTGCCTCATGAAACTGCATTGGGAAACTAAATTCCACACAAGTCTGGCAAAAAAAGTTTTATATACACAAACTGAAAAGTGCCTTGAATCCCCCAGACAGAGTCAGTTATCTGGGAGAAGTGACTCACAGCTAAAGCATTTCTGTTATGAGAAGTTGCTAAGGGCATTTAGGATTTTGAATCAGAACTATTTGTAAATTGCAAACACAAGTTCAGCTTGTCAATAGCTTAATACTGCAGATAAAACAAGCAGTGGTCCAAAAAAAAAGAATAAACTGAATAACTGAATAAATACATCTAACAGTTGGAAAAAAGCCACATCAGAAAATGCCTTGTATTTCACAAAGAAGTTTTTAATATACATTCATTACCGAAGCCCGATTTCAAAAAAATCCCTACCTTCAGGATTTTTTAGCAGGTATACTCCAGTAAACAACTTTTGTTTTTTTATTTTTACCCTCATGACATTAAAACATGTCCTATAAGTCCCAGTGAGCAGAAGAATGCTTGATCAGATGTGTGTATTTGGTAACTTCCTCAGTCCAAACAAAACACTTGGAAGAACACCTTTAAGGCCTCTGCTTTCTGTGACAGCAGTTTAAACATGCAAAAATGCAGCTCTTCTGTTATTATTTCACTTGTTTAGCTGTACTTGTAAGTTTCCCAATGCAAATTTATGGCTCTTGCTATTCAAACAAACACAGCTTTTGTCCTTTATTTGTTACACCATTCTAAAAAGAAAAATGTAGTTTTTTAAGTTATTTAAAAGCCAGTAGACACCACGTGTCAAAAAAGGCAAATAATTGAATCCAAGTTGTTCCCTCTATAGCCAATGCACCAAGTAAAATATATCTTTAAAATAAGTGAGAACAAAAATCTGTAGTGAATCTGGAAGAACTGGAAAAGCTGTTTTTCTTGTTACATGGTTTTAGAGGTTGTTGTCAGCCACTGCTTCACTCTTCAGGATGCAGTTTTTTCTACAAAAATCACCAAACCACCAGAAGATACTCTGTTCCCCATAACCAGCCAAGGGGCTGCAGCCACATCCTTTTTTTCTGTGACTGATTTTGAGATTTTCCCTTGGAACATGTCCCCTGAGGTACCAAAAGGTTAAAGGTTTAGAGAATGCTTCAGCTATTGGAGCCATTTCCCCTGCCAGTTTGTTCTGGCTCCACCTTTTGTGTGTCCTCTTGCTCTTCTCCAGGCTTGTTCCTAGTTCACTTGCATTTTGTTGAATTTAGTTTTCCACTTTTTCTTCACTTTCCTTTGCTCTAAGAAATTCTTCCTCAGCTTCTTTGGAGCCACACCTTCATTTCTACCAGGCTGAGCTGGCTTGCCTTTTGTTTCCATAGCTGCTGGCCTTTCCTCATGGGGTGTGTCCCACTGTCCTTTCACCCCAGCCATCTACACACATATGGGGAGAGAATAAAAAAAAACCAAACAAAAAACAACTCAGAAAACCAAACCAGAATTACCAGAATTAATAATCTTCAATCTGTATTGAGCACAAACATATACAGCTGGATTCAGACAACTGCCTTCTAATATATGTGGTTTCAAACACACAGGGCACATCTGCTCTTCAGTCACCAGAGAGAAGTGACCAATGCTGCCTCTTCCCTGCCTCCACGCCCAGATTTCCTTCTGGCAGGAACCAAAGTGCACAAGGTAATTAGGAACACATGCACTGACAGTTCTGCCCTCAGATGAAGTCAGCCTGTGGCTAAGACACGTAACTCAACCTCCAAACCATCTCAGTGCACAAAGCTGGGCACAGCTAGCACAAGGCTTTTACACAAATGAGTAAGTCTCTGCTGAAGAAAAATAATGCTTGAAAATTTTCTTACTTTTAAAGGGCAATATTACCTCAAAAATAATAGAAGTGAGAGCAAGATCTTTGGGAAATTCCCAAAGCACGACAGGCATCACTTATCCACCAATATAAATTACAAAACAGGATGGACTCCCAAAAAATTTCTGACCCCCAAAGATGACAGATAAACTGTATCAGCTGTAACCCACGGGACTGAAATAGGTTATTCCTAAACTGCTAATCTGCTTTTCCTTCCAGTGAGATACTGACCTTCTGTTTCCAGCCCTCCCAGGGTGCAGGTGGAAAGGTGCAGGGAACTCTCCCATGAGTTATGTGGTAGGGCAGAGGCAGGCTGGGATTGAGTGGAACCCACGGCACTGAGAGAGTGGCAGGTACAGCAGGCAGATCCCTGTGAGCTTTGTGCAGGTTATAGGATGGTCTGGTGCTCCTGTCAAGGGAACTCCTGTAAATTGCAACTGATGAATCTCCAGCAGCATGAGTCAATAAATAAGAGCCCTCCTCTAAACTGGAATGAGAAAAGTTCAACATGAAAAATATTATTCAAATGTTTCCTGGAGTTTTTTTCATTTGATCAGGATAGTTAATACGTTCTTAATGCAAAAGCAGAACATCTTTAGATGTTTAGTCCCTTTAGATGTCTTATAAAAGGCTGTGCACAAGAAAGGACTAATTAAATGGTATTGATAAATAGCTACTAATTAATGTGTTTATAATGTATTAATAATGTACTAATTTATCAACAATGTACAGACTGTCACCATATTCAACTAAACATGTCATACACTGAAAACCATCCATGCTGGGCAAACCTGAGTTCCTTAACCAGCATCTTACAAAGAACAATGCCCAATGTGGACACAGACACAAAGAACAGACAAGCTTTCAACACAGAGGATTAAACAGCTTTTCAGGAAGATGAAGGACAACCAACTGCCCATATCAGAAATCTTTGTCAAAAATCATGAACCTACAGAAATTACAGAGCAGGAAAACTCCTCTGTAATTTGATTGAGAAGGGGTCACACTCAGTGCAAGAAGCCTGCTTCACAAAAGAAAAAAATAAGACACTTGCAGCCTGAAAGCCTTGAAATAGCTACATAAAGAGGCAGCAGAAAGGCTGAAATGTTGTACAGAGAAAGACAGGCTGCTACAAGTCAGGGTAAGCAGAAGTGAACACTGTTTTTCTACAAATCAAACAGAAAGACTAACAAAACCCAAACCACCCAAACTCTGTGTGTGAGCCCATATACACAGTATTACACCTCACTCCTGTTAAATGTTTACTCAGCTCCAGAGTCCAGTCTCCTCTCCTGAAAAACTGATTCAAAAACCTCAAGTTCTTATTCTTTTGCATAATTTTTGCAAAACTTGTAACACCAAGCACATTTTACACTGCATTAGGCTATGATAGCCCTAAGAGAACCAGCAGAATATGAATTTCTTCATGTATATGAAGAAATAAAAATCGGGGTAGACAAGCATTCTACAGGAGGAACAGGACGAGCTGGACAACGTGGCAAACAAATACAATGAACAAAAATTGAGAACTTACTCAGACACCTTCTTCAAAACATGATGAAGTATATTTAATGAATTTGCAGGTCTGTGAAAGGAAAGAAATAGCAAAAGTAGTAAATTGCAAGGCTTCTTAGGGTTTGGAATTCATTGCTAAAAAACTTACTAACAATACTCACTTAATCAATCCAAGTTTTTCTCTTAAAGATGCTGGAGAAATCCTCTCTAGCATAATAAGCTTTGATGTAAAAGCATCAATATGCCCTGAAAACAGAAATTCAATTAATACACTAAAAATAAAACCAGACAAATATAAGAGTATAATTTGCAGACCTAATGCCTTTTAAAAGGATAAAAAACTTTGTCTTTTTGGCATGGAACAGTGAAAAGTATTTATCAATGTTGCTCCATAACAGAGTTCTGTATTCCTCACCAGCCCCTCCTCAAATCAGACTTTATTTCTAAACACACTGACAATGTAACTGGGAAAAAAATAATATTAATTACAAAATATCTATGAACTACTTCCATCTAGTTTATATAACTGTATCCTGTATTTGAGAAGTGACTGATTGTAAAAACTTGACATGTAGTAAGTTACCCATACACTAAGTATTTTTTTCCAACCCATTCTTCAAATAATCTTAATTTAAAGCCCAATTATACTCCACTCATATGAAGGTAAACTGTTCTTACAGAAAGCTTTGCTTAGGCACTTAATGCAAATAAGTGAATAATGGTCAGGGTAAAATGCTCCCATTAATCAGCAAAGCTTATCACAACTTCATTTACTGCTTAGACCAAGTACAAATGCCTTATTTGGGAAGCTTGTCACAGAGATTACTGCCTCCGCAGATGCAGGATTTCCTCTCTGAGTTTAACAACCAGGCCCAGTGCTTTGCTGGCAAGAGGAAGACTCTTTGTTTGATGATAGTATCTCTGCTTCTCTAGAACATCCTAAAAACACAATTGAACTTCACCTCCCTGGCTGCAGCTGCTGCAGGAGGCTGTGGCCACACATCTGATTTCTGCCTGAGCCCCTGAGCTGTCACAGCAGAGCTGGGATCCTCCCTCCACCACACAGCAATGCTGCACAACTATGGGGCACAGACCAAGGTCCAAAGAGCTTCTCATCCACACTTGGCAGTACAAGACATGGTAGAGACAGTGAATTAAGCTTTTTCAAGAGCAAAAAACACCTATCCAGTTTACCACTCAAGTCTGCTGCTTTTAAGTTTTAAAACTTGAAGGCTTAACTGTCTGATCAAGAATGCAAGTTGCAGGTTCTGTGTTAGTAAGATCATGGTTTTCAAACCGTGTTGTTCCATACTTGCACACTCATACTGTGAGGTAAATTTAAAAAGAGCAGTAAGTTTATGGCTTTACAAAATGTTTGATTTAAAAATTATTTTATTACAGAACACAGCATTTCACTTAAAATAATTCAAATTACAGCATGATTTCAGAAGCTCTCTGCCCTTCTCCTTACACTGAACAGATGACTGAAATAGTCTTACTATCAGGTATCAAATTAGTGACAGAAAATGAGAGATTCACCCCATTTTAAGTTGCCCATAACACAAGGACATCATCATCCTCAGAGAATCCCTGAGTTCCTTTGTCCCTGGAGTTTCAGGACCATGCTCTCAGCTCCAAAGAGCCCTCTGAGTAAGTCTGGACACTTGCAACACAGCATTTTTCACAGCTCCCTTAGGCATACCAGCTGAAAGGCAGAATTTCACAGCTACCTTGCAATATACCAAGAGCAGAAGTAGAATATCATAACAGTTTCCTAACTAAAACTGTGGTAGATGCTCTTTCAGAGAATGGACATTTACTTCCACATATTTCTTCTACCTACCTCTGTAAGAAACCCCATGGCAGTACCAAGAATCTGCCCCACAGGCTGGGAGTTCCCAGAGACAACCCACAGAACCCTGTGCCTCCTCAGAGCCCTCAAAAGGAGGATTCCTTTGCACCCCAGGGCTTGCTTCTGGACAGAGTGTATCCAGGAGGTGCCAAACAAATGTGACACTTTATCCCCAGCACAGGCAGAGATGTGCTGGAGGCCAGGCCAGGGCAGCCTGCCAGCCCAGGCCACAGCCAGCAGGTTCCTGCAGGACACACAGAGGAGAGCTGGGCTGGAAGGGGAGGGCTCTGTGGCTCTTCCTCTGCAGCTGCACACCCAGCCTGCTCCCTCCTACATTCCCCAGAGCCTCCATATAAAGGGGTGGTGGCTGGATGAGCTGTCTGCAAACCCCTGTGCAAGCCATACCTTCAGTATCCTGTACCTGAGATTAGACAGACACTCACCCCTCCACTGTGTGTGCTCAGCAAACATCAGCCCTCTCTCCACAGCTGTTTCCTCACGCTGCCTGCCCCTCTGGAAATGTTAATAAAAACTTGGATAACTTTTCCTACAGGACACCCAACTGCAGTGCAGCTCAGTGTGGTGGATAAATCCTCAGTACAAACACTCAGAGTGCACTCAGTACAGTGCTCTGCTTGTTAGAGAGCAGCAGTGACTCTGTATTGCACACTAAGGTACAAATAGAGAACTCTGTACATAATTAGCTCTTCATAAGGATTTTTTTTTTAATGGAATGGAAAAACCACTTCAAATACTGCTTCTAAAGTTTAAAATTAGAACATTATTGCCATTGAATAAAGAGAGCAGACTAGGATGCAACCAGTAAATACATTGGATTTCACGTAATCCTAATAATTCTAAGGTAGCTTGCATAGTTTGTGTGTAAAAACTGGAAAACAGGGAAGTTAGCACCTCTAAAATAGCATTCTGGTGTGAGCCAACAACAGCAGAAGTGTAATTCAGTGCACAAGTGGAAAGATTAGGCAACCACAGGCCACAACTGCTGCCATAACAACCCTAAACCCAGATTTGTTCCTACAAAAAAGCCAGGCAGTCCCCACTGCAGAACATTCACTCACTGCACAAACAGGATTGCCCTCACTCAGTACCATGTGCCAAGCATATTCTAAATCAACTAACCACTTTGCTGCAAATTTTCCCTTTTGATATCTTATTAATTACAAGATAATTGGTATCAGAAAGCTCTCCATGTATTAATTTGGTTGTTAAAATAATCTGGTCACATTCTTTGCATGTATCATTTTAATTTCTCTACTCAACACATAACTCAACAGACATAAAACTTTCCTGACTTTTTAAAATGTCATTGTACAAACATGAATTCAGCACTTTCTACAGGACATGGATGCTATTTATCTAAACCCAAAGTTGGAATATCCTCATCCAGCACCCAACAGAAATTTTAGACAAAGAACTTACTGAAGATAGACGTCAAAAAAAAAACAAAATTAGAAAGTTAAAACAAGGAAGGATATATGGAATATACCTTTAATAAATACATATTTCCTCTGTTATTCTGCAAATACTCACACATACACAAAAACTCAACACATAACATGAACTTACCAACATAAAATGAGCATTCAGAATGCAGCATGCTCTGTGCCCACAGCTGGCACACCTCACTCTCTGTCAGAGCCTCGACACCATAGTAGACTTGGTACTCTACTTTTGGCAACAGGAACACAGGAGTCAGCTGAAAAAAGGGAAGATAAAAGAAAAAATAGCACTCACTGTCCAAAAACATGCACAGTTTAACTACATTTTGTAGTTTATAATAATCACAGTCCTCCACCACAGCTGAAGCAACAAAGACATTTCAGAGATTTTGTTTGAAGGTTCACATTCTATGAAATCCACAATACAGACTTTGGTACAGAGTACAGAGACTTTATACAGAGAAAGGTGAAATGGATGGGGGGGGGGAAAGAAAAATAAAAAAAGGCCTGGGGCAGCTTTTACAAATAATAAAATTCTGCCACTTAGTAATTTTTCCATGTGACTAAATTAATTTCAAGTTTACACTTCTGTGCTCTACTGCCCTCTGCAGCAATTTAAGAAAAAACACACAACATTTCTAATTAGATTATTATCAGAATTCTGCCATTTATCACTCCTGTCAGAATCTCACTTGAAATCAGAACCTAATGCTTGGACTTTCATTTGCAATCAGAGGCCACCCTAATGAGTGAGTTAACCCTAATGAGCACTGTCAGTTCTCACTGACAATTCACACAAATTTCAGCAGAAATTAAAAAACCCCTAACAAGTGACTGGTTTCTGAGTAACAAAGCACTTATTCCTAAGCATTTATGAGCAGTGGATCAATAGCAAAAAATGGGATTTCTTCAAAATAAGATTCTAAACAGAGACTCTTGGCAAGTAATCAGTGTTATAAAGGTTATTTCCATTTCAGAAAAGCATAAACACCTCAAAACATCTGCCTGTAAATCTGGGATTCTCAGGAGGGACATACCACAACAAATTTGCTGAATAATTCAGAGGACTTTTTAAAAAATTACAAATTACTGAGAATTACAGAATAAAGTTTCCTTCTCTTCGTGCTGCACGGAGTATTTGGATTACAGTTGCAGTCTAAGCACTGAATTCCATGAGATAAACTATTTGCTAAGAAATGCCACAGTATTTCCAAGCAGAACAAATAGAATCTCTTTTTGTGTTCTCTGTTGTTCATTTTATCTCCTATTTCTCTGCTTAACTAGGCATGATAGCAAAGCTGAATCCTGCTTGGGAGCATTTATGATCATGAACATTCTCAATGCCTTGGGCTAAACCCCTAATTACTCCATTAACTTTTAAGAATACTTCAAAATTACATTTCTTTACCTGAGTATCACTACCCAGGTCATATTACTGTAGTAAAAAATGGAGAATCACACTTCCTTACTTTCTAATCAAGCAGCTTTAAAGAAATCACAAATTATTCTTCCCTGCCTGGTTATAGCAAATATTTTCTTACAGAAGACATACTGCAGAATCACAACTGTCTCAGAGAAAGCACAAATGCTATCAAGGACTGGGAGTCCCAGGAATGCCAGTTGAGCACAACTGTTTAAAAAAAAAAAATAACAAACCAAAAAAAGCTGCAAACAAAACCTTTACCTTTTGGCCTTTTTTCATTTTCTGGGCTAGAGGCAGTGACTTGACTTTCTGCAGGCTGCAACGCACGAGCAACAACAGCTCATTGAGGCTGAAGAGCTTGTACACAACATTGCCCTCCTCAGGGGCCTCGTACTCTGAAGGGTCTTCCTTAAGCAGCTGAAGCTCACTTGGCAGCTTTCCTGGAGAAAATGAAGAGACCAGAAAATGACAAGCTTGGGCATTCTTTACCATGAAGCTGATTAGCTTTGCTCCCTTGCAGTAGAGTTTTTTGTTCTATTTTGGTTTTTGGGTTTTTGTTTACTCTAGGATTTGTTTTGTTTCCTAAGATTTTGGGGTGAAAATGACTTTATTAGGCACAAAAAAGTCACCTACATACCAAAAAAAGAAATTAAAGTAATTACATTTGGGAAACATTCACTCTTAAAGAGTATATTTTTATATAATCTCACATCATTGGATTTTTCACACACATTGAGAGAACTCCGAATGTGAGACTTCATTCTTGTACAAATGTAGTTCAAAAGCTGCTTTTAAAGCCGCAGTCACTCAGCACAAAGGAGAGAAATATTTATTTACAACGAATGCCTTCTGAGAGCTGCCATCCACCCACCAGGTGCTGAAGGAACTCAGGTCTCAGGTCTGGATGGCAGCACAGGTCTCCACACCACAGAGCTCAACTCCAGTCTGGAATCCAGCACAGCCAAGAGGTGCTGCTGGATCTCCCAGGGCAGCCTTGAGTACATTGACAAACATCCCTTCGACCCTCAGAAACATTTTAACAAAACCTTTCAAATAAACACAGTAGATTCCAAATTGGTTTACTGAAAATGTATCCAATTCTTTCCTTTTTTTGTCCTGCAGATATGTGAAAATAAGTGTCAAAGTACACCTACAAATAGGGATTGCTGCAGTGCTATGGACAGATACATTTTCAACATTACATTTAGAATTTATGTGCATGCACACTGTGGGAGATACGATCCAAGGAACTGGAAGTAATTTTCTGTTAGTAAAATATATAACTGAAATCTGGCTTTCTGCAGAACAGACATGCAAAGAGGTTTCTCAGCTTGCTACAGAACTTTCAAATTGTAGAATTATGCTTTCTATTCCTACACAGTCACTTTTCAGCATGTTGGCAATATTGGTTTCACAATCTCTATTAAAAAAATTCTATTATAAAACACCTGAATTCTATACTCTGTCTTTTTAACAGAGAGAGAAATAAAGCATCATGCCTCTCAGCTTTTCAAACTGAGGGAGGAAACGTGATTATTCATTTAAATCAATAAAAATGTAGGAAGTGATAACACAATTTAAACTAAAATAGAAATAACTATGTTAACTTATAGATTAAGTAATAATTCCTGCATGACTAAATGCACATCTCCTCAGAAAACACCAAACATATTTTCCCACCAAAAAGCATGGATTTGTTGGAATTAAATATTTGAGACAAGTACCTGTCCTGACACAACCTGTCTGGCTTCCTGCATGTTTATCTAACACAATAAGGTGTTTTTAACCTCAGCTGTACAGAGCTCAGAAGCAACTCAGGCATGTGAGGAAAACCTCCAGGGCCACGGACCCCAGAATCTTCACGACTTGTAATCCTGGGCCAAGGTCCAAGTGCAGCATAGATTCAACCCAGCTAATTCCTGAAAACTTGGGAGAGGTGGCTTGAAGTGAATTCTCATTTGCCTTCTGGGACAGAGTGCTGGGAGTTACACAACAGCAACTGAACCAGGAGACTCAAAACTTAAGATATAAAAATTTAATTTTTTTTCCTACTTTTAATAGAGTAATTGGATTAATTTTTATTCTACAAAAAATTAAAATAATTCTCCTTTTGATTGACAAGAAACTACTTTTGCAGACTACACTACTCAAATATTTGAATTGCCATGCAAAAATAACTCGTTCCACTACCAAATGATTTCTTTTCCTTGCTTAAAAACCTTGTGTACAACTTGTTTCTCTACAGTAGAACAGTATTTCACATTCACCTCTGTGGACAAACAGCTCCCAGTGCTCCCTTCTGTGTGCAAGACAGTAATTCCCACACAGAGGAGGCACTGTGAACTTGAGCCACATCTCTAAGCAGATGTAACAGATGCACTATTGACACATTCTTCAGATAAAGGAGGTCAAGTGTTTTCTGTCCAGTTTTCCTCCTCGTGCAATGACCACACTTACTCTTGGGCACCCCCTCGAAAAGCCACGTCCAAGTGTTTCTGGAGGAGCCAGTGGGATTGGAGGCTGGGGCTGGCACAGGGTCTGTGCTGGAGGTCCCCAGTGCCTTTGTAGCCTGAGGCAGCTGGGCTGGCACAGCAGGATTATCACAGCTCACCACTGGCTCAGGAGCTTTTGGGGAAGGGCACTTGAGAAGTTCAGTTTGCATTTTTAAAATTTGCCCGACAGGATCCAATTCTTTGGATAACTTTCTTAGAGGTTTCTTAGAGGCTTTTTTTCTCTGACCCATGGTATCTGAGCAGTCAGTGATGCTTGCTAGAGGACTCTGGGCAGGGGAAGGAGATGTGGCAGTCCCTGCTGAGGCAGAGGAAGCAGTGGTTGGAACAGCTGATTTGCCAGAAGGAATGGTTTCACATTCCAAATCAATCACCAAACGCTCGTCATCCGTGTCACTGCTGCAGAAAGAAGTGCAAGTCTCTTTTTCCTGTGCTGCACCAGGCTCCTTCTCAGAGCTCACTGCAACAGAGGGAGCACTTGTTTCACTGTCCAACACTTCCCTGGCCATGCCATCCTGTGCTCTGTTCAGTCCTACCTCCACTGACTGGAAGCTTTTAGAAGAACATTCTTGAGGGCTGAGGCATGGAATGCCATCTAATGATGGAAGCTGCACGCTGGCACATGAACCTTTCTGCTCAGAAATGGTGTTTTTCTCCTCCTCATCTCCATTGTTTATGGTGGATGAACTCTTCTCCCCCACTTTGAGGCCATGAGATAAGATTTTAGCAGTGTTACCAGCTGCAGGTAAAGTACTTTCTGTTTTACAAGTTCTTGAGAGCTTGGTGGTTGCTCCAAAGGTTTCAAGCTCTGTAACATCAACATCAAAGTCCATCCCTGTGTCATCTGGAGGAGGAACTGTCCTGCACTGGTAGGTATCAGAACACACCTTAACACAGGGATGAGACAATAATAAAATTAAAAAATGCCTTTAAAATTTTTAAACAAATTAAATGATAAACCAAACCAAGAAATGAGACATTGCCAAACTGAAAACACAAAAAATGTTCTGCCACCCATATCTGACTGTTAGGAAAGAGGAGCAGTAATTGAAAAACAATTTTTCTTGTTTAACTTGGAATATCTCGGTTGAAATATATAAGTTGAAAGGCCTTTCTAAAGAGTAAAAGTTCACAGAACTTTTTCCACTGAAGTGAACAGATCAAAAGACACTTTAATGAAGTAAACATTAAAGCTGAAATGCCCATGAAGAAGCATTTAAAGGAACTAGACAGACATTTTCTAACAGGGTCTGTAACTCAGCAATAGAAAAACCACCAACAGAAAACATGAATTTCCCTTTATCACAGAAAAAGCAACTTAGGAATTTTAATACAAGTTTTTGGTTTTGCTTGTTTTTAAGAACACATGAACCTACATACCTCCCACTGTAACAGGTTGTCCTCAGTTGGTTTGTCCATTGACACACAAGAAACTGGAACGTAGGATGCTTTAGTTGCCAGGAAATCCATTGGAATTTCATGGAAGATTTGATTCCTCTCTCTTACTGTCATTTCTTTTCTCAGCAGAGGTGGATCAACATAAACCATTTTAGCTGGTTTGCTACCTTTCCAAGAACAAAAAGAGATTGAGTACATGTTAAATGAAAGGAAGAGAGACTGTTGTATAATTTAAATAATAAATCTTTCAACTTCCAATTACAGTCGAATCCACTGCACATGCACACCAGAAGAAATGAAAAATGATCCTTTCATTCATTAACAACAGAAAATAAAAGTATGTCCAGATATGGGGTGAATTATTATGATCCTGTAGCAGCAATACACACCACATTAATAGCTGAACATATTTCAAATGCAGCTCTAAGTAGAGAATTTGTAAAATAAGAACTGAGGACCCATCACTTCCTATACAGCATCGTATCACCAAATGTATCCTGTTTTCCAAAAAGATCTTTTTTCCTTCCTTGTTTGAAAGTCAATTCTTTTTTTTTGTCTCATTGCCCAAGTGATAGCAGCAGTTTATTTCTCTTCTAATCAGTTAACTCTGTCCAGTGCCCCACTCCTTTCTCTGCACCTTAACACTCATGAATCACCTAAAAATAAAAGCAATACTCTGCCTATCACATCAGAAAAAACCAAGGCACAGTCTCCCTGTTTTACAAAAAAAAGTAAATTAAAGCAAGGGGTTGGTTACAGGGAAAAGTGGAAAAGGAAGGCACAGGGAAACCCTTCAAGAACCACTGTGTGTTTCCAGCACAATCTGAATGCCCTTTAATTGTTAATTTTGCATCCAAAAATCAAGTTTAAAAACTGTAATGCTGCTATGAAAGGAATCAGGTATTATCTTTACTGATAAAGTAATTTAATTTCATAGGAAAGTGAAAATCTGTAAACACTGCAGGTATTTGATATCTTATTTACTATCTGTAAGTCTCCTTTAGAAACTTGAGTAAAAAGCACAGAAGGACATTCCAACACCACAAACATTATAAATACCTGAATAAACTGGACTGTGTTTTTAAAAAAAAGGTGTAAGGGAGGAAATTTCTATTCAGATTACTGAAGAAGTGCTTGAAAACTAAAGCAAAGCAGTCAGATGAGTTCATCAGTTTATTAAAACATTTTCTGTTGCAATTGAAAAAATTATCTTCATGGACATTCATTCCTTATTTACTATTCTATGATGTAAACAGATACTTTCAATTTCAGAAGACATTTGCTCTTTGCTTTTTTATAAAATTTCAGAATTGCTCTGGTTTTTTAGTTTACTGAAATCAGCTCACTTGATATTTTAACAGCTCCATGCAGTTGTTTTCTTTCCAAGGAGCACAACTGACAGTTTTGAAAAGCAAAACTGGTTTTAACTGGTTTTTTTGTTTTGGCGTTTTTTTTTTTCCCGAGGTGAAAAATAGTTGAATGTCCAAATTCAAAGTTTATGGTGGTAACTGTACAGTAACAAGGTGGAAAAAGGTACAGGAAATAACATCCAGTGACTCAGGATCAGCTTTCCAGCTTCTCTGCACAACCCCCCCATAGGTTTATAATAAAAACATCCCATACCTGCAACAGTGATCATTTTAACACAAACTGGAATCTCCCACTGCTCCTTGTAGTTTAGTCCATGGTTATTCAGTAAAGTAAATAATGACTGATCACTTAAAACAACTTGAGGACAGTATTTCAAAGCAAGTTTTTCTGCATTTGAATCTGAACTAATAGCCTAAAGAGAAAAAAAAGTTATTTTTTTCAAAGACCTTCTTTTAAGAAATACACAAATTTAAATTTTCAAGAAAAACTCCAAACCCAACCAAAAATGGATATATAAAACCCCTACCCCCAAAAAAGTCCAAAGACTACCACAGTGCCAGGCTTCAAAATGAAAGGAAAGAAAAAAACTTCCCTGAAGGTTTTCAGCTGAATTTCATGTATTCACATTGTACCATAACAAAATATATCTTTTTAACTTGTATTTCAGTTAATTTCTATACATTTGAATTACCAGGTTGAATAGGAATTTAGAGTACCATGAAATATGGGAGTGTGCTGAACCAAAAAACCCCACAGAACCCCAAACCAGATTAATTGACAAATACACACTACAGATCTTCTTACAGGTAAGCAACAGCACAATAAACAAATCTAATATTGAAGTCTGGTTAAAACTGCACAGTTGTTTCAATGCTGATTAAATACAAAGAACCTTAAAACAAGTATAAAAAACCACCAAGAACACAAATTCAGAACTGAAATGATAAAATTGTCACAAGTACACACTTCCATGGAGGAAGGAGGCTGGGAATGCTCACGAGGTTGAAGAACCTCATTGAGGACTAGGAAGACAATGGGAGCCCAGGAGCACTGAGGGCCATGACAGAAGTAAGAAAACCCAGCTATGTTCTTTTTTCTGCCACCTGAGAGCATCAGAAGGGCTCTGTTTACAGCTCTAACATTTCTGAGGCTTTTACCACTCCTCTGCACCACCTCTGCTCCTTTCTTCAGCAAGTGTCTCTGAAATTACAGTGCTTCTGTTGAAAGTTTGGGTTTTGATATGTGAAAAAACTCCTTAAATTAGCTGATAAAAAATTATGTGGAATAAACAGACAAAAAACTCAGCTCTACAGAATGAAAATGCCCTGATTTCCACAGGAGAACACAAACAGAAATACCAGCTATTTAATGGCCCAATGCAGTCTAAAAACTGCTCAACACATAAAAAGCATCAGATTGCACTTCTGTACAAAATATGCCTTACAAATGACAATAAGGGTTACTTACATTATGCATAACATGAGCCTTTTTTTCTGGGGTTATAATGGAGGTAACAGTGCTGTAATCTGTGGGCAGCTGAACAGCCATGGGAGGGAAATATATTTTACCATGTTTTGCTGTACCCTGGGGAAATGAAGCAGAGTCAAAAAACAGCTTTCACAGCAATCATGCTCACCCACACTGCACTTCTTATGAAGAAAAATATCAGGAATTTGCACAGGTGCATTATAAAGTTATGTGATATGAGAAAACATAATATTAACATAATCCTTTTATGGCAAACATCTGGTGAAAAGGGTTAACAGACTTAGTACCACAACAATTTTGTTAAAGTTTTAATTAAATAAGTTAAATTAATTTATAACTGCTAACTCAAGAATAGTTATAATATTCTAACTATTATAGTTATAAATATAGTTATAAATACTTATGACTTAATAATAGTTGCAAAAAAATCCCTAATCTTTGCATAACACAATTCTGGTGTAATTCTACTTACTTTAAAAAGAATCACAAACCCAACATGTGTACATAAGGTATTACCATTGCAAGAAGGTTTTTTTCCAGCTTCAAGGTCAGCTCTGTATGAAACTTTCCTCCCATGATACTCATGATCTCCTGCAGGGTGTAACACTCTGGATACTTCTGCACATGTCCAATACATGCACGTAGCAACTCCTACCACAAAAAGAAAAATAATTGATGCATTTGTACCTTTCCTAAGAATTTAATTTTGAAAAGCTTTTTCTGCAATTTCAAGCTGCATTTAAAAACTTGCAGGTACAGATCCGTAATGCTCTTACAAGCACTGCTGTGAGAACTGCAATATTCCAGATTCTCCTCAGCCCTTCACAAGGGAGGCTGACAATGCACACACACAGCCCAGGCCAATCATTAAAAACATGCAGTTTAGTACAGTCTGAAATGTGTTAAACCAGGTGATTTTCTTTTCAGTTCAGTTTCTTTAGTTTATTTGTCTTGCCTTTTAAAGGAAGCAATATTTTTTGTGTTGCTACCCAGCCAACACTAAGCCTAAGCAAAGGTCACAGAGGCAAAGGCATAGGATAATTCCATTTGTGTTGAAACTTGCTATCACATCAGCTCTACATGGTTTTTTACAATACCTGAATTGAGTATTTACTATATTATTTTATTTAGTAACTAGAATGAGTTATTCCTGCAAGTATTGGTTAAAACAGAACATGGGCCTCTATTTCATTTTTAAGTCAGGGTATTGACAACAAATAGGACTTGAATTCTGGAGACACATTTTGTGGCCAGATGACAAAACACAAAGTTGCAAAGCCAATCCCACTATTTAGGGGGCAAAAAAAAGAAAGCAGGATGTTTGCCTTCACATGTGCCCAAACTCTGTGTTAACCCTCCAATGGGAAAGTTTAATGAATCTATATTCTGCATTTTTTTCAAAAATGTGCTATAAACCCAAGAATGACACATGTAGTTGCATTCATGTTTGATCTTAGAATCATCAAAGTGGGTATTTAACACAGCATGAACTTGCAGACTGAACTTTATGATTAAAGCTTGAGTAACTTCTAATTAAAGTGACTATAACATGCTACTAAGCTTTCCTGTGGAGGAAAACTTAACATTCTGTCCAGCAGTGTGTCAAGGAGCCACTTCTTAACAGAAACGCACACTTAAAATGCAGCTCCTCCTTGCCCAAATATAAATTTATTTATTTGATGAATAAACATTTTTGCAGTATTGTAAAAAGTGATTTCCCTTCTGTCACATCTTTCTGGCTCCAAGGAACCACAGGCCAAGCCACAGTGTGCAGCAGGAGGGAAATAAATGGCCACTGCCCCAGCTCATCCCAACACAAACCTGCAGGTCAGGGAACATCCCATCCCCAGGGCAGCTCCATATCCTAACCAGGATCCCAGGAAGGTTTTTTAAGAAGGGCTGGAATTAAGCATGGCATTGGTAATTACCTCAGTGTAACACAGAGCATCTTCAGAGATGGCATCATAGTCTTGGGCACAGCTCTTGGCAGCGTTTTGGGCAAATTTCATAAATTCTGCAACTTCATTGTTTACTACTTCCTTCATTTGCTGGGAGAAGGAAAAATCTATTTTAAAGACAAAACAGAATCCTCTATGCTAGATATGCAAGCAACAACATTTCCAGAGAGACAGTGCAGGTAGTGATATGAGGGAAGGAATAGATTCCACTTGCTACTCAATTTGGCCAGTGTTCAGTTTCACTTAAGTAAAAAGAACTTTTGCAAGGTGCATTTCCTCTAAAAAAAATCCCAAACCAACAACACACCATCCCAAACAAACAGCAAGTGCCTTTTGATACCATGACTTATAAACACAGAGGTTACAAGATATGGCTGAGAAGATTACATGGCAAAGTCACAAAGACATCTGAGTTCTGATTTCATGAAAAATTGTAAGTAACAACAACACAATATTGATTATTGATGTGCCTGGAAATGGTATTTCCATTGTTACAGCACAAAATAAAGTAATTAGCATTAATAAGGAAGCATGGGAAACCAAATGCAATGGCTCAAAACAATTTGCTGATTAATTACATTTTACAGGACTCAACAAAAATGCTGCTCCCACCCAACAGGAAGGTGTCCCATTTAAAGACATGCTGAGACTGGGGTGAACTCAGCCTCCCTCCCCTGTGAGCACAGCAGGGCAGCACAAGGGCCTCCCTGCCAATGAACAAAGCTCCCACAGCTGGCAGAGGTCACATCAACACGTATCCTTGGCCTGACACCTCCACATGCCACTATGAAATGCTAAAACCACAGTAAGGACAACTTTTAACTTCCTCCTCAGGAAAAAAAAAAAAAAAAGGGGTTTTTGGGGGAGCTGTTTGGTCAGTCGTCAAAGATCTACACTTACCCTCAGTTGTTCAGATCATTAAAAAAAACCCAACAAAACAAAAAGCCACAAAACTCCAATTTCAATGAAATAACCACATACTCTTTCAATTTCTATTAAAAAGCTTATCCTGAATACTTGAAACCTTTATTACCTTTCATAACACCATGAATTCTATGACAAATTAATTATGACAAATTGAACTGAAAATCAGTTTTCCCCTTTTATTCTTTGTATGAAAACAATTGTATGACTCCCTTTGTGATAATCATATATGTTCATATCTTACCATAAACATGAAAAATTCCCTTTGACTTTCTGCATCAACTTGGAAGTGGTTTCTTCTTTTTGAGAACTTAGTCATCAGATACAAGTATGTCTTCTGCTCCTTCTCAGTCAAACAAGAGGTGAATGGATAGGGGAGTCTGGGTTCTGGAAAAGGATGTTCATCAGCTGGGCTTTCAGCCTCCTCCACCTCCAGTGACTCTGCAGCCTGCAGGCTGCAAGTCTGCCTGCTTTCTGAAGAGTTTGCCAATGCCTCCACATTTTTCTTTGCCTCTCTGAAAGAAAAGCAACAAATGAAAGAATTTGCAGTCTTCAAATAAATAATAATATTGGTCAGAAGCAATAAAGGCAGCTGTGCAAGCCTGAACTGCTCTGAGAGACACTGCTCCTATCTGTGGACTGTTCTTATTCTGAACCTTCCCCTGCACAATCAGACTAAGCCTCAGTGCCAGCAGCAGGTCTGCAACTGGTTAAAAATAAAAAAAACAAAGGTAGGGTTTTCTTTAAAAAAAAAATCAAAATGGTGTTAACAAGCTGAATATGATACACATTCTTTCTTCTGGAAACAGACATTATTAATGAAAAGATAAAGAATCTCCAAAATTCATCAGTCAATGATGGCCACTGTTCAGAAACTGCACTCAGAAAGGTCAGACTTGTCTGTCAGTTCTGATAGTAAAGGAGAAAGGTTTAATTAGAAATAGCCTTTCTTTCACTGCAGAAGAAGGAAATTAAAATTACTTCATTGTAACAATAGAAATTCCAGATTTCAATGAAGAAATTCTTACAGAGTACACAAATCAAGCATTTAATTTTCTACTCTAAACAATGTTGGAATCAGTCACCAAGAATAAGAAGAGGCTAGGGCAAGGGGCATGGCTGTTCTAACAATAAAGAAGTCACATAAAGCTCCTTCTTAAAAGAACTCCAGTAAACAAAGGCCAACCAGCCTAGCCCAGGTCTATTTAAAATAATTGTACTTAAGAGAGAAAATATTTAAGGCTAACAAAATGAACATTAACTAGTGATCTTGGAAAAAGCATATTTTTAAGATACTATTTCAGCAGCAGAAAACATCTCAAGTGTCATTCAAACCCAGCAGTATCACATCCACAGCTCTTAATAACACTTCACAGCTGTCTCTCTAAATATGAGAATGTGTCCATCCTTGTGGCACAAACTGGCAAATTTAATTAAGCTGTAGCAGCAACAAGATGCTGACTCAGATATGCCAGTGTAAGAACATCAAGAAATTCTAGCAGCTTAAATTGGCTGTATTCAGCACTGAATGAAATGGCAGCACATCAAGATCATTTCAGTGTGCACTGCTGTCACAGCCTTCATTGGGGTGCAAACCAAAATAATCTGACAGAGCTTTTCTCTCCATATTTACAGCATTATACTTCATTGGAGCAGACAGCTTCAATTTTCCCCCTTCATTTTATCAGCTTTCACTGCTCCTACACCAAGAGAAAATACACTTTTGTATATCTGTGAGAAACTCCCCAAAATTAGCAAATTTCCTCCAGCTTTTACTTTTATACTTGCTACGACAGCTTTAATTTCTCTTCCTCTTGACTCAGGCCACACAAGCCAGCTCCCTCAATTTCTGATTTTTACCAGGTGCAACCTCTCTCTGGCTTCTTCTGGCTATAAACCCACTGGAACCACACACAGCTGGCCACAATCCCACTCTGCAGTGCCCACCCCAGAAACTCTTCCAAGGAAGAATCCCACAGCAGTATCAGATGCACCAGTAACAAGCTGTGAGGCTGTGCTTGGATCTTGCTCCAATAGATATGAACCAGAGCAGCCTTCTCTAGCTAAAGATGTGGGACGAAGGGATGGGATGTAACAGGCTGCCCCCTCAAATGCATACTCTCATTGTCAGTCCATAAAAACACAGTAATTCCCCTTCTGAACAAACTATTTCCTCTCATGATGAATTCCCCCTTACATGGTTTCCCATCCACCATCATCCTCCCTCATCAGCTCAGTAACTTCTTAAACCAAGAGACTAAATACAGTCCTCCAAATGCTGAGAGCCAGCAGCACGAGCCACTTTTCACTATGTGAAACAGATGTTATTCTACTTCCTCAACCTAAGAAAATACAAAAATGACACCAAAACTGCAAAACTCACCCTACCTGTACCAGCTGTGTTCACACAGCTTCATTTCCCAGACCAAAGGACTCACCTTGGGCTCCTCCTGCTTCCTGAGGTTTCACAACAGATAAAGCACAGGCCAACAGCTGGCCCAAGGAGCCAGTAACAAATCCCTGTGTGCCAGACATGCAGCTTTCCCCAAAACGGTTTGGGGATGTATCCACAGGAAGATAACAAAGAGCACAAAATGATAAAACAATATACCTGTTTGATAAATGCCAGAGTTCAGAGAGGCTCGGAGACAAGGAATATTTTTCATAAAGTTCATGGGAGAAAAAGACTTCTTGGCCGTTTTTTGGTGAAATATCCCTAACAAAAGAAAATTTGAAAATAAATATATTGCAAAACAAACAAAAATTAAAGGCTATAACTACCCCTGAGAAATAAAATCAAGAAGTTAATTTATATTAAAAAAAGAGGCTACCTACACAGTGGTTCTAGATTTCCTCTTTATGGAAATTATGTATGTACTAATGACTTATGTTCTTCGATAGTAAAATACATATTCTTTCCAGTACAAAAGAACTTCATTAATACAAGGCATCAATTCTAGGTATGGTGAGAGAAATTCTGATGAGTTTCACACTTTCATATGTTCGTGAATCAAAACCAAACTTTGAGCTGAAATCGCTGGAATTTTTGAGAAAAATACAGCGGTCTTAACTTCTCAAAAGGAAGTTTGTTATTGTCTTCTACGGCGATGTGACCTTCTATATTACCTTTTTCTTTTATAGCCGTTCAATGAACAGGGTTTATACAATTCCAACATACCTACTGTGAAAGGTACGAGCACAGATTTTATTTACACTTCACAAACTAATTCCAACCCGCCTCGCCTCTCTAAGGTTAAAGAGCCGGATTACGTATTTGCAGGGTTTTTCGTATTAGCAACACGTACACCATCCCTGCCCAGACTACACGCCGTGGATCCCCAGGATTCACTCCCAGCCCTCAGCGGGATCGTTCCCGCGCTCCCAGCCCGGCGCTCCCCCGGGGCCGCCCGCGCTCCTCCCGCTCCCGGCGGCACCCACAGGAAATGGCGCACGCGCCCTCGGGGCGGCGCCCGGCGGGGCGGAACGGAGCCCGCCCCGCTTCCCCCTGGCCGCAGGGCGTTCTGCTCCCGGCGGGGCAGCGCGGAGCTGTGTCCGCCGCCCACGCCTCAGGCGCGCCCGGCCGGAGCGCTCAGGGAGAGGGAGACGCGCTCACCATGTCAGCGGCGGCCCCGCGGCCGCCATCTTGGCAGAGCCCTCAGAGCAGCAATTTGGCGGTTCCCCGTCTCACCGCCGTACAAGTCCGCCTCAGGGCGCTGGCCAATCAGCGCCCGCCATATGGGTCAGGTGTTCTGAACCAGCCAATGGGGACACGGGCTCGAGCAGCGCCTCAGAGTGCGGCCGCCATTTTGTGGCGGGCGGGGCGGGTGAAGGCGCGGAGCTGAGCTATGCAGATTTACTCCGTGTCCCCAGGCGTGGCCGAGGCGGAGTCTGGGCAGGAGGTGGATGTTTCGGCCGGCACATCCCGCCCCTTCCCGGGTGTATTAGAGGTGGGGCCTTGGGCAGAGGGTGGGTGTGTTCCGGGTGGCTCCTCCTGCTCCGGGTATACAGAGGTGGGGGGAGGCCTGTCACTGAGGGGTCGGAGCCGCGTATGAGGGCTGAAGTGCCTATAGAGGCGGCTGCGTTCACCAACTTCCTTCCTCTCTTAGCTAAGCGTTCAGTTTCCCGGGCTCACTCCTCCTGAGCAGAACCGCAAAACCTTTTTTAACTGGTGGGCAGGCTTATCAGCGTGGTAAAATGTGGAATTCGGGTATTCTGAGAAACCATACCACCAAACCATACCACCACCAATAGGCTTGGGTGATGGAAAAGAAACTCATTTGCTTGTGCTGTTACAAGTGGAGGTGATGCCGGTCACTGCTCTAAGGATGGGAAAATGATGAGGACACAGTGTGTACTTGGTGCCCTGTGATTAAAACGGGACACTATAACAGAAATACATGAAAACTCAGATGATTCAGAATGATTTTCAAACCCACCAGCAAGGGAGTTTTCAGCTTGCTTGCAGATCAGGTTTAAGGCCAGCGATTTTAATTCTGCCCTCTTGATTTGTTTATCTTAGAGAAGCAGAAAGGTTTTCTATCCCATTGGATAGACCCACCCAGAGCCTAGCCGTGGACCTGCCCCCTTGTAAGGAGTGATCTTACTTCCCAACTCAGGTATGGTAACCAGGTATTCAATTCTATAGCTGAATTATGAGAAGGCTTATCTTGGTGAGTGTGGCAGCTTAAATCCTACTTCAGGCTGCATCTCTCTAAAACCTGCAGTATCTGGGGGCTGTTTTTACAAAATAGTGCTACTTCCTACTCGTGATCTTTGTATTTTCACGACATAAATGTGAATGAAGAAACAGGTTTCCACTGTGAGGGTGGTGAAACTGTGGCCCAGGTTTCCCAGGGAGGTTTTGGAGTCACCAGCCTTGGAAATACTCAAAAGCTGGGCACAGTCCTGGGCACCCAGCTCGAGGAGACCTTTGAAGTCCCTGTCACCCTCAGCAATTCTGTGGTTCTGTGAAATAATCAGAGGTCAAACCCATCACCTCTTAAAGCAGAGTTTAGCTTTCCTTACAGGCAGGCACAGGAGGGAGTCCTCAGTTTGGCTCACCTCAGAAAAACTCCTCTGTTTTATGGTGAACTCTACAATTCTTTAAAAAGCTGTTCCATAACCTGTATCTTGGTGGTTAGAAACTCCCCTGTGACTGGGAAGACTGGGCAGGAATCATGTCCTGAGGATAAGAAAATGAAATCTGTGTTTTCAGTGTCTGGAGTGCTGTAGACATGGAGCTGCTGTAGAACACATGGCACTGCTTAGTGCCACTGCTCTAAGAGTTATCACTTACACTACTTTTTTTTTACAGTTGATCTGTAGGTGAAGGCTGCTTCCAGATACAGTGCTTCAAAGATGAATGCTAGAATCTATTTCTGGATCGTGGTCAGGCATATAAATACTGAGCTGTTAAAAGCTGTCAAGAGTGAGGCATTTCTGAGTAGGTGCAGAAGGAGAATTTCACATGCCTGAAGTCTTAAGACCCAGCATGCTGCTGACACATTCAGGTGTTCCCAAAGTTAGCACAGCAGAGGGGAGATGCACCTTTGACTTCTGATGCCTAAATTGTACTAAAACTTCAATTTTGATACCCAAATCCTCATTTAGATCTGACCTGAAGTTAGTATTTCTGCTGGGAGAGTTCACTGGGAGGGTTTTGTGCCAAATTTCTTGTCTTTTGCACTTGATGTAGTGAACTGTGATTTCAAACAAGACACCTTCAAATGGAGGGAAGCTGCTTGAAGCCACCTTCATTCTGAGAAGGTTTAAAGCTCTTGTTGGCCCAAAGGGGAACTTGAAAGGTGTTTGGGGCTCACCTTGTTTCCCTGCTGCTGAACAAAGCACAATGTGCTAAAAACAGCTCTAATATACATGTAGCCTGATTTTGTATCAGTGCATTCCTTAAGGAATAAACCTAATAAACCATAATTCAGGAAAAACAAGGAAGATGTGACTGACAAAAAAATGAAGACAGATTTTTCCATTAGAAGCTGAAGTTTTATTACAGGATAACAGTACATAAAGCACATCTAAAATCGATGTGTTCAATGCACTTAATAAAGGTAATGTAATATTAAAGGTACAGTTTCTAAGTACAATATAACAACATTCATATTAGAATGAAAATTGGAGTATTTAAAAGACAACATTAAATCTCTTATTTTTACAGTCATATTTACAAAATGAATCAAAATACTTTTTTCGGGACCGAGTAAAATAACAAACTGGAATATAAGCAGGCTATTGTAAGAGTGAGTTGGAAAGGTCTATGGAAGGGAAAAGTGAAGTGACTGGGTCAAGATCATTAGCAAAGGTTTAGTACAATACCACTTTAGTATTCCTCTTGATGGCTTACATTTGATTGTGGCTAGAAAAGGAATTTGTACATACTGTACACATAACAGACAGCACATATTTACATGTACAGTATAATTGCATTAAACTCGTGTGTATTTACAGAAATCTGAGCATATCACTCAACGAGGTTTTTAAGTTTGTGTGCTTCATTGTCAATCTGATGGATATTTGTAATCA
Organism: Argya squamiceps; assembly: GCA_037834095.1. Lineage (NCBI taxonomy): Eukaryota > Metazoa > Chordata > Aves > Passeriformes > Leiothrichidae > Argya > Argya squamiceps. The sequence continues at coordinate 16,163,596 of JBBMKD010000022.1, forward strand.
GCATTTATTCTGGCGTTGGTACCTTGAACATTTAGTAAAGAGGGAGGATAAATGTTAACCAAATGGTTTTGCATAAATATATCAAACTATTAAAACAACAGGGAGAATGTGTTCCTGGCATTACCTATAGGTTGGTACGTACAAATTTAAGAGTGAGTCCTTTTCTCTTTGAAAATATCAAAAGGTGACTTAAATCAAGAAGGGAAAACAAAATTGTCATGGCTTATATTTAAATAAGATTGTAGCTTCAAGAGGTTTTTGTAATTGTCCTGATAGTGTTTGCAGTTAAACATTCCACTTATGAAAATATACCCATGGTGCAGTAAAGTTTGTTTTTGTTTTTAGGTCAACAGTATGTTTGCTGTTTAAAAAAAATTATTTATATATATATATTCCTTGGATTGAGGGTATAAAAGCAGTGCATGGAAGCCAAGAACCATGGCTTTAAAATTCACTACCTTCTATTATCAAAAAGTGCAGTAAACAGAAACATTGTTATTAATAAATTGCTCAAAAATCTTTGCTAAAGATCTTATAAATTCAGTAATATTACAGAAAAATTCTAATAAATATTTAAAAGGTTAATTACCTCCTTAGTTAGATATTTGATATCCATCAGTTTTTAAGAATGAACATGAAAACAATATCTAGAATGAAAGGAACAGGGGATAGGAATATTTTGAAGGGTATACGACTACGTAAATTAAGGTATACATGAAAAAATAAAAACAAAACCCCCATACCTGACAAAAAGTTGCAAATTCCACTTCTTAATCAACTTTAGTTGCTACTGGCTGTCCTTGGATATGTGTGTGTGGTGTGTAAAGCATATCCAGGACTGGATGTAGCCATCCACCTGGCACGGCAGAGTTACAGAACGTTCCTATTTACAGTCACTGGAGTTACGTGTGTGGGCAGGGCCCAGTAACAGCCGCGGTCTGGGTGTCTACAGAGCCTATTTAGAGTGAGCAGGGAGGAAGGCACCCAGCACAATAACATCTTGTGTTTGTGCTTCCCATGCAACAGCAGGAAAGAATTCTCCCAACAGCCAAATAACTGCCTCCCTTTCAGACAGCATATCGGAATTATTTTATACTGGCAGATTAGATCTTTTTCTTATTTTTGATACAATACAGGCAGACTGTTTTAGTAACCAAAAGGATAACAAGCTGGACAGAACAACTTTAATAATGTTAATAATTAATAATGTTAATAATGTAGAAAAAAATTTCTACATTTGATATCAAGTATCTGTACCGGTGAAGTAATTTTCTCCTTATTAAATATACTATAGAATAATTTATATAATGACACTATGCATTTAAAGAGAAAACCATGTCCCAAATCTTGTACTCTGATACAGGTACTTGTTGGGCATATGTTGGTGTATATATATATATACACAAATATATATATTTATATATAGTTATACTCAGTGAAATTAACAAGACCCAAAGGTGGTATTGTCTAGGAATAAAAGGGGTTTGTTTGTTTTTGTTCACAAAAGTAACTTATCTAGCACCACACATCAGAAAAACACAAAAATAGCACACTCTAGTTCTAAACAGCTATGTCTAAAATAGATTATATAGTAAAACAGATATTATACAGCATAATGTGGTATTTGATAAACAGATAAATATTTGCACTGTGTAGGCTGTTTATAGTATAATTTTATCTATACAGAATGAAAGCAAAAAGTTAACTGTATAGAGGTGAGCAGAACAACATTAAATATTATGACTCCAAAGCAGAGACAAAGTTAGAGTTGAAAGAATAGAGCAAGATAAAATGTTTACAGGCCATTACAAGTCCTTAAATTAGTAGTAAAATAAGGAATCAGTTGCTCAAGTTTAAGAAAGCAGTAAACAAGAGATTGCATTTACATGCAGATGTCTAAAACTTGTATTTCTTTTAAATCTATGCACAAAAAGTCATTTGTTTTTATTGCTTGACATTCAGTTATGGCTAGAATATTTTTAACCTTTTTTTTTTTTGTACTTTGGAAACAAGAATATTGTTAAAGGTGCCATAAAAATGGACAACATTGAAAACAGTTTGCAAATAAACCACCTAACACTGCAGTTCTTTATACATTTTAAAAAGCCTTGTCTGGGGTTTGTCGTATGTTAAATATATTTAATCTGGGAAAATACATTGTAGCTTGAAGCCTCCCATTGGCCCAAACATCCAATACAAAAACACATCTCCAGAAAAGGAGCAGGCAGACAATACAGTTACATATAAAGAAGCAGCCAGTTAATGTCCTAATACTTCAAATAGTGACCACTGTTCTGTAACTTGTTTCTAAATCAATGTAGAAATGAGGAACGTTTTGGATTTAAAAAGGTGTACAGTACGTATGCCTTTTTGTGAAATAAAATTCACTGTATTGCTTATGAATTCTCTGCATCAGATAATAGCATTACAGATTGCAAGTTCCTGTAAAGTTTGTGCATCTACATTAAGACTTTGTGGGGTAATTCAGGGTAGTGTTTCTCAAACCGAAAGTCACAACTGGTTGTTAGAACGGTGCCCAAGTGTTTAGATGAGGATCAAAACACCCTGGCCAGGCACGCCCAGCTCGGTTCTTGGTGAAGCGGAGGTTCCCCAGCGCGGCACACGTGTCCGTGCCGGCTACAGCAGCTCGCTGGGCAGGGAACTCGGCGGCTGCCGCTCAGCCCCGCGGCCCGCAGGAGCTGCAGGAGCCGCCTGGGGACTGCGCTGGGCATTTGCAGCGGCCGCAGAGTTCCCGTGAACCTGCAGCAGCTCGGTGCCTTCAGTTAGGAAATGCTTCCAGCTGATTCACACTCCCTGCCCCAGGAAACGTAAGTCAATTCCAACGCAGAGAGCCCTGTGCAGAAATAGAGCTCACAGAGATTGTGCTTTCAGAAACCTTGAGAAACACTAACATAGGAACACAAGTATACACAGGACACGTGAACACTGAAAACATGCAGATGTTAACAAAGTGTGATGTCACACATCAAGTTGAACAACTTGATTGTGAAGTTCAGCTTGAAGAAGTAAATAAGATTATGAGGGAAGACATACAAGTGAATATTGTGGCAGAAGTGAGCCTATGAGTATTGATCTGAAGCCTTTATCATGTTTTGTTTCTTATTTGGATAGCCTACTTATTGCTATAAAGTTATTGCTATATTCTACCAATGATAAAGGCAAAAAAACCCCCCAAACCAAACAGCAACATTATAGATGGAAAAGGTAGAATACAGCTTCTGTTTAGATGTTAAAATTCTACTTAGTACCTGAATAAAGTTCCAGAGACAGACTGTATATTATGTTACGTATTTTTCCCCTCCAGTCCAGTGACTTAGCATTATGTAGCAAGCCATTATCACAGTACTAGAATTAAAGCACATACTGCAAGGATTTTTAAATAAATACTCATTTACATTTTAAAACTTTTCTTTTTGTTGTGGTATTTGGTATCTGTATGCATTTGCCCTCATTTCCACCAAATGATTTACTGACAGGAATATTTAAACAAAAAGAAAGTAAGAGGCTAAAATTCAAATATATTAATGGATGTAACTTTAAAAGTAATAAATATTATTAGTATTAATAATTAGAAAATAATTCTAATAGTTATATTTCTCCAGCTAAGGAAAATAAAGATGTTCTGTGCAATCTGAATCAGCTAGCACAGGTAGAATTCCATACAATGAATACTCAAGAGAAAATTGCTAATTATTTTTGGATATTGTATAGTAAGTGCTGTTTCTGGCATTTATATTAATAGGTTTATCTACATTGAGAAGTTTAGGAATGTCTAGGGAAAAAAATACACATCGTTTGCACAGCTTACACTGTGTAACCTGTTTTGTTCATCAAGTACAGACTGGGGATTGTCTATGCCAATCCAAAAAATGATAATGTAATGCTTGGATCATCCCACTGCACAGTTAAAACGTCTTATAGGTTGTCCATTCTAAGAGTGTTTAATTGATGTGCAAGTATGTAAAGAATAGGGCCCACTGTGAATCAGCAGTGGGAACTGTCTTCTGCTGAAGATGCCAGAACACCAAGTGCTGACACTTGCTAAGCTCTTGTCTGCCTCGGGAAGCCACTCCAGGCTGCACTCGACTGCCAGACTGTAAACCGTGAGCACGGCTTCCGTATTTATTGAGCAATCTAAAGGAACCAACTGGAAGCTCTATACCTGTGAAAAAACCCTCAAAAATACCAGAAAACTGGGGCTTTCTCCAAGCAGACAGATTGGATGGAGAAATCAAATTCTTTCTCTTTCCAACGTAACCAAAGTGTTGAAGTCTTGCTCATTTTGTTCGTAATTGTTTATTTGCTTTTCTACTTGCATTTTCCAAAGAATGTGAAGCCACAAACAAAGCTAATTGGGACAGGCTTCCAGCATCCTTTAGTTTGGCACTGGGAGACTTCTAAACATTGCTGGGTTTTGGTGCCATTGTAAAATCACTTGGAATTGCTGTATTTGATGTACTAGATCTGAAAATTTCTTCAGCCTCAGCGTTTATTTTCAGTCAGGTTTTGGCTTTACCATGAAACATCTGCAACGACAGACAACATTTGAAGTGTTGTTCTTGTATTCCTGCAGATCTGTGTTCCTTTCTATGACTTCACTGCTGAAACCTAACCATGACCTTTTCATTCTTACTGTATTCTCACAAACTGATTCATTTTCTTTGACAATAACTGAAATACTAAAAAGCTCTTTTCTATTGCAGAACACTGAATTTCAGCTGGAAAAGTAGTCCTATCATTATAAAAATGTCCAGAGGGTATTGAAATTAATTTCAATCATTTATTTAGTGGGTCAGCATTTATTTTCTAAAATATAATTGTAAAATCTTTGCGCTATTCGGAGTACTTCTGTTTTGAGCACATTACCAACCAAAAAGCAGCTCTACTGCAAGAGTGAGCAAGAGAATGAGGCACACATAGAGCATTTAGTTAAAAAAAATATCCAGTTCTCTTGTGCCTGGGGGGAGGGGGAAGGGAAGAAATACTAGCATATTTTTTAAAAAGTAATTTGTTCCACCAGCAGTACTGGCCACCCTGTTGAAGAGTTTTAGAAGATCCCTGAGCACATTAGTTTCTGACTTATAACCCCAGCTCCAAAATGATAGGGCTTCTCTTGTTGATAACGAGATGGATTGTCATTCACAGTTAAGTCAATCATAAGGTGCTTATCTATTTACCCTTTTTTTTCACCAATCAGCACAAAGAACTGTCAGAAAATAACTTTTATTTTTCTTTTTTAAATAATAAAAGGGCACAAAATTTAAACAATCAATGTTTTGTGACAGTGGTTTAGGATTATTATCTGGCTGCCCCTCAACAACAGACAAGTGAGTCAATCGACATTCCTTAGCAAAAAAAAAAAAAAAAAAAAAAGAAAAAAAAGAAGGAAAAGAAAAAAGGCAAAAAAAAGAAAAATCCTGTACAAATATGTATTTTTCCCTGAGGGATCAAGGTTACACCCGCAAGTGCTCTATGTACATATTGCACTGTAGAGGAATGAAGAACATGTGCAAAAAAAGCAACAATGATTGAAGCTTACTAATCAAACCTTTTAATCATGACTGCTATGTCATCTTGCATTTTGGAATGTCGGAACACAGCTATTCCTTTAATCTAAAATGTAAAAATAAAAAACAAAACAGAAAGAAAAAGAAAAACGCACCTCTACTATGGCACATTCAATGAAATAAAAAGTTTTCCAAAGACAAATAGACAAATTCCATCAAGAAAATAATACAAAGTTCGTTCGTTTGTGGTTTTTTTTTTGTTTTTTAGAAAAATTACATTACTTTCTTTCATTGTTTCACATTACAAAATCTTTTTTTTTTAATGTTTACACAAATCACATTTTATTGCAGGAATATTTCAAGTGCCATCAAACATTTATAGAAGGGTTAAAAAAATAGAAGTCTCTCTAAAGTGGTCCAGACAAGGCTTTGTATAGAATAAATCTTTTTACCACCTTCTATTTTTGACTTAAGTATTTTGAATACATTTTCTTTATTCCATTGACACTTAACAGCCTAGAAGCAGCCGCTCACACGTCCCACACACACACTCATGTGCGCACACAACGGACTCTCTCACACACACACAGGTGCACATACACAGATATCTTGGTATTCATACTAAATGAGCTAATAAAGAACAACCAAACTTAAAACCAGCCTCCCTTTTTACCTAATTCCATACGTCAAAAAATGCTGGAGGTGATGACATGTATTAGGGTGGTTCAGATGACAGTATAGTCTAGTAGCTCTTCCTAGAAAGCCAGAAAACATCTCCAATTTATGTAACTCCATATAACTCCCAAGGAAAATATCTTTGCAGGCTCTAAGGACTAGGTCATCAAAACTTAAACTATTATCTTCAGCTGTCATAGTGTTTTTATTTGTAGTGAACTGGGCAGATGATAAAAATACTCATGTGAATATCCATTGACCTCCAGTGTTTTTTAACTGGTTGATCATCGGATACAAGGCCACAGTCCCAGGGGTTTTGCAGAGGCATTTCCTCTGCTGTGCCAGGTTCTTACATGGCCATCTCTGACCAGCCACTCTGGCGTTATCCTGAGTCCCCTTGCATAAAAACTTCCTTGGCAACAGATGTCTTAGCAGTACATCTGCTGTACTGGATCCCCTATTTCCCCTATCCATGAAGAGCAACCCAAAAATCATACTCTGTTGCCAAGTGGCTGTTTACTGTGACCAGGAAAGCAGAGTTACTTGGGGTGTGTATGTTCAGCCTGATTTAACAAGGTCCCAGTACACGAGCTCCCACAAACAAAAACAAAAGTACTTTCTGGCCTGGAATATCACTGTCACCTAAGGCCCTATTTAAAACCTTTTTATTGTTATGTATTTTAATAGAAAATGCTCCAAGACTTATATTGTCAATGATTTATGAATGTAAATACGCTAAACAGATTGCAAACAAAACCAGGGCATCTAGATGCCTGGTAAAGTACTAATATTCATCATGAAAAGGTAAGAACAGGATGTCACTGAAAACTAATCCCCAAATATTTTGCCTGGTAGTTTACATTGTCAGAAGTAGGAGGTGTATCTCACTCTCTAAAAAAAGTACAGGTCTTACTTCACTAGTCATTAGTTGACACTGAGATTAAGTTTAGTTGATCTTTACAGGACTAGCACCTAAGGCTGGTCACATTCAGAAAACATTTGTTAGTTAAAAGGGGTGCTTCAAAAACAGGAACACACATTAGAATGCAAGTACCATATCGTGCCAGTTACTCCAATAAAGTAAACAATGATCCTAGGAAGTGTTTCAGTGGGAGTGGAGAGAGCATGTGCTGGGCTGTGAGCCGCCTCCTCAGGAGCAGGCAGGATGGAGCAGGAAAAAGACAGCTCCATGGACTTTTTCCAAAAGCCCTCTCCTGCCTCCATCCCAGAGCACTGCAGGTGTTCCCCTCCCACACCCCAGGGCACACTGCTCTGAGGAGGAAGTGTGATGCTCTCCTCTAGCCCTCCTTTCAAAGCCTAGAGATGGGTGATAGCTGTAACCTTCCCTGATGTGCTAGACTGAAACATTTCTAATAAGTGTCACAGATAAATGTCTCTGTGTGACCCCAAAGGAAACATGTTCAAATCACGGAATAAACCTATATTTTGCTAGTAAGAACCCGCTGATCTGATTCTCCTTTTTAAAATACTTAGGCTTGGGTGTGCTTCTGTTCACTTGTTACTTCCCAACAACTGTAACATATAAGAGATTGTTTGCCCTTGGAAGTTAAAGCAGTAGGGCACATTATGTCTCATTCCTTCTCATTTTTAGATGTTCCCAGCTTTTTCTTCGGTACTTCATCAAAACTGCATTTGTGATGGCCTACAGGGCATACAGCTATGCATTTTCATCTCACCCAAACCCAGTTATACACCTCTGGCTCAAACAGCCACAGTTTAATTTGTGATGTCGTTTACGTGAATCTGCTTCCTTCAGAACTACATTTACTGCCAGCTTTGCTCACAGACAGAATTCTTCCTGAAGGGAATGGTAATTAATAACAATGCAAGATTCAGCTTATTGGTTGGTTATGCAGTACAGGAATCAGAATTACAGAATGCAGGTTTCTGATATTAATGATTTCCAGGCTTGTACTGAGTACAAACTAATGCTTTCCAGCAACAGTGTGCCTTTCCTTTCTTAGTCTGTCCCCATCTGATCAACTTTAAAGTGCGTCTTTTTAAACAGGGAGAGAACAGACTTCTCTGTCCAGCTCCCTGAAACTGAGCTGCTGGCAGAACAGGGGTCAGTGTGTCTCATCTCAAAGACAAACCTGTGGATTTTGGTAGGCTACAGCTTGGCATTTGAAGGCATTGTTTACGATATGGAGTACAAAAGTGTGTAATATTACGTATAAAAATTACTCTTCCGCAAGCATGTCATACACACATACTTTTACTGTAGATACAGACTTGAATAAATACTTTCAAACCTGGATTTATGGTGGGCAGAAATACACTAGTTAATAGCCTGATTTTCAAAGATGCTGTGTTACTAATTTGTAAATGATCTGTAATTAATTAGTTCAACTCTGACAGTGGAAACTCAGAACCTTTGAAAATGAGGCTTTTGACTTTGAAACATCCAGGTTTGAAAGATTTGAAAATAAAAGTACCTTTGAATTTAACTTCTGAAAAGATTATTTTAATGTAGAAAATTGTCATTATTTTCAACTGTTTTAAAAAATCTGTAACTATTTCAGGATATGACCAGCCTCTCTTTAAAAGTAACATGGAAAACAGCAGCATAAATACCTCCCAATGTACCAGTACCTGCCAAACCTTTTTCAGTTAAACTTGAATTTCTGGTGCACATGCAACACAACAATGAACACGCTAGCATTTAATTTAAAGAAAAAGGTGCAAAATGAAAGTGCCTTATCAATTCAACAAGAAAAGCTATACCAGTAACTACATTTTATATTAATTAAAACAATATATAAACAATATCTCTTTTGCTATATATAGTCTTCATGCCCATTTACCCTGTAATATATTATAATGCTATTGTTGCTATTGCTATGGACCCTTTTCATGCCGTTCTGTCTACTGGCAAACAGTGGTAGGTGAGAAAAAATCGTCCTTCATGAAACAATGAGCAAGTTGTGCAAACTGATGCTGAAATCTCTGCAACGCACACCAGTCGCTGATTACTAGGTGGACTCTGTTCTGACCAACAAATTGATTGTTCTGTCAAAAGTCTGGGCAGTGAACTACAGGAGAAAACAACCTTCTGACATTAGTACCCTCAGTCTGTGTAAACAGAGGTCAAGGATTGAGAAGTTGAGACAGAAAAAGGGTCCATATTTGTAGGCATAATGGAAATCATATGCATGAGAAAAACAAGTTCAACTTTGTGTCATTGTTTCCCATCCTTCGCCTGACCCCGACCGCCAAGAGATGTGCAGTGTGTTGGCTCCCTAGGTCTGTGCAGGGCCATATAAAGTGTCTTGGTTTTCTTTCTTTTTTTTTTTCCTTTTTTTTTTCCTTTCTTTTGTTTTAATGTTTGTACTTCAGACATTCTAGAAGTGCTTAGGTGATACGTTTACCCATCAATTTGCATTGCTGGCTCAAACTCTGAAGTGAACAACTCCTTGTAAAGTGGAGGAAAATGAAGTCGCACAATGTCTGGGTATATTGCTTTAAATGCCATAAGCTTTTCTGTATGTCGTCCACACAGTGCTCTTAAAGTAGACACTTTGCATATTAACTGTAAAAAAATGAACACAAGTCATATGGTCATACATGGAACCAAGCCTCCCAATCTTCCTGTAAGGATTAAAGCTCTCCCAAACCAAATCATTTACTTAATAAGGACTTTTCAGATGCACAGTCACGGATATTTGCTAAAAGTATTTAAGTAATGGACTCACAGCTATTTGTGAAATAATCTTTTTTAAGTTCTTTGGAAAATGTGACATTGGGTTTCCTCGCTGGATTGATAAACAAGTATTTCAGGGCTGGATCTTCATTCATTAACTTATCCTCTTGGAAGAAGGCAATTCCAACTGCTTTTAAACCCACTGTAAATATTATGGAGGAAACTGGCAATGCAATAGATTAGACTTATTTACCTTAAGCCAAATAAGGTAAAAAATATGTACTTCAAAAATATCATGAGGTTACTCCCTGAAGTTACTGAGTGAAGTATTTGTATCAAAGCATTTGACTGATAGATTGATTGAAAGGTATCCAAAGTATACACTGAGAGAAAATTACGTGAGCTAGGATTTGAAATTAAGAAAATCTACAGCGCCCAGGCTGGACCATCCTGCTTCTACTGTAACTAATTCTGTGGTGTGAAACAAAGCATAAGTTTTCTGGCTGTGCAGAGGTGTAAAAGCAACTGCCTCTGCAAGGTAAAAGCAAAGTGCCTATGTTTCCCCAGTTCTTCAGATTTACTTCTTGTAACATCACACCAGTTTCCCATTTCTGAGAAATTACATGAAGATCACTTTAGTATAACAGTAGGTAGTGCCTCTTTTTCCTAGGTATCAGTATTTGGAAAAACTGAGAAAAAGGCTGCGTGGGGAACTTCTCATGGAAATCTGAAAAACAAGTTTAGTTTGTGTGTTGCATGTTCTAACAACTTCACTGTCATGCAGGCAGAGATTCCACCAATACCAAGGCATGCATGTTGCAGCACTGAAATAGTATCCTGTGTGGCACAGGGGTGTTGTGTAGGAGAACTACGATAAAAACCTTCATCGCTTTTCACCAAGTTCCACATAAAAATAGTCCCTTTCAGACCATTATCAACCTTGTTCTCTAGTACATCATCATTTCACCTCTTCTAGGTTTAAGTAAGTAGGTTCAGCTAAGCAGCTCGATTTTGAGCAAAGAATTTTGGGTTTATAAATAAACTAACTGCAAATTTATCTCATAATCAGGGCAGCGTACAGCTCAAGCCACTTTCACAGTCCTGGGACATGGCACAGGATGACTCTTACCTTTGTTAGAATTCCATCTTCTCGGTGGTTCTTCTGTAGGACGTGCTGAAGTGCTAGCTGGATCTTCTGTTGGAGTTTTTCAATTTTTACTTTCTCCTGAAGCCATGAGCGATCTGAATACAAATGGAGTTAAAACCTCTAGTAATGCACACATGGATCACAGCTCACCAGGAACTACTACATCTGTTACAGATTCATTTTTCCTGTTTGCAACCTTCCTTCCACTTGTTGTATACTTTCATATAGAAAATGGGTTTCAAAATTAACAGGTTTTGAAATACATTTATTACATGCACTTACAGTTACTTTTATAAAGCCCTTATTTAGGAGAATGCAATGCATCTGAGTAAGATCTACTCTTCATTTGCTAAGAAAATCTATGAAATGCAGGGTGTTTACAAAATAAGGCTAGCAACTTCTTACTGGGAAATGAATAGATCATATAATGACCAAGTAGTTGGAGAGGATCTTCTTGCTAAGATCTTACAGAAAACCAATAGAACTTACAGTGACACACAGAAAAATCAGATGCAAAGATTCAGCTATTAAAAAAAAGCAGCTAAACTTCCTGGCAGAAAAGCAGTATTAGCTGCCACATTCCTGGTGTGACAGAACTGTAGGGTTCTGTGGCTTGCTAAGACACAGGGCTAACACACTTCCTGTCTGGCCAACAGCATGAGAACATATTTATGACAGACTCAATAAACCCACCACTGCTAAGAGAAGTTTCCATCACCACTCCTGAGTCCACTGTGCTGCAGTGTGAACTGACAGTTTCCTTCCTCAGGTGCCAGGCCAGGCACAAACTGCCTTTCTGCCCCAGTACCTTGTTCCCACCTGACCTGAGACGCCTTTCCAGGACCTGGAGCACACTGTGCACGTTCACCTGTGATTACAACTTATTCTAGCCACAGGCATGGCAGAGCCAGGCTGACTTTTGGGGTGACTTGGAATCTGGCACCATAATTCTCAGAGTCCCAGTCACACTAAAATAGCAGTGCTGGAAGTTTTCTGTTGTGCTCACAGACACGGAAAGCTGACTGTGGGAGTCCAGCAACTGCCCGTCCACCATGACTGGCTCACAATCAAATGCATTTAAGCCTTTGCAAAGAAGCTGAGTCCTCAACAAGGTGAAAATGTAGAAAACAAGGACTTAGATCAAGATTTCCAATTTAACAAATTGGTTCCTAAATTTATAGTTTTAATGTGTTTATTAAAATAAAAAATATAGTGAAGAGACACTCAAAAAGATGATATTCCCACAATGTCTGATAATTGTAATGTTATCATTAATAAAGCCTCAAAATAAAAACATCCCCTACCAAATAAATCTAGAGGAAACCTTCATCTCTTACCTGCTGACATTAAAACAAACGCAGAAAACAAAGCTATCTCATCTTCTGTCAGGTGCATAGAACATAAACTTTTTCCAAATTCAAACACAAAGCTAATGAAGTCTTCACAACCTGCCAAAAAGAAGGTAGGCTCTTGTTACATTGTTTATAACTACTTCAGCCCTACAGAGTTGTTGATTTATTCTGATGGAGATGAGAAATAGATGTAGAACACTTCATAGGTGGTCTTCTCCTTAAGGACTGTGAAGTGATGGCAGTGAGATCTCACTCATCCTGGAGGGTATTACTCTGCTCCCACATCCTGCCAGCCAAGATTCTGAAGGTTTTGCACATTGTATCTTTTCTACATTGGGCTCTCATGGGGTAAGTATGGAGAAATCTTGAGCCATTTATTTTCAAGCTCAAAATTGCTTTATCTTTATTCCTGTTCTAAATGGAACTTTGTCATGTCAGTGTTGACTGAAGGCTCGAAATGTGGATTTAAGAAGAAGTTCTGATTTTATGATTATTGAGCACAGAGAGGGGGGGAAGAGAGAGGCACAAAAGGGACATGCAGGAAGCAAAGGGAGAAGCCACAAGGTCTGACTGAACACAGTTCATGCAGAAGAAGAACTGTGTCTCCTTCCATCCATTCTCTTGCTCACACAGGTGTTATTCAGGTTACTGCTGCTGCCACACATGCAGGCACAGCCTTTAAAGTGAGCCCTGCTCTGAAGGGAGTCACAGCCTGAGAGACGAGGCTTTTCCTCAGCCTCCCCAGCCTAAACTTCTAGACACAGCTGCTAACAGATCCAAGTCACAGTTCCTTAGAACCCAGAAGTGTTTGCACTCTGACCTTGTATCTTGAGGTGTTTTAGAAAGGCAGAGAATACTTCAGTAATTGTCCAGCATTCTCCACTGACAGATTTTCACTGCCTCCAAAGTGGCTTACAGCCCAAATCTCTACCCAGTGAATACATCCTTTTAAAATGAGCAAAAATGCATGGGAAAATTTTTCAAAATTGTATGTAGTTTAATTTAAAAAAATGATTTACAGTATTTTACCAGCAACTAACCATACTTAGCAGATTTTAAAACACCATGAACATCTTCAAAGCAGTAACTTCAGTATATTCCAAATTAGCTTAAAACCAACTGCCTTTTCCAACAGGATATATGAAATGTTACATTAGATACGAAATCTGGGCTTCTCTTCTCAACAAGTGAGTCCAGACTGCTCTACCCTAATCAAAATGCTGAACTTCAGCACCAACAGTCCTTTACTGCACAGAGTTAAGTTGTTTTACCTCCTGAAATCAGCTTGGCCTCAAACAGAGCCAGCATGACAGCTTACAAAACACCAGTTTGAGCTTCAGAACTCTTTTATTTCAATACTAGGGATTGATTCTTCAAAGCAGTTGTTTTCCCTTTTCCACCTTATTATTTTTTTATTCTGGTGGGGTTTTTGGAGTTTGATTTTTTTGGGGTTTTTGGTTTTGGATTTTTTTTTAAAGACACAACACTTCACATTTCCTTACCTAAGGACTTGAAAACCTCTGGGCTAGCATACTTGCCATCAAAGTAGACTGTGTTGTTCTGGGAGTCAAAGGCACGGCACATTCTGATGAACACAACCTCTAAAGACCCTAAAACAGAAACAAGGTATGTTTGACTATGGAAGGAGAGACTTTAGTTGCCAAGAGCAAGTGAAGATTTAATAATAATGCTCTGCATTCATTATCAGTTTAGTAGAGTAGTACGTTGCTGTGGTGTAACAAAGCATAGTTTGGTTTGCTGGTAGAATTAAAAGAATTCCCATAAACCCCTTTAGAAGTTTTTGCTAAAGCAACTTAGTTAATGCTAATACACTCTAGTAATTTTTTTAGAGTAATGAAGTCTCTAAAGCCAAAGCAGCTCATTTAAATTAATGTTCACCAAGCCTTAACAACTTGGTCCAATATTTGTAACCTGAATTACTTCTACAATATCTTGCATAGAGAAATCTGGATTTTTACCTTGAAATATTCACTATTAGCAATCCAAAAAAAAAGAAAAATTAATCAAATTTTTACATCTTAACACACTCATTGCTCCCTTTGTCCACAAAATTTAATAGAAAGATTTGAACTCCTTCTCCCCACAATTTCTAAGTTGAGGTTACTTCAAAGATAGACAGAGTTTCCAAGGTTTTTCCCTTATTTAATTTTAAATGATCATTGTACTGCATATGAATATATGCATATATAACCACTGCATTTAACATGTAACACCTTCCTCAGGCAAAACTAATAAAAGCAGACCTTAAAACTGACCCACATACCTGCTTTTAAAAGCACAATTTGATCATTTTGACACAGTTCCATAAAGCCATCAATGCGTTTGGCAAATTCCACTACATACTGTATAGCTTCTGTGATTTTGACTGCGCATAACTGCCACATTACCTCCCTTTGCTGTTTGAGAGAGAAGAGAAATTCAAAAATTACTAACCAGCCTTTGGAAAGCTCCTTGTCAGAAAGTAAAACCGAGCTAAAAAAACACCAAACAACAAAATGGAGTGAGTTCTCTCCAACACTCCTGGCTCCAGTCTGCTTGTAAGACCAGGGGAATTGACCTCAAACCAGAGCCTCGTGTGGATGAGTGACAATGCAACCATGTCATGTCTTCAGTCAGGTCAGAAGAGATCCAGCTTGGAGTACTTTTACTTCATAAGCCAAAATGTGAAAGCATAATGATTTTGGTCATTTCAGTGGGAATTTTTTTCACTGCATGAAAATAAAATGCCGATTTTCACCAGCAAGGCATGATCATACTTTTCCTATCAGCTTCTCTATTTTGTACTGAATGCAAATTATCAACCTAGCTCATCTTCAAAAGGATACATATGAAGATGTTCATACATGATGATCATCTTGATAACAACAAAAAGAAGGCATGCAAGTAGTGAGTTTTTCCAGTGTTGATAATAATGCAGAATGAAATCACCTAAAGTAGAAAAAACTATACTCCTAAAGGTTAAATATTTTTCTGCAGAAATGAAAAATATGTTCAAGGAACAGTGTGCTCCAGCAGTGCTTCCCAAGGCCATTTTCCAGAAGTAGCCAATTGGTAGTAGCTTGTGGATGGAAGGCATGTTGGAAATAACATTGATTAGATCTTACAATACCCTGGTGGCACGGCAGCACTGAGCTGCTACTGCACAGGTAAAACCCAAACACTGAGGGACAACTGCAGCTGAATCAGGATTACAGTGAACCCCGAAGGCTGGAAATCTGATGGAGCTCTGTGTTTATAAACTCAAACCAAAACACGGCATGTCACATCACAAACTTGGTGGCTTCGGCTTTTGTTGTTGTTCATCCAGGATATAAAAAATTAAGAGAAGAAAATAACATGCCAATTAGGATTGAAAAAAATCCTATTATTTCCTATTCTTCTTTATCAGAGACAGCTTTTAAGAGAACACCTTTTCCTCTATCTGTAAAAATCACAAATGCAAAGGATATCCTGACCATTTGCTGCTTTTGATTCTAGTGTATTTTTTTTTTTAAGCACACAGAAATATACATTCCTGATAGTAAGGAGAAAGCAGTGGAAAAGTGAATTTTGCAGTGTGTTATGGAAATACCATGCTTTAAAGAAACCATGCCGTAACTTGGCACGCTTTTATACCTTGTTCTGATAGTTCTCGATTTCTTCCTGCAGAAAAGTTTGCCATGTTATCTGCTGTAACTCCTCTCTCAAGTACTGGCAAGTTTCCATGTGTGACTTGGAAATATTCTGTGCAAGATGTTCTAAAAGAAAGAGCAAAAGCGACACGCGTTAGAAATGCAAAGCTACACCTTCAGACACGAGAAAAGCTGGTGTATTTCAGATGCAACAGGGGGAGGGGAGAGGGTGAGCTGAGCGAGAGGGAGCCCCTTTTCCAGAACTCTGCTTCC
>JBBMKD010000022.1:16179986-16234596 GCA_037834095.1 Argya squamiceps
GCGCGCGAGCAGCGCCGGGCGCCAGCGACCCCACGGGGGGAACAGCGGGACAAGGGGGGACACGGAAACCTCCCGGGCACGTCCCGCACCGCGGGGACGGCCCCGCCAAACCAGGGTTCGGTGAAGGACCCCCTGGAGCCAGGGCACACAGCGGGCCGTGCTGAACACGGGACAGTCAGAGCTACCAGTGCCAACGCTTCCCAAGAGAGAAATACGGTTACCACCTATCTAGCGTTCTCTCAAGATATGGGACTCTCGTCCCACGAGGCTGCCTGAGAGGGAAAAATGTCTTTTTCTTTTCTTTTTCTTTTCCTACTCATATAATTTAAAAAATATCAGAGATATTTTATAAAATATCAATCTATTAGAGAATCCAGATGGATTAAGGTAACACACTAAAAAATCACTAACACTAGGGGTTTTTTTCCTTCAGCTTTAGAGTAGTCACCTAGTTTGCTACATGATTTAATATTTCTATACAATGTTTTAATTCCAAATAAAATTATTTTCTCCTGCTATACCTGATTAAAAGACCCATAAGGCAGATTTACATTTATTAATAAAACTTGGTTCCATAAACGTTTAGGAGCACTTTCAAAAGCCTGAACAGAATTTAGATACCTGAATTCCACTTCTATTTAACTTCCTCCTTCCTACCCTGACCCTTCAGGTGAGCATGTTCGCCTATTTTAGCACGACAAGTAGAGGCCTGGGGACTTGTCTCACACAATTCTGCTGGTTAGGCCACTGAAAATGAAGGCTCAAACCAAACAGGAATGGTGGTCCCTATAACATGGAGGTATTCCAAGAGATTGCAGTACTGGGTCTGCTGTGAAACTGGCTTTGTTTGGTAATGATCAAAACCAACTCTTCACAAACTGAACTCCTGGACCAATCAGTCTGCCAGTAGTTTGATTAAGATATTACTGAAAAGTCTTTAATATACAGATGAGGTAAAATCAGATTGTATGTGCTGCCTGAGCAATCAGTAAGGTGGACAATGTAATTTATACTTTGTCACCATAGCTTTGATGCGTTTCAGAACAATTGTTTGGTTTTTTTTCCCAAGTGTGTAGTTAAAACACTTGTTCTGGGTAGCAGCAGCTGACAGCATGATCCCTGTGCCCTTGCAGGATACAGGAGGTGAAATATTCCCATGTTATTCACAAACCTCGCCTCACTGCGGGGCTGTATTTCAGCACACACCTAAATACTTTCATTGAACAGCCACACCTTCTTAAATTGAAACCTTCGTCTGGCAGACAAACATTCTTCAAACATTGTTCAGTAATGTTAATGCTGGGCACCCAAATCGTGCTGTGCAGGGTTTAAACCAAGCACTATGTAAATAAAGGTAAGCAACAAGACAAACTCGGTTTAGGCCAGTGTTCCAAACTCGACACTCGGCCTACAAAGGAAAAACCCTCTTTTTTTTTTTTCCTGTGGGTTTAATGTCGATCTTTTTAATACCTTCCATGAGAAAATTAGCAAGTGTTTCACTGAACAAAGCTGGTAGCATTGCTGTTGACATTTTCTTCTCCCTTTTACCTATCTGAAATTATTTGAACTGAAGGTAGACACAGTATTTTGGCTGTCAGGACAAATTATACATTATACAAATGTAGAGAACAGCATTCTGCAACATAAGGACATTAAAAAGCAAGCTTCTTGTCACCTCCTCTCTACAAAACTTCTCAAAAGAACATTAACCACAAAAAATTTTAATGTGGAATACCTGATTTTTTGAACTATGTTTAGGTTTTCATAATAAAATAATTAGAAAAAATGTTTCTTAGGCAAATTTTAAGAATCAGTTTTAAATGCCTGGCTGCTTACATAACTAATGGAATCATGAAACCACTTCTTTGATGTCCTGTTCCACTTTGTTTATAACCAGTTCACACAGCACAGTCTAACTCCAGGCTCAGCTGTTGACAAGTCATACTTGAGGAATTCAGCACTAGTGTAATCATTACAGGAAGAGTTTCCAGTAAAATGTGCTAATTAATGTGGTTGTTACAAGGCTCTTAGAGAAATTATCAAAACTTGCTACATTCAAAAATGTCCTTCAGTATCTGGGGCCAGATCCTCTTCAACAAGTGGCAAGAACTGCCCTCAGTTTGGCCTGGTGCTTTTATCAGGTAAAGAGCAGAAGAAAATCAGCCTCATCACTTTTTGTTAGAAGTAACAGTATTGAGGTAATGAAAAAGGGGGTAAATTGTTAAAAAATAATCTGCAAATGAAGAAATGCCCTGTCTGTTTGCTCAGCACTAAAAATTAGCTTCTAAATCAGTATTCCAAGGGTTCTATTGCAAGGACTGAAAGCAAAAGCAACACTGGTAGAGCTGATCAACCACAGTGCCCTGGGAGCTTCAGTCCAGAGCAGTAAGGAGTTCCCCAGGTGCCCCGAGCTCAGGGTATTCATTTACTGTGCACTTCACACAAGAATGCCCAAACATGCCCACAGCTCTACTGAAGCAGCATTCTCACTATCACCTGCCTACACGTGTCACTTTAATCCAAAGGGTACTGTTAAGACAATGACAATGGAAGCTTTTCTCTCTCATTACCTAATTCTGCCATGGACACAGTTGGAGAGGTCTCCCCATTTGTAAAAGAACAATAAGGGAAGAAGCCCGATGCTGGTGTGTAGTCACATATTGGTTCTGGTTTGATTCCATTAATATCAAGACCCGACTGATCTGGAGAAGGCTGTATGTCTAAGTAGAAGCTGCTAACTGCAGAGTCTGCTTTGCTACCTTCAGGGGTATGCCCATCAATGTAATTACTGAGGTCGTCATGTAGCTCTGTTAAGCCATTGGTGGTGATATTGTATGTCGGCGTGAGCGGCTCTGCCTCTCCCGGCTGCTGCTGGTGATCGCGCTGCTGCTGCTGCAGGCGGTGTTTCTGCACCTCGGCGTACAGGCTGTCCCTCTGCTTCTTTGACATTCGGCCAAACTTGACAGCTGAAACACAGACACACAGGGGATTACATCTCTGCACCTCCACCACCGCCTTTTAACCGTGAGTCTTTAAACACTGCATGGGAGGATACAGCACAAACCCCAGATCTGCACGGTGGGCACACCTAAGAACCACTTCTCAGTCACAGGTACACAGCTGCAGCACCTGCTCTTTGAGAGGCTCTCTTGACATGGACCATTAGAACTCACTGGTTTAGCTTAATTCATTAACTTTCCACTTCTGTACTGGAAAGATTTTCTCTTCTATGTCTGTTGAGGTTGACAGATGCATCTCTTCAGCATTCAAACCCTACCTAGAAAAGCAGAAGCTAAACCAGAACACATGGGCCTGAGAAAACTGTCCAGTTCCAACCAGCTGTACATTCATGCTGTGGAGTGAACCTGGAGTGTGGTGCCAACATGTGGGGTCTGTCTCAGTGTATCAACAGCAAGCTTCACTGAGCCTGGGACCAAAGCAGGTGGGAAGAACCACCAAACCTGCCTCCAGCACCTCTGTGACAAGCAGAAATGTTTAGTAGATGAGTAATGGTTAAACCTGTGTGTGTGCACTCAAGTGCACATGTGTATCTCCATAACATCACTGTGACTTTGAGGAGCATTAGCTGTAACCAGCAGAAACTGGTTTGCAGCATCCAGGGAGTTCCCGAGGATGCAGCACAGGATTTCAAGGACCTCTATCAGCTGTAAAAGATTCATCCTTTAGAAAGGCGACTACTGCCTTCTGCTTTTCCACAGGAAAGCAAACAAGTTGGAGGAAGTAGTCATTACATGATCAACTGTTTCAGGTTTTTAGTCTCGTGGCCAATAAAAAAAATAAAGACAATGTAATTCAAGAACCAAATGTAATCTGGAAGCAATCTCCTTGATCGGGCCTCATGTACCTAGAGTAACGTGTATGTATTTGTAGAACAGGCAGTGCTGCTGTCACTGTGGCAGGGGAAAAGACTGAGTCAGATCTTCATATGGGTAAGTGGTGGCAGCTCCATTCCATCTGTGGGGGAGGCCTGCAAGTCTCAGCTGCAAAGCCAGTTCTGACTGAATTACATAAGCAACTGTTTGGCAGAGGCGGGCTTTCGTCACTACTCGAGCTGCAATTTTAGCAGCACTGGAACATCTTTTCTTCAGAGCTCTATCTTTAAAAAACCACTGCATTATTTTTTTCTTTGCATTTTTTCCATTATTCATCATACACATGCTTAACTTCTGTCAATAGTATGAAGCAGTTCTGACCTCTACCCATGCACCAGGCAGTGCTACTTGCAGCTACAGGAGGTCACTTAAGTTGGAAGAAATATATAGAGGAAGTTTTAACAGGAGACTAAAAATCTTCCATCTTCAAGAAACAACCAGAGACAAAGCTCTTAACTGGCAACTATGATAGGTAAGTAGGAAAAAAAAGAAATCTAAGACCTTTGTACATGGCCTGATTTATAGATATCTGAGTATACAGCAGCATCTAAAAACATATAGAAAAATACACAGCAACATCTAAAACTCACTTGATGATCCCAGCCATCAGGCCAATGCACAGTTAGCACAGCAGTGCTCTGCGTTTTGGCTGACCCCACACCACAGCACAGCTCAGGTTAGTTTCTGCAGCCAGGCCCGAGCGGTGGGCGCTTACCATCCCGAGACATCCCCACGGCAAGGCATTTCTGTAAGCGACAGTGCTGGCAGCGGTTCCGGCTGGTCCTGTCGATCAGACAGTTCTTCTGCCGCGGACACGAGTACGTGGCATTGCTCTGCTGACTCCTCCTGAAAAAGCCCTGCCGTGCAAGGGCAAAACACGAGTCAACGAGCTGGTAACTGATGGAGCAAATAGAGGCTCTGAAAGGTCGGTACTTAACAGAAAAGAAGTTCAAGTGCTCTATAGTCAACTAAAGGAAGTTAAAACTAAAGGTTTTGTTGTTTTTCTTCTCCCCTAGAAATAAACAAAAACAGTAACTAGCAAGAAACAGTTCATTAAAAAAGCATCGTAACACATAAAGGAATTGCACTTTTTATTCACTGATTTTACAGATCCCATATTACGTATGGTACACCAGCGCTTTCCAAACGAGATAAAATTAATTACAGACCTTGATTTCCTATCTTTCCTGGGTTGGGAAAGTTCTCCAAAATAGGGATGATTCAACAGCTACCACCCTTGTTCTGCTCCCTGGAGTGACATGGCAGGCTCTGATGTTCAGCCTTGCCAGTGCGTGCGTGTATGTGTTTAAAAAATACACAGCACGATGCTGAACAGTTTCTCCTACAAAGAACAATTTTAACATGTTTTTTATAGACTCACAGAATCATTACAATTGGAAAAGACCTCTAAGATCATCAAGTCCAAACATTATCCCAGCACCACTGTGTTCACCACTGAAGCCCAAGTGCCACATCACATCCCTTTTTGAACACTTCCAGCGATTGTGATTCCACCATTTCCATGGACAGCCTATTCCAATGCCTGCCCACCCTTTCAGTGAAGAATTTTTTTCCTAATATCCCATTGAAACCTGCCCTGCCACAGCATGAGGCCATTTCCTTCTGTCCTGTTGCTGGCTCCATGGGAGAAGAGCCCAACTCCCACCTGGCTCCATCTTCCTGTCAGGGAGTTGTAGAAAGCAAGAAGGTCACACCTGAGCCTCCTCTGCTGTGGATTAAACAACCTCACACCTTCAGCTGTTCCTTATCAGACTTAAACCAGTAACAGACTTGTGCTCCAGACCCCTCCCCTGCTCTGCTGCTCCTCTCTGGACACA
Organism: Argya squamiceps; assembly: GCA_037834095.1. Taxonomy (NCBI): domain Eukaryota; kingdom Metazoa; phylum Chordata; class Aves; order Passeriformes; family Leiothrichidae; genus Argya; species Argya squamiceps. Next base: position 16,185,718 of record JBBMKD010000022.1, read on the forward strand.
CTCCAGCCCCTCATGTCTCTCTTGTCATGAAGCCAAAACCAGACACAGCACCTGAGGCACCTCTAGTGCCCAGGACAGAGGGATGGTCACTGCACTGCTGCTGTCACCTATTGCTGCTATGTGTGAGTTAGCTGGGTGCTGACAGCCCAGGCTGTGTTCAACTCTTTGCAGGATTTACATTCTTTAGGCGGGGGAAAGCTAAAACATGTTTTATGTAGGCTCTCTTCCCTGAGTAACCCCATCTCCAAAGAGAGCTGGAGCTGGAAGGTTACACACAGCTACAACTTCAATTGTCTCCTGCAGAAGGGTGCGTGTCATCAACCACTCTGCAGCTGCTGGCTTTGAAGTCCACTTCATCCTTTTGCCACAGACTGCCCAAACACAAGCTGCTGTGTGTGTAATACCTACTTCACAAGGATTCTGCAAAGATGTAGTCATTCTAAAGAGGCATTGGAGAGCAGTGAGCACACTGTTTCAGTTTTATGTTGCCACATAATGGATTAATTAACAGTGCTGCAAAGAAAATAGTTCCTTGGAAAGGCTGGGCACCTTTTAATTAAAGCTGGACTTCTACCAATTTGTTATTTACTCCAAAGTTTCATGCTGGAGTCCCTGAGCACATGCACAGATACTTGGTGAAGCAAACAAAGGAAGGACTTCTGTATGACAAGTCTCAAGTAGTCAAGTACTTCCTATCAAACTGCCTGCAGACAGAAACACGGCAAAACACCGAGACAAAGAAAGCCCCTGCTCCTTCTGAGCAGGAGGTCAAGGTTCCTGTTCATTACACCTTCTATTAAAGCTTTACTGGGGAAACATGGAATATTTAAAAAAAAAAAAAAAGAAATTGAAGATGCTATCCTTAATTCTGTTTTCCTATACATAATTTCTTACCCTTTTTTCTGGTCTTTGTTTCTATATGACTGAACTTTCAGCTGGTTATTTCATGTTTGTCAATAGTGAGATAATTGTCACTGAGACTGAAAGTACTGCACATACTGAGCTCCAACTGAATGCTTTTCACCCTAAAGACCACCTGAAATTCCATGGAAATATCTACCATTCTAACATCACAACTGATCCTCTAGAGAAACCAACCATGGATAAGTAGACAGATCCATTTCCAGTTCTGGGAGCCTGTCACTCCAGTGCAAGCACAAGCGTGCTCACCACTGAACTCCCAGTGCAATGCCATTCCCCAGAAAAACAGGATCAGGGCTGAGCTGACCAGTGACTGGTCAAGGTTCTGCACCAGTCCCTGAAAATTTCAGTTCTCCACACTCTTTCCTAGTTACACTGAATAACACGCTCACATAGAAGCTGCATGAAACCCTCTGCCACCTCTGAGATTCTGGAAGTCAGCCTGAACAATATGTGAAATTAACATGTCCCATAACCTCGAGGATCCATATGTTTTCCTTTAGCTGAGATATATATACACACACACACTGATTCTGAATTGCCACTTGGCATATTTTATTAAGAATAGCCTTGTCAAGCTGAGGCTTATTTTTAGTATTATAATGGAGAAAATACCGGCCTTTTTCCTTTTCCAGATTTTCCCTAGAGACACAGCTGCTCAATACATTTTAGTGTACAATATATCAGCTAAGTTACAGCTTGAAGCTAAATTTCCAGTAGAGCAGAAATGCTTGAACCCAGGCCTTAAAAAGCAGTTGCACTTTACAAAACAGAGATACAGCAGAGTGCTTTTAAAAACAAACCCAAGAAAACATCAGCAGCAGCTAAACAAAGAAGAAACCTTGCCACAAACTTCAAAAACTAATCCAAACTTGTCCAGAGCTCCAGAGAAACACAAGTATCTTAGATTTGGGAGTGAATTGACAATGAAGGTCAAGTGAGGAGTTTTTGTTCTACAGTGCTGTCACTCAGTTGTGATTTCTGTAAGCTTTTGGTGGTCCTTGGGCTTTCACATCACTGTAAGACATGGGGAATCCCTGTGACAGGAGCCTTCTGTAAGTACTTACAGTTTCTTTCCAGGTTTTTTCCCTCCTTTATTAAAAGGAGAAGCTCTGTTCTGTTGTTCTATTCCCTCACTTTTGCCAGAGGCAGGGAGCTGGCTATAATTTTTCCACCAGGAAGGAGGAGGTGGATGCATGCTTGGTACACGTGTATACATCCAAGCCTTATGCAAGCCGGCCCAGGCCACATGGTTTTACTGCCTGCATGTTTACAGCCACCATTCCATGTGACCTGATGGGCCAAGGCAGGGCCACCCCCCCTGATGAAACAGAGACAAAGCTGGGGCTGCACTGAAGGAGCCCTGGACCTCATATCAGCACCACGGCCCAGCCCCAGCCCCTGAGCTCTGCACACTCCCTTCTCCTGCAGATGGATCACTGGGTGCCACAAGAAGAGCAGAGCAGGTGACAAGCCACAGCTTGGTCCCTGCCTTTCAGACTCCTCTTTATACACAACACGGGTATTCATTCCCCGCCACCAAATCAGGTTTGGGGGAAAAAACAGCGCCAGAACTTTTCATCTGCAAGTCAGTTGCAATAACAACTTGTTAAAAAAGGACTTTGAAATGTAAATGGCAGTTTTTGCTAGGTCTATGAATAGTTTCAGTGACTCCTCTGCTCAGCAGTGGAGATGTCGGTGTCTGAGCTGGCTCCTGAGCCAGTGGTGCCTCCCTGGTGTCCCAACGGCAGCGCGCGGGCTCCCTCCGCACCGCGCACGGGCTGAAACGCTGAGCTCATGTTTGGTCTTTTGACAAATTTTCATTTAATGAATTGATTCCTACAGTTCATTAACATACCCACTTCCACTTCTGTATACACATATGTCTTAATTAGCTGCTCATTGGCTGTTTAATTACAAGAAAACAGCTGACAGCTGCCTTGCTGCATCCTAATGGCAGACGTTTTGGAATGACTGTATGCAGCCTGTGACAACAAAGGCTTATTCACAATCCCATGATTTATGGCTAATACTTAAAGACTTCCACGTATCATTAAGTTTTGCAATATTCTGAGCAATTTACAATTAGTTGGGGGGGAGTCATTCTTTTACTGTTTTCTAAAGCAAACCAACACAAATTTTCTTCAAAGAAACATCAGAAAAATACACTGTAATACAAAAGACAGGCACATTCAAATTGGATTTTTAACCCTTTTATGACCACTAGCATGTATTTTAGTTGTAAAGGGAGGAAAAGTGCTCTGATAAAATTGTTTAATAAACTGTGTTAATAAAGTATTTGGTAACAAAGTCAGTGTCACTGAAAACAGAGCAAAACCATTCAGTTTTACATCAGTAATAAAGACAGAAGTGAGCTTGTATTTGTCAACAAATGAAAGCAAGATGGGCAGGGACAGCACATCAGGTATTGTTTCCTGAAGAATGTGGACATAGTTTGCAGTTACAATGATCATCTGAGGTGTTAAAAGACACAAGAGACAACAGCCAGTACTGCCAAACCTTTGGAAGTGTGTGAAATGCCCAGGAATGCCCTGCGTGGGTGGGTCTGTAAGACCAGCTGCCTGCAGGCAGGTACAGAGAGGGATCACTACTGCTTTGGTGGGTCAGCTGGGCACAAACTATCGACCACAAAACCAAGTAACTGCACTGCAAATTAAATTATATCGTTCATTGTATGACAACGTGGAACTGAATTCAGCTTTCAGCTAGGAGGAAAGAACATGGATGTGTACAAAGCACTCTCCTCTCCCAGCACGGTGCTTCCTACAGCATAAAAGGTTGTTAATGGGTTCCCACAGCTAATGGTGAGGTGCTCCATAGAGATACCAGTTTTGTCAGTAGCACTCCTAAAACTACTCTCTCTTTAAAATTTTATTTATAATAAGCCCTCCTAGATCAAGTGTAAAATACAGCCTGGCTAACACCTCAAATTTTCAGTTACGGGGGAGATGATGAAAGGGTGGTAAATTTTACTTTTTTAAAGGCAGATTGAAATTGAGCTAAATAGGCTGATGGGTTGGGAGTACTCAATGCCTGTGCAAAACACTGCCACTAACAGCATAAAAACAGCCAGCAACACCACAGCAAGGTGGGAAATGAAAACTCCCCAAGAAACACTAATGGGTTCCTTTACAAATCTTCACGTCTAGCTATGTGCAATGCAATGTAACAACTCAACCTGGCCAGAACTTTCAACTCTGTGAAATGCAAGGGTTGCAAGGCTGCAGAAGAGCAATGGAATCAGCAAAAGTCAATTTGACAAGAGCTGGTCTGTGATTTCATCCATGATACAGATTAGAACTGCACAGTAGGTCTTTGCAGTCCTAACAAACAAAAACTCCACTTCGGGTTTTGAATAAGTTCTATTTCTGCTGGTTATCAGTATTTACAGAGTAACATTTAAGTTACCATTAGGATTAAGTAACATTAAAGTTGATGCCAAAGCCCAGTGAAACCAGTCCAAGCTGAAAACACCCAGCTTTGCCGTGGCTGGTGCTGCCTGTACAGCACTCCTGACAGGCTTGGCTCGAGGGCAGCAGCACAGCTGCTCCCTCCTGACAGCCACAGCCCTGCTCCTGCCATCTGATGCACCAGGGTGGCTTTGTGGCACCTGGGCAGGGCCTCACTGGCTTCTCTGGGGCTGGGCAGCACAGGGGCTGCAGGAGCCAAGGCACAGCACTGGGAACTTTGTATCGGGCACTTCTGACAAGGGAAACTTCAGCACAAGGTGAAGTGCAACATCAGCATGCTCAAACCTGCAGCAGTCACAGCCACAGAAAAGCTGGGAAAAGAAACCCATAGCAATCCACACCTGGCTGCTTTGGCAGGAGCCAAGCTATGCCAACCTTTTCACCAGCCAAAATACTTGTGTTGGGTGAGACTTTGTTGACAGTGCTGTGGAAGAGTGTAGCACAAGCAGAATCCATCAGCCACCGTGGGGCATTTTAACTGCTGCCTAGGCCATGCTCATGTAAACTCCTCTGTGCCTGATGTCCACCAGCACTACCCCAGCCTGTCACTGCTTGCAGGTCATCTGGGTGCTGGCACTAAAAACGACTGAGCTTCTTTAGGAGAGAGCTTCTCAAAGGAAGATAACTTGGTTAACTAAGTTGGTATTTAATTGGCTTTAAAATTCTGTCTGAAATTGTGCAGCTACAAAACTTTACTGTGCTCCTTCAAGAGAAGGAGAAAATGCCTGAATCATTCCCTGGGCCACTGTCTTACTTCTCACACTCTGCTTTCAAGGTTCCAGTGGGTTTCAGTGTGCTGAGCATCCCAGCCTGCCTGCCTTCCCTTCTGCCCTCCTCACCAGCTGACCATCCTGGTGCAATTCTCAGAAGCAGAGGATTGCACAGAGCACAGAGAACTTGATTTACACAGCATTTGGAGGAAAATCCTTTGTTCTAAAACACAGTATACTGCACATACATTTCTCACTGAGTGCATGAAGATGAAGGAAGGAAACAGCTGGCAGCTTCCCTGTCCTTGGGCTCCTGCTCTGCCAGGAGCCCCGTGTGGGGAGGGCCCAGCCCAGCCCAGCCCCAGGTTAACCCTGCTGTGTCTGCACTCGGGTTTGGGGGTCATGGATCTCTCTCCCAGGTAAGATGGGATCTCTCTCTGGCCCCAAACCATTTAAAGGTTAAAGAGCTCTCAGACCCTGAACATAACCTGATCCTTGACAAGACAAACAGCAGAACTGTCACAACAAATGCCTGCACTTCCCACAGCTGGAATTTGACAAAGGCTGCAAAACAACAAAGCTGGAAAAAGTCACCACTTTGTTATCAGTGCATTTCTTGCATTTTCCATAGCACCAGCAGTCACAAAGGGCAGGAGGTGCCATTCTCATATCATTCCAAGATTCTTACATTTAGTTTTTTTTCTTCATTGATACCAATATTTCCACAAGACTGAAAGGATGTGTTAATGAAAACACAAAAATCTTCCTGGGAAAAACACAAAAGAGACCTTTATAATGTGAATGCAAGGAAGTTACTTTTTGAAGATGGGTTTTAGTATCAAGCAGGTCAAGAGAGCAGACTAAAAACTACTATAACCATCAATTCTTCACACCTCAAGTACAGATTAAGAGGAGAAAACCTATCAAGTATGGGATTGCAACAAACATCCATGAATGCAGCAACAAGCCAGAGCATGCTGTGCACTGTGTCACCCCAAGCCAGAGCTGTAATTCTGCACGAGGGATCAAAAGGAGTGATCAGCTTCACTCCTGCCTGGCGCTGGCACTGTCCAGTTTAACTCCTGGTTGTGACAGACACACTGAACAAAACAAAAACGCTTCCAGTGCAATCCTTGTTCACTGGATTTACCGAAGGTACAACAACCCCAGGGGAATCTCCAAGGCCTGAAGCTCACACAGCAGTGACTGCACTGCAGGGAACAGGCAGTGCTCTCAGCAAGGCCCGAGCATGCTGAACACCAGGAGCCTGTGCTGCTGTGCACACCCTCTCCCAGCCAAACAGAATAGACTGTAACTGCAGCAGAGTGCAGAAGGAAACAGAGGGGAGAGCTCTCAGCTGTGTCAGCAGAGGTTCATAGCAATTCACAGAGCAAAGCCAGACAGGGAGAGTCAGGAAAGCCAGACTCATCCTCCCTTGGCTGAATGCACCCAACAGGCTCTTGGTGGGGAGCTTGAAGCACATCATCCCTCTGTGCCTCTCTGCTGCTTATGCAGAGACAAGGTACAGCACAACTGTGATCTCGAGGATTGTCCCAAAATCTGCAGCAGTGTAACTGTGTGTGTGTCACAGAAACGTCCTATTTAAAGCCCAAATAAAACCAGTACTTCAGAATGCCAATGATTTTATATTCAACTTAGGAGCAATGCTTGCTCTTTAAAAAAGAAGGAAAATAACCACTATCAAAAGGCTAAATGCTTCTTTTCAGACTTAATATTTTAGAAGCTTACCTTGCAGCCTTCACATGTAATGACACCATAATGGATTCCTGATGATTTGTCTCCACAGATCTTGCATGGAATAATTTCAATTTGAGCTGCAACAGAAGCACGCAACCAGTTAATTACATTTTCTTTTAAACACCTTATAAAAGCATTCCCTGATCAGCATTTGTACAGTGAAAACTAATAACCTGCTAAACATTATACTGCATTAACTATTCATTGCTGAACTGCAATGATCCCCTAGAGCTTTGGACTAAATTATGGCTGCTCGTTATATAATAGCTTTTGGGTTATTAAAATGGGTCATTTGAGAAGGTGTTTAAGAACCCACAAGAAGACTAGAATCAGCATTTCAAAGCCAAAAAGAATAGGAGAGTTCACATTCTGGCCAAAGAGCTAAGATGCCACTAGAAAGGTTTCTTCCAACTGTACTCATGCAGGACCATAGCAGGTAGTTTTAAAGCTTGCCCTGGCTGGAAGCAAACGCACCACCTGTACCACAGCCACCAACATCCACCAGCCCACACCAGTGGCCAACCCTAAAGAGGAGTTATCAGGTGAAGAGCAACTCCATTTTGCATGAGAAATCCAAAACTTACCTATGTGAACCAAAAGGGAATTATCAGTCCTATTTGTGTATTATCTACCACAGAACAAACAAGGCAGTTTTCAGTTTACTGAAATCAGAGGAGTTGGCACAGTCTGGAAAATGCCATACAGTTATAAGCCCTGATAAATGTAAATTCACACATCTAAACCCTGCTGAGTTCAGTCTGGTGTGTGACTGTCTGTAATCAAGCACCTTCCTGTGTGAACACACAGGTCCAAGAAGGGACTCCCTGCCCAGGGACCCTCCCAGCTGCTCCTGGAGCACACGGCTGCAGTTGTCCTGCTGGCAGGTTTGGACAGGGCGTGCCAGGCAGTGCTTTAGTGATCAAACACCAGCAGGGCACATGTCACACGTGCCTGGCAGTGCTCACAAACACAGACCACGCACAGGGAGGTGACTGCAAGCCCAGGAAAGCCCTTGTTCTGCTGCTCCGTGTTAGGATGAAGCTGCATCAGGCTTCTGGAAGAGGCTTAGCTGAACAGCACAAGTGCAACTCTTGCTGTGTCTGTAACTGTGACACATTAACAAGTGCTGTTCACCTCCTCGAGGAGCTCAAATCCATTCACAAGCTGCCCGAGTGTTTAAGAGAGCTCCTCTTTCATCCAATTTACGGCTCTCCAGTCTGTGACAACACACAAAGTCACACCTAATACTACTGTCTTACAACGCATTAGCTTAGCTTCAGCTGTACTCCATTCTCAAAAAGTCATGCCCACTCTGAACCCACTGCATTCTGCATGTCACTGAATCCCTGACTGGCTGCTCATTATTAACCAAGAATCCTCTTGCAGTGCTCCTGTGTGCTCCATTTCACTGCAGCACAACACAGCTCAGGATCTGGCCCAAAGCATGAGACAATTATACAGCAGAAGCCCAGAGACTCATAGCACAGCCCCATCTGTGCTGAAATGTCCCTTCAAACACTCTCCAGGTGACATCCAATGCAGCAATGGGGCAGATGAGCAGCACCCAGGTGGGACCTGTTTGAGCCCCAGAGCAGCTCGAATCCTCTGCTGGGGAAGGCAGTGCCCACAGCCACAGACACTGCAGGGCTTGGCCAGGCAGTTGTGTGTCAGCAGCTCCCCAAGCAGTCCCATACACAGGACACCACTGGAGTCTGCTTCCATCACAGGGACCTTGGCATCCTTGACCTTAAACACCACCGTCCTTACAGCAATAAAGTAACAGGCTGAAATAAGGAGGTCTGGTTAGGACACTTAAGGAAGGAAACACTTCTTCCCCAAAAATGGTTTTAATTTCACTGTGCTTTCAGCTAATGCATTAAACACAATGGAGCAGGAAGTGAACTAATAAAAGGGAAAAATAATGTGTGTGCTGTTTCATTAATGTGCTACATGAATTATTACTGAAGCCTCCTGTGTTTATGAGCTTGTAGCAGAAAGGGTGGCATAACCCCCCTCCACATCAACAAACTGGAGAACAGACTGGAATTCACAGAAACTCAGAATTTGTATCATGTGCAGTTCAGATTCAGAGAGCAATCCTGTGGGCGAATTCCAGAATAGCTCCACCAAATCCCAGTTGTGCCTTCTCAACAAATGATTATTTTTCTGCTGTGCTGCAGTGAATCAGCAGCCTTCTGCAGCTCCTTGGACAGGGTAGTGACAAGGCTTATCTCCACAGCTACGTGGCAATGTGTTTTTTACATTTCACTTTTATATACATAATTACTGCCTTATTTTGAATAGGTATGATATAATTGGATCTAGTTTATCTACAATCTCCAGCACGTTAGTTAAATCACCCATGAAGCCTGTCTATGCAATCCCTATTTCTTAAGCAACAGGACATTTGCAGAATATTTCTGAAGGAATGTAACATGCCTTCAAAGTGATGGCCTAAAGCTAGGTTAGTAATAGTCTAAAAGGTGCCATAATTAGTCCCAAATGCATTTTCCAGGGTGCTTTACTGGTGTAAGAGAATCTCCACAGCTTCACAGGCTCCAGCTGTGCCAGCATTTGCCCAACATCATTTTTATGAGCACTGGCACCAAATCAGGTATCGTTTCAGAATTCCCCATTTCCTCAAATTTACATCTTCAAGGTACTTACTGCCAATTAGGCACTCAGCATTTCAAACTCCAGCTTGCTGCTGCACTCTGAGGTGCAGGACAATGGGATGAATCTCAGAAGCACAAGTCGCTGGGGACTGCCACAGCCAATTGCAGTACAAATTAATGCTCAGAGAGATCAGATCAATTACTGCTCCACGTGGTGCCTCTGCAGAGGGACTCATTGAAATGGAACCCCCGTGCACGTTCATGCACTTCCCATACAGCATGAAAGGACTTAAGATACTTTAAACTTACTAAATGCAAATTGCCTGTGCCAAGATTATGCATTTTTTCTTACGAGGGTGAAAATATTTTCCCCACTTTTAACTTTGACATGCAAATATGTACTTGCTAAAACCTTGTTCTTATGCAAACAAGGCAGGTGGGAAATATTTTTACATGTCAAGAATATGTTCCGACTTGGTTTCTCACATTCCCAGAGTTACTTAAAGCTTCCTACTGTGCTCAAATTAATTGTACCTGTTCTCTGCTTACGTTTATTTATATGGTATATTTTTCAAGATTACATAAAATACTCTAATTCATGCTTTAGACTAGAATTAGCCTAAATTACAGTTTACAATTTCTGTCTCCTGGGGTGGTGCCCAGGCTGATTCAGGCTGGTTCATGCATGAGCAAATTATTTCTTAAATATGAACTGCAGAAAAAAATAAACTCTTGTGGTTGCTTAGGAACCGCCACAGATACCCAGGTGACAGATGTAGTTTGTACTCCCAGATTAAAGGGCTAAGACTCTTTCACACCCTGAAATAACAGTGCTCCACAATCCTTCCAAGGCTGTCCTCTGCCAAAGGCAGCAAAGAGGAGGAATAAAAGCCCAAACAAACCACCAAGAGCAGCAAATGGCAGCTCCAGCACCCACCAGCAGCCAGGCTGCTACAGAAAGGGCTCCTGGGAGAGTGAAGGGACCTCCCAGGGCTGAAGGCAGCAATCAATACAGCTGATGTCAAACAAGCTCATCTCCCAGCAAAGGGCCTCTGCCATCCACCAACACCCCTCAGTCCACGGGCCTTCACCTGGAGCTGCTCCTGCCACCAGACTCTAACTGTCCTCCTGCTGGAGTGTCAGATGAGCTCCCAGAAAAGGGAGTGTGGGCCCTGAGCTGCTCCAAATCAGCTGAACAGGAACTCGAGCCCAAGTATTACAGGGAAAAAAAGCCAGTGTTTTCCCCCTGAACATTTATTCTTCCTCCATCCACTGTGTCTTCACATGGCAACTGTCTGAGGCAGCTCTGGTATGCGTAAATAACACCACTGCCTCCACCTCATTCCTAGGGAACATGCCAGCAGCCAGTGAGAGCACTCAATGACATCTTCTGCTGGCACCTGGAACAGGAGATTATGTCTTATTCCCTCCTGCTCCAGGGGAGTTTGTTCCCCAAACCTGGAACAGTTTCACTGGCTTTGCCTGCCTTTTGCAAGTTCCCTCCCCCAGCCAAACCCTCCAGACAGCCTCTCCCTTTTTATTAATTCCCACACCATGAAATGTTGCTTTATTCCTTGTCCAGTTGTGTTGTAGAAAAGTAAGAAACTCTAATCCTGTATCTGCAAGGGAATGCACTGTACAAGCTCATCATAATCTTTGATTTCTCTCTTTCTAACTCATGGGGCAGACTCAGATCAGGGCAAGAGCCTGCACAGCCAAGCAAAGCACAGGTCACCCTTCTCCCCAGTTCTGTCCCTTAAACAGAAACACACTGAGCCTCAGCACAGGAAAGCGTGTCACCACTTCACCTGGAAGAACACACTTTTTAAAAGAAAAAATTGTTTTCCAAAGACAGAAGTTTTTGCTCTCCATTAACATTTGTGAACAAAATGCTTGTTTCTAGTGAATTAATTGTCTTAGGGTAGAAAAGGGATTTTTCCTTTCCTCCTCCTGCTTTCACACTGTTATTTTAAAATTGTACATGCACACAAATAACATTTTTTCCCAATTCACAACAGGTAGGAAACCTCAGATGTGGTCTCCTGGGAAGGGCTCTTCTTTGGTCCCATGTCTGCCTTTTAGGGGACATCTACCCAGCTGAGCTGAGTGATCTAGAAAGACAATCTAAGGTAATTAATGAAGTTAATTGTCTTGTCTGCTCTAGAGTGGAGGCAGGAAGAGAGGAAAGGAAGGGAGAAGGAGAAAGCAAGAAGGAAAAAGGGCATCTGAGTCACCATACTCATAACAAGCAACACAAACCCCTGAGTGCAGAGGCCTCCTCTTCACCCAACAATGAAGGAATTTAATGATATTTTAATTACAAGCCTAACTTTTAGTAGGTGAAAGCCAGATAAATCCTTCTGTACCTTACTATTTCTGAATTTAGGAAATGAACATTTTCTGGAAGGGAAATCCTGTGCAGGAGGTGCTTCCTTCTCCCAGGGTACGTGGGGTCCTGTCCCTGAGACACGAGCACTCCTGAGGACTCCCGAGGCAGCAGAGCCCAGAAATTCCCTGTACACACTGTTCCAGCCCGTAGGGATGGGCTGCAGCACAGACTGCTCGGCCTGCCAGAGCAGCCTCTGTGGGCACCGTGCACCCCTGTCACTGCAGGCTCTGCAGGGAAGGCACCCCCAGCTGCCCAGGGCTGCCAGCGGGGCTGAGCCCTGCCCCAGGGCTGCAGGGGGTGCAGGCAGGGCTGCAGCACAGACTGCTCAGTCTGCCAGAGCAGCCTCTGCCCCCTAAAGCCTCTGTGGGCACCGTGCACCCCTGTCACTGCAGGCTCTGCAGGGAAGGCATCCCCCGCTGCCCAGGGCTGAGCCCTGCCCCAGGGCTGCAGGGGGTGCAGGCAGCAGGCAGGGCTGCAGCTGGCACCTGCTGGGGCTCAGGGCACTGCCTAAGGAGCAGCCCCTTCCCTGGGCCCACCTGTGCCCGGCCTCTCTGGGTGTGTACCACCGTGCAGTTAATTCAGAAGGGCTCTGACACGAACCTGACCCACACACAAATTGGGCCAACCTGCTTCTAGAGGGATGCAGTTTGTGCCAGACATCTCTGCTAGGGCTGTTTGTGAGTATATTGATTAAATTAGGAGGCATACATATTCAGTGACATATTCATACATATTCATTGGCTCAAACAAGGGTACTGCATGTAATGTGGTATTTAAAGCAACATGATATCTGATCACAAACCGAATTAACACGGAATGATTTTACTATATAATATTCTAATCTTCCTGCATTTTCAGCTTCATTACCTAAATAATTTGCTCTGTCATGTACCCTAAGTAATTTGAGCTGGCTGCAAATGACTCCCCTCCGAACACCTGCAGCTTCCCGGGCTGCAGTTCCACCGAGCCGAGCGCTGGTGGCAGCACAGCCCTGCCCTGCCCTCCCCAGCCGTGCGCTCTGAAGTGACCACCGGCCCACCCACACGCCCTCAAACACCGAACCCTGCGCGCTGCCGGGGAGGGTGGCTGCTTGGGAGACACCCGAGGCGATTTTACAACACACAGGAAGGGTTTGATCAGGAGCCTGCCCACTCCTTGTGTGAAGGTGCGTTTACTCCATTCACAATCCCCACCATAAAGGCATCCCGAGCAGGCCCCACCGGAGACTGCAGAGACAGACCTGGCAGCAAACAGCTCCAGAGAAGAACTAACAAAAGAGATTTGTGTCTCGTGGTTACATTTTTCTGGGGTCCAGTAAAGTTAAAATTCCAACAGAAGCCCTCCCAGCACACGGGATATTCTTTGCATCTTCCTCTCTGTTAGTGATTCTCCTCCCTACAGCTGAGCTCGGCTGCCCATGGTCCCTCAGGGGGTATCAGATGGGGAACTCACTCAGATTTTCAATTTTCACATCTTTGGAACTGCTGATGCTCTCAAGCTTGGCTGAAATGTTTTGGAAATGGAGAGGGTTGGGGTGATGGGCAGAAAACCAGACAAACACAACCTTTCCAAGCCTTGTTTCCTTAGGAAATCATGCTGGTAATAAAATAAATACTGAGGTTATACTGGTACAAATCCTTTGAAGTCTGTGGGTGTGATGGGTGGAGTAGAAACGAACATGGCCACCAAAGTATTAATTAAAAGTAAAGCATGAGCAACACCTCAAACACACAAGGCAGAAATGCTGCAATGCCAAGATGAGCTCTGTGGGCCTGGGCACAGCTGGATCCCTCAGCAGGTCACTGACACTGCCCAGCACTCCCAAATGCTGCAAACATTCACATTAAAGCAGATACAGGATAAACAGCATGGCACCACCTGAGTGCCTCTGGGGCTGGCAAGACTGACTTTGAGGAATCAATACAAATTCCTTCAAGATCTGTTTGATTTGGGCACATGGAAGGGAACAGTGCAGTAAGAGCTCATATTCCCACGCCAGGATCACTGATGTTTAGAGTTATTGTTTTCCTTTAAGCCACACAGAATTTTACTGGCATATTTTAATTTAAAGAACTAGAGCTTTGCTAATTCATGAAGCACTGGCTTCAACAAAGACACCTGAATGTCTAATGAAAGAAGGCAAGATGGAAAATAGTTTGGGTTTTCTAAAAGGCAAAACTGTTTCAGTGAAGTTTTTGTGGTGAGGGCTCTATTTTTAATATTAAATTCAAATGGAAAAGCCCTTAATATAATATCACCATTATACTGAGAATTCCTGTAAAGAAAAATCAAAACAACATCCCAACACAAACAATCGAGGACTTCTGCAAGTGTTCAGGAACAAAAGCTAAAAATTGATCTAGGGTTTTTAGAGGAACTCAGAGAGATGATGTTTGCTCCCTCCCATTCATGTGTACAACACTACAGGATTCCAATTTCCTTCTGTATAACACTCATCTCTCTCCACTGCCTTGTCTTTATCCATCCAGAAATATTCCCACTGACTGAGCAATGAATGCACCTGGCAGTGAGATGATTTGATGTTCCTCGTTGAAGGAATGACAGGTAGAGACAACCTCAGCTCGGGACTCTGGCCACGTTATTAACCCCACCACAGGCCGAAGTGTAACATCAAACCACGCCAGTCCAGGCCTGGGCTCAGCCAGAACAGCCAGACCTGCCCCATGCATGGGTTCTGCTGTCCAGGAGCACAGAGGGGCAGCTCTTGGGACAGTCACTCCCTTGGTACACCCGGGACAGGCAATGAGCAACTTCCCACTCTGTGAAACCTACGGAGTCCCCGAGCTCCAGCTTTGTCACTTCTTTCATGAACTCACACACAAACAATGAAGATGGCAGAAATACACACCCAGAGATGTACAACTGCAACACCTTCTGCTGGGGGGTCCCCTTGTGTCCCTCACCAGGCACAACAGAGGGACACAGTAACAACACACAGCACCCAAACTTTGAGTATTGGTGATTTCCACATGGTCAGAACAGACTTCCAAATTTCATAAAACACCAGTCTGTTTCTGCCACGTTTTGGCTTCTCTTTCTTGGTGGTTCAGGTGCTTATGAATAAACAATTATTTCATTTGCCTCTTCTTCTCTGGTTGAAAACTAACAGGAGTTACACTGGCTACAATGAACACAGCTTGGGGTATAATTAATTTCACCAGGCTAAATGGAATTCTTGTTAAATAAAGCAATTCAGAAAGAGCTTTTCATAAGAAAACACAGTGACACTGAAATCATGTGATTCTCTAATGAAATACAGTATGGTTTTAATGAAAGCTCTGAACTGCATGTCAAGAAGTAGGTGCTACAGAGACCATACTCTCAGCAGTGCTGCTATGCTGTGAGCATGGCAGTGCTGGCTGGTGTTTCACTTCATCCATCTGTGTAAGCAGCAAAATCATCCTTCACCTCCAGCTACCTCAGATGCCTGGTACTCACTGCCAGACCCTGGGTTATGGTCTCATGATCCCAGGGGCCAGTGAGCAGAGCTCCAGCCCACAGATCTGCACTGCTGAGGGAGAAGCTGCTACAGAGCTGCACGAGACCAGGGCTGGTGGTCTACTTCTATTACTTGTCTTTTTCACTTTTAAAAACAAAGCTTACAGGTCTAATGACACCTACAAAACATTCCTCTTGATAAAATGACAGAAAATACAAGTTTTAGGAGCAACATAGGTGTGAGCTATTAGCACAGGAACTGCCAGCACTGACTTGTGCTGCTTTAATTTGCTACTGCATTTATCCAGTAAGCAGCAAGCTGGGGTTTGTGTGAATCCATCATGTTTGTTTTTACAGGATTCTAGAGCTCACTCATGTTTTGACATTCTTAATTTCTTCCTACAGATGATTACTAACCTGGAGCATTTGTCAAGACAAACAGCTGCAGCAGGGCACCAGCACAGCTCTGCTGTGACCCAACCTGCAGCCTGTGCTGCCCAAACCAGCCAGTGCAGCTGGTCTGTCAAATGAAAAGTGACACAGAGGATGGAGCTGGGGCCAGCAGAGTGGGCACCTTGAGGTGTTAACGTGGCCTGGAATGCTCAGTCACACTGAGGCTTCTTGCAGACTTTGCCACTTACTGTTCTCTTGCATTGGGAAAAGCAGATCTACACCAATCTCTCCTCCCTGGTGTCTGATCTTTCATTATCTACCACTAATGGAGAGGAAAACAAGAAGTGAAATCTGCAGGAGAACAGGATTAATTTATCTGCTGGTGTTTACTAGACAATACTAAATGAATTCTCCCCCTTTCCTTCAAAAAGAAACTTGTGCTGAAAAGCTTAAATGTATTTGTACTTCTGCCCCATTTCCTAAATCTCCGCAAAAAGCTAATAAAGACTTGACTTAAATAAAGTCTTGAAGAAATGTAGCATTTTACAGTGAAAAGTCCAAATTACCCCAATATTTTCTTCACAGATTAATGCACAGAACCCCCGTTTGATGTAATTTCCTACAATTACAATTTGATCATACTCTCAAGTGTTGGACCTGGTCTTGTGAAGACTGGCATTTGTTAACTCCAATACTGTCCTCCCACCTTCTTTTCCCTAAGTAACTGCACTGGCTTAGGGGAAAATCTGGCATTTCTGTTTATTTGCCTGTAGTAGGAAAACAAAGAAGAACTTATCAACCACTCCCCAGTGTTGAGCAGCACTTCAGCTACAACACAATTATCACAGCTCAACGACCTTTCCCTGGTCACTCTTCCCAGGCTGCCAGCAGCCTGGAATGCCCAGTGCAGGGAGGGCAATCACTCTGGCCCCCGTTTCCAAGTGCAGGAGGACAGAGGTGCTCAGCTGCTACCTGAATTACAGCACTGTTCATTACCAAAAGGTCCTTTAGAACAGAGGTAAGAAGTCTCTGACCTCCTTTTATCCAACATGAAAGCTCCATAACTGGATTTGTTAAGAAGCTACACACACTTGTGCTATCCATTTGCAAAAGTGCATCTCAGTTCAGTGATCTTATTAAGCTGCCTGCCAGAAAAGACCAGACCACAGCCACAGGTACCTGATTAAAAAAATCAACAAGGAAACAACAAAACCCAACCAACCACACAGACCTGAGAAAAAACAATCCTTTGCAACATAGTGTCAAAATTATTTACAATGTCTACACTCCTTAGCAAGGTGATAGGCCCAGAAGCTGAGGGAACTGCAATGACCCCCGAGCACCAACTGACTGTGGGCAGGCACCACTGCGGCCCCGTCACCTGTACCGACGGGCACCAGCTTTCAGACCAGGCATCAACAATTCCTGGCAGGACTCCTCACAAGGCTGCCTCTCATTAGCAACCCATCCCCACTAATGCTTTCCTTGCTACTTTCCACCTGGCCAAGCCAAGTTCCACTTTCACAGCTCACTCCTCCAACAGAGCACGGCCCTTTGGAAAGAGGAGCATGGAACTCATTCAGAAGAGGAGATAAAGCAGTGGGAACCCAAAGTGTCCTTTCACAGCGTCTGCCATGATTCAGCCCTGTCCTGCTGGGACAGTTCTGCTGGGCTGCGTCGATTTTATAAAGGGTTTGGCCTCTGCAGAACTTGCATGACCTGTCACTGTGCATGGAGAAATGGGACTCTGCACAATTAAGTTAAAGCCAGACAAACATGGCTGGTGCAGAAACCACATCCCTGCAAGAAACCTGCACTCTGATGAAAAAACACTCAAAACCTGAATTTAATTCTAGAATAAAAAGTTACAGCGAAAAAAGTATTTCACCCAGACTAGAAACTCCATCATTCTGATGTGACTGCATCTGCATTTTTAAGATATTTTCTTTTTGGCTGTACATGAATTTGATGCCATTAAAACGGCTTCCTTTGATGCTGCATGCCAAGTAGAATCATTAGTTTCTCACAAAGGTGCACTCTAAATGTCTAGTTTAAATTTTCATTTTCGGATGATTCATCTGAGACATGAACAATAACAACCAAAACCAACTCCAGAAGTCTAAACAGTAAAAAGCCTTTGAGCTGCACTCACTCATTTATTAACTCCCTCCAACACCTCCTGCCTGGATTCATCACCCAGCAGCCAATACTGAGAGTGAATTCTTCAACTCCATCTGTGATTTATGGCTACTGCAAGCAAATCACAACCAGATTCCCTCAAACCTCACACAAGAGGTTCTCCTGAAGTCCATATCCTGCATCCTTCTGCCTGACACTGGGTCGTTTGTTTTCAATACAAAGAAGTTTTCCACCACCATTATTTCCAGTGTATGTGTGTGGTTTTGTCACAGCTCCTCTCTGTGAGTCCTCTGCAGAGGTTATCAGAGGGTGACCAAAACTGAGGGACACCAGGAGCTGCCACATCCTCAGCTGCTCCTCCAGGTTCTGAAGGGGGAGCACAAAGCAGATTAACTATACCCATGTTTCCTCCATTTCAGAGAAAATATTACTGACGTTCAAAACCAAGCAGTGGTTGGATAAATGTTTCCTGATACACATTAAAACACCAGCAAATACAGACATTAAAGAAAGCTCACAGCCTTTTTTATGACAGAAGGTGAAACCCCTGCTGAACAAATACACTTGTTTTTCTCTCCTCATTCAGCCCCTGCCCCACCTCAGAGGGAGCAATATTAGCATGTATGTGGGATCAGAAGGATTCCTCAGATGTTCTCCTGGAAAAGGGCACAGGAAGAAAACACTATGGCCCATCCCCAAAAACTGCACCAGGGAGAACACACAAGATGCTATCAGTGGAAATCTTATGGGCTCTGGCTTACAACAAAATAAATGCACCATCAGTCTATCAAACAGCTTCAAAAACATTTCTGGCACAGAGAAAGCTTTATTCCCACACATTTTCTTCAAACCACACATCACAGTGATGTCCCCCACCAACCATGCTCACACTATCTCCCTGGATTTAGCTCTGCTTCTGAGCCTCTTTATACCCTATGATGTCTATAGTTGATATAGTCAGTGTTTGAAAACCATCTTCATTTCATGACAAGGAATGAAAAAATGTAGCTGCCCACAAAAACGGTTTAGAAAATTACAAGCTTGTGGAAAGAAAAGGTCTAGCAGAAGCTCTTCCTTTGCCACAATCAGATTAGGTGCTACGACCTTCATTAAAACCCTTTCTGCCTTCTCACTTCATAGCATTTAATTTCCTGCCTCTTGATGATTAAACCAACTGAAAGGTAGTAGATAAAGCAAGTTTGCTTGCTGTTCCAAACAGATATATTAATGCTTTACGCTTAAAAAGCTTTCAAAGTGTCTTCAGAGGCTGATTAACAAACACTGTACATAAACCCACGTCTGAGGTCAGACCGTGGCAGCAGATATGTGACTGAAACTTACTCCAGCAGCTCTATTCAAGGCACAGGATACCTCCACCGCATACATTAAGGAAGCTTAAAGTTAAGCTTCGCATATTTAAACACTAACAAAGTCTACTTAATGGCAGTCTTCAAAATGACAGTGGCCTCCTAATCTGCTGCAGATAAAGAAGTGCCAAGATTAATGATTACATAAGTGCATCGCAGAGCCCAGAAACAATAATCAGCTCTTCTGTTGTTATTTGTGTATAAAGGCTATTAGAGTCATCTGACATTCCAAAATCCAATTTAAAGTTGTTAAACCCCTTTCACGTACTTATTTGAGGGTGGAAAACCGAGAGGTTCAAAAAGGGAAAGGAAGGGTTTGATTTCCTAATTCTTTTCCCCTTACTGATTTTGCTCTAAGCCAAATCTCTCTTTAAGAATTGCAAAAAAAAATTATAAGCTCTTAAACAATGCCTGGAGTAACCAATATTGCTGTTGAAGGAATAATACCGATAAAACCTTAACATGCTTAGATAGCAAAATTTAAAATAATGACTACAAGCAAACTAAGTAACTATTCCACAGAAAAAGGCCCCATTGAATTGAGGGTATTGCTGATGTTGTCTGTGCAACTCTGACAGCCTTCAGCAAATCCGGGTGAGCAAAGGAAGGTGCTCAGGCACCGAACACCCATCTCGGTCTGTTACAGCACTCGGAGGGAATTCCCTGGCTGGGTTAACACAGGCGGTGTCTGCGAGAGACCGGCCTGCTCTCCGCAAGGCACGGCACAGACCTGACTGCAGCCCCTCCAACCACCGCACCATCAGCTGCTTTCCCACGGAATCCCTTTGAAATTCCCAACAACCTTCTTTGTTTCTGACAGGTTAGAAACAAAACGAACAAACTGTCACCTGGTTGCCACATCTGTCCCTCCCGGCAGAGAAGGAGCCAGGAGAAGGTGGCAGCGCTGCCCTGGGAACCCGGGAGTGCCGCAGAGAAGGGCTCGGTGCCGCCAGCCACTGCGGCCCCGCATGCTGAACTCCCCGCTGCCTCCAAAACCCTCGGGAAGGCACGCTGAGACAGCCCCGGCTCTCACACAGGGCGGGAACGGCACACACAGCCAGGAGCAGCTGCTGGGACTTCGGGCTGAGGGCAGTGACCAGGCCTGGGGCAGAGCCCAGCCCGTGGGGAGAGGGCTGGCCGGGAGCAATGAGCCCCGGAGAACACGGCCGGGGGTCCGCCCCTCGGGGCAACCCCGAGATGGAAGGGTCAGAGGGGAGAGGGTTAGCCTGGAGCAGTGAGCTCTGGAGAACACGGCCTTGCCCCTGCAATGAGCCCTGGAGAACACGGTCTCTCCCCGCAGCCGGGGCTCACCCCTCAGGGCAACCCCGAGACGGAAGGGTCAGAGGGGAGAGGGTTAGCCTGGAGCAATGAGCCCCGGAGAACACGGTTTTCTCCCCTCCAATGAGCCCCGGAGATCACGGCCTCCCCCCGCAGCCGTGGGTTCACCCCTCAGGGCAACCCCGCGACAGAAGGGTCAGAGGGGAGAGGGTTAGCCTGGACCAATGAGCCCCGGAGAACACAGCCTTGCTCCTGCAATGAGCCCTGGAGAACACGGTTTTCTCCCCTGCAATGAGCCCCGGAGAACACGGCCTGTAGCCGGGGGTCTGCCCTGCAATGAGCCCCGGAGATCACGGCCTGTAGCCGGGGGTCTGCCCTGCAGTGAGCCCCGGACATCAGGGCCTCCCCCCGCAGCCGGGGCTCACCCTCAGAGCACCCCCGAGGGCGAAGGCCAGTGCTGACACCCCAGCCCAGCTCCCGAGGGCACATCCCAGACCCGCCCGCTCCCTTCCCCGCAGCCGACAGCAGCAGTAGGGCAGCCCGAGTGTCTGCCACAGCACAATAGAACCATTGTGGACTACGTGCACAAGTTTTCTTCGCAGCTACAGAGTGCTTTTCTAGTGTAAAGGCAATTAAGTGATAACTGCATCTGTGCAGAGGTATTCAAAATGCTAATACCCCCACCCAGATAAGTCGTCAACTTTGCCTGCTTATTTATCTCCAGCTCTTAGAAATTATTGCCATGAATGCTCCACTGCCTTCTCCCATTATCTTTGCAATCCCGCTTCTTCCTCACAAAAAGGCAAAAAGCAGAGCACGTCAGAGCTGCACCACTCCGACCACCCTGGGGAGTAAAGTGATACAAGCAAAGAAGTATCGGCTGATCTACTGCAACAAAGCTACTGCCATTTTCTGCAGTTCTCAAAGTTTGTTCAGCTTTTCATCTAACCTAGAGAGGTAAGGAAATCTGCTCTGCCATCAGAGGCTCACATACTCTCAAAATAACAGCAGTTTGCATCATGAATTATCTAACACGATTTACCACTCGAGGAAAAGAAAATCTAGCCTGTTTGGTGCTGTGCCATTTGGCCACCAGACTCTAGAATTTTAATGTCTGTTATCTTTGCAATGGAAATAACACAATGCTGGTCTCGGATATCTGGCAAGAAGATGGTTTCTTTACCTCAACACAAGACGTCTCGTGTTATGTAAGTCTCTGGTCACACGTGTTACACGTTTTCCAAGGGAAAAAATCCCACAGAAAAACCTGGAAAACCCACTACTGAAAACAAAGGAGCTTGATGGAACTTTCCACCAACACCTATAGAAATGCCTTAGTACTTTTGTTTATAAAACTCACAGAATAGGAAAATGGCCACCAAAAAAAATTCCCCCAAACAGGAAACACTGACACCTTTTTCAAACAAGTCTAACAGTTCAATAAGGAGAACACAATCCTATGACCTGTAGAACTGGGCAAAATACAAATATGAACAGGAGAATTGTTCATATTCACACAATAAGATTGCTGATTCAAGTGTTGCTAAGTGCTTTTGGTAGATTAAAATGAAAAATCCAACTTGCCTCACATGGCTAATACTACGTCCTAAAGGCCAAATCACTCAAAAAGGTAGAAGCTGACAACTAGTGAATGTCAATTTGTGTTCCCCCCCAAAAACGGAGGCTTGATAAAAGTCCAAAGAAAATAACAAAAATAGCACTTGTATTACTGCAATCATTTCATTGACAGACAATCCAAACCAGTTCACGAGCTGAGCTTCATCTTAGTCAGAACAAGAAAACCAGCTGGTAACCAGAGCTGAAGGAAGCCATACAGTAACTTACCAAGTGATGAACCCAATCTCTCAACCTTTTCAAGACAGTCTTTACTCATCATTCCTGCTGATGTTTCCTCCTATGCTTGTGTTCTGCACTCATCAGAAAACAGCAACGAACGCCAGGCAGCTCCAAATTTTGCTGGGTTTTAACACGGTACTATTTCAAAAGGCTCACACAGTCAGTTACTGTACTGTCCTTGATAAAGACCCAAACCATTTAACCACAACTCCCCCCATCCTACTCTCTGAAGAGTACTTGCAGCATAACTTTGATTATCCAAAGCTCCCAGGGGACAAATGGAAGCAGAGATAAGTGGGGGAGCAGCCAGAGGTCTTCTGAGAATAATGGAAGTGAAAGGAGAGGAAATGAAACTCCACAAAGAGCTGTTGGCTCAGCTCAGCCCTAAAGTTTCCCTGTTCCTGAATGGAGCATTCATGAAATAAAATAAGCTTCTTTAAGCAAGCATTCCAAATGATTGTAAAAACCATTTGACAAAGTGAAGAATTATTGTTCTCTTTGGTACTTGGAGAGACAGGTGTTGTTCTTACTGTAGCAATTTCTTAACCAGGGGTACAGCTGTAGCAACACTCCTTGTAGTGCCTCAATGGTTAAAAAATCTTTCCAAATTCCCCAAGTATATTTGGGAAACATTACTAGAAGAAGTTCCAAACTGAGTAAAAAGTACAGATTTATCACAAGCCTAAACATGGGGGGAGAATATCCACATAGAAGAAATCTGTTTCGGGAGTTGTGAGTGCTTCACACAGAAAGTACAAGTTTTTATTTATATTACTGCAGCACAAGTTAATGCCAATTAAGCAGGAGAGTCACTTTGGATTTAGCACAGAACCTGGCCCAGGGCACTGGCACACAGAATAGAAATAAATACTAATCATGCTTGCTCACACTGAGAGGATTAGATAACTACAGATGTAGGAAATTAAAACCACAACAAGATGACCCCACGCTCATCATTCCCCTGTTGTAGCAGATCAGTCAATATGAATAATCGACAATGTAAATTGAAATCCTCAGATAAAAATAATGGTTTTACTGCTTTATTTCTCTTCACTTGCACATAAATTGAGTTGACTATCTCTGACAATGCCATGGTTTAATATTCTAAACACACTATCTCCTTTAACAATGCCTGGAATAGAAACAAGCTGCTGAGCCAGATCCTCAAGGGTGAAAATCAACATTGCTACACTGACTTCAGTGGAAGCACATTGATCTCCACCAGCTAAAGCTGTGGGCCCAAGTGGGCAATTAGGTTTCTATTATGTGCTAATTTAAATAATGTACCACAGAACATTTGCTGTACAATAAGGCAAGTCTACATTCTTCTGTGGAGAAGGGCAAGCATTTGCCGTGGCATGATGAGAGTTACAGATTCTGGTTTCAAAGAGCAGGATGAAGTTTCGGTATAAACTACTCCTCATAATGACATTTTTCAACCTGCAATTACTCATACTATACTCCTTTAGGAAGCCTATAATTATTTGGTAAGTTCTTACCAATGTCTAGTCTAGATCATAATTGCTAATACTGCCTCCTTCAAAGGAACTAGTGACTGTGTTAAAATCTGGTTTTTGTTAGGTTCCTGCTACACAAAGTGGCTGTGCTCTAAATGTTGTGATCTGTGTTCAGTTGAGGAGGAAAATCAAATGGATTTCTGCCCCAATCTTGAACCTTTGAACAAGGCCTGAACAAAAAAACCCAAATACAACAATCCCACACATTTCTTTTGAGGCTTCTGAGGTGGCTGGGTTGGAACAGGGGCTGGGACTGACACAGGCAAGAGATTTTTTACTACAGAAGTTTATGGCAGTTTATCTGCAACATCCTCTCACTCTCTTCAGCCAGGACTCACACTCCAGCCACAAAACAAAAAAGAAGAAAAGTTGGGGAACAGTGTTCAGCAACAAAAATGGCAGAAAAGATTTTCAGGGGTCACGGGGCAGTTCAAGTGAAAAGGTTAAAGATGTGTTAAAGACATTAACAGCAGTCATTAAAAGATATTTTGCTCACTTCTGCAGCAATTTAAGTACACAAATTCCTTTCAGTCTCCTTTTAGATGTCACTGGCACCCTTCTTCCAGCCTTCGTCATCAACAACCAAGTCATTAGCATGCCAAGGGAGCTGCATAAATTTTTGTGGACTTCTGATGTAGCCAGGAGGAGGAGGGCATCATTCCACTGTTACAGGTTCTCCTATGCTGCAGTCCTTCAAATGAAGCAGCAGCATTTGGTACTTTGTTTTCAAAGCTGGATGTTCACCTCAGCACAGCAACTGGAAGCCCTCTGAACACTTCTTTCGAGAGAGGGATCAGCAAAACAGGAAGATTCTCCCCGTGTCTGACTCACGTGAAAAGTCATGGCAGACAGGCTCCACCTGAAGACCAAAATCACACACACAATTCCAACTGGTCTTTTCTTTGGAACCACTCAGGGCAGAAAGGCAAAGCAATGAGGGCTCACAGAGGTCAGTGTGGTGCAGGGTGAGATGAGGCATTAAGCTCCACACTTAGAGCACTTTATTCCCTTTACAAATGTACTTATCCTGGTAACTGTGCTCCCTCTCTGGTTGCATTTGCGACTACTCAGAAATAGTTTCATTTCAAACAGAAAAAGGTTATACAGAATCAAGCATTTTTAATGATGGCACCCACACATAAAAAAACTTGCCATGCAGGGAAGATGTAAAATGTCCCCAGAGCAAAAACTGATCCCAAAACCTCCTCTGTGTTCTGGACAGTTTGTTCCTGTGCTTTGGGTGGGCTCTGCAAACATGGGGAACACTCAAAGCATGCGATGTGCACTCCAGAGAAAGAAGAAACTAGAACTTATTCTGGTTAAGGTTTTCATGAACTTGACCCCACTAACTCCACAAGCCTTTCAGCCAGCAGAAACCTGCAGGCCCTGAGCAGAGCTGGCCTGGCCTTGCCTCCCTCTGCCCCCTTCAGTGGCGCCTCCACAGCTGCACTGCGTGAGCCAAATGGGGAACGACTCAGGTTGAAACTGTTCTTGGGGGATTAACTTTAACCTGAATCAGTTTCCTGACTTAATTCCCCACGTGACAGCAGAGATGCTGCTTGTGCTCACACAAGGGAGGGGCGCATTTGTTTGGCAATGCCAGCTTATGGGAGGCTAAAACACACACAGGCCTAAACTCTCGGCCTGCTAAATTGGTCCGAGGAGATCTGGGCTAGCAGGCAGAAGGACAAGGAACACTGGGTTGGTTTTCCAAGAAACAGAATAGTCTATGAATAAGTCATTGGTTTCTGTGGCCAGTATTGCCGTGAATCTTTAAGCAAGTCACTTATTTGATGTGTCAATTCCTCAGCTGTGAAACGAGGACAAGGCTGTCTTACATCACCAGAGTGTCGTAAGTTGAAAATTAATGGCTGAGGCACTTGGACACTCCGGTGCTGAAGGCCAAGTCCGTCTGCAGCTACAAGAGCTGAGTGATTAGTGACAGGGAGGGGCTAAGGAATCAACGTATTATTTTTGGTGGACTATTTCCTTGGAGGATAAATGAGAGTAACTGCTACTTACTTGATTGCAAGGAATTGAAAGAGCTCTCTGTAGCTCCCTCGTGGGTGGACACCTAAACAATTAAACAGCCATGACCTAATTTTAGTCAGAAACCTTATGTCACAAAGAATTTACAGGGAGGCGTCTTCCGTATGTGCAAAAATAATTGCACTGTGCCAATGCGCTAATTTAGCTGTACAACATTTAGGGATAGACTGTATCCCATTCTCCTTCCTCATATTCCCAATTCCAAAATTTCTGACAAGAAGAGAGAAAACTGCATGATACAAAATATCATGGGATTAGGACTGAAAGAAATTCTGTGAACACATTGCTTCCAGCATCAGCATAATGGAATCAGCTCAAGGAAAATTTACATAAACAGAAACATGAGGGTGGTAGATAACATTATAATCAAATTCACCTTTGTGTGATAGAGATGATGGAATTTCACCCAGCAGGTTTTGTACGAGGCCCATATACCGACCAGCGATACTAGAAGGCACTTCTTTTTTTAAGTGCCATAATTATGCACACAGAGCCATCAAGTGATAGAAAACACATCCTGATTCTAAAAAAGTTGTTCCAACAGCTTGTTTTCCTCACAGTTACAACCTGTCCTTTCCTTCTAGCCTGAATTTTCCTGTCTTCCTTCAGAAGCATATGGGAAACATTTCTTCCTTTCAGGCTAGCTCAGGATTGCTACTACAGGATTGAAAAGATTTGACTGCAAGTCCCTGTGCTTTAACAAGGATGGTGTGTGTGAGCCACAGAACCATCCCAGAGTCAGGCACACACTGAACTCCTGTAAAATGTGGGAACTTGCTGAACACACCACAAGTTAAATGATTAAACGGCTTCACAAAGCTGGGCACAATCCTTTCTGTAATTCAGCTCATACCTGTAGAACATCAGGATTAGAGGCTTCCTATCTGTGAGGATCTATTAAATGCCATATTGTGCTTGGATACATGAATAGGAATAGAAGCCACATAAATACTTCAAGTGGTAAACAGTGTTTCAAGTCTTACTGAGCTTATTATGTCTCAAGAGCTCATTATGTCCTTGCTAGATTAGAAGCACATATTCAAGAACAAACACAAACCTACGGAAAACAAGAATTCCCAAAGACAGCTTTAAATTGAAATGCCAGCCTGAGGATTTCTGCTCCTGCCTTATGATTTTGAGGCATTGGGCTGATATTCTAAAAATCCCTGGAAAGGGTTAATACTCAAATTCTTTTTCCTTAGTCCTTTGATTGAGGGCATCAGCCATGAATAACAATTATTACAAAGTTGGACCAGTGAGTTAAAAAAAAGCAACAACAGAAAGTGAAAATCCTGCACTACCAAAATACAAGGCAGACTCCAATGTCTGCAGCCAGCCTGGCACCTTGCACTCAAACCAGTGGGCATTTTGTTGGACACATCCAGGGTGGGACCGAGTGACACCAGGCTGTGCAGAGCAGCCCAGCTTGGAGCCCCTGGCCTGAAGGACCTGGAGCTGCTGGAGCAGGGCCAGGAGCCCGTGGAGATGCTCTGAGGGCTGGAACAGCTCTGCCATGGAGCCAGAGCTGGGGCTGTTCAGCCTGGACAAGAAAAGGCTCCAGGGAGACCTCAGAGCCCCTTCCAGAGCCTTAAGGGGCTCCAGGAGAACTGCAGAGGGGCTGGGGACAAGGGCATGAGCTGATAGCACAAGGGGGAATGGCTTCAAACTCCAAGAGGAAGGTCAGATCTGATTGTTGGAAGGAATTGTTCCCTGTGAGGGTGGGCAGGCCCTGGCACAGGGTGCCCAGAGAAGCTGTGGCTGCCCCATCCCTGGCAGTGTCCAGGGCCAGGCTGGATGGGGCTCTGAGCAGCCTGGAATAGTGGAAGGGGTCCCTGCCCATGGCAGGTGCTTGCAGCGAGTTGGTTTTTGAGGTGCCTTCAACCCAGGCCATTCTACGCTTTTATAAATGTAAAAGCATTATTTGCCTCCCAAAGAAGGAGGCTGTATGGGCAGAGAGTTAAGCATCCTGTAAATTGTACCCATGACTCAAATCCTCAGTGCTGCATCTGCTTTTCTTCAACTATTTATTTTCTGAATTTGTGTGGTTAGGCAATGAAATGTGAATCTCTTGATTGCTGGCTTCTTGTGTGGCCCAAGCCACGTCCCTTAAGCTATGCTTCAGTCCCCTACTTGTGAAACAGGTAAAACACATCCCTCAGTGATGTTTTGTGCATAAATTAACTGATGGAAGCCGGTTTTTCAAAGGGTTCACTAATTAACATTATAGACAACCCTGCAGATAAAGAGATTGTCAGAGAGCTCTGTCTGGCAGCCCTGGCCCAGGGAAAAAAGCACATTCCAGAAGTGATGATACAATCTGCATACAATTCCAGAAAACCAAGTTTACTGAATTCCACAAAGTGGGGTTTTTTAAGACTCTGTACTCCTTAGTAACAGCATTAGGATTTTGTATGATGTAGGGCATCTCCTACATTTAGTTGTACTGGAATGAAATGCCACCATCACTTTTCAGCACAAATTGCATTGTACCACCTTGACAAACTTTCACCAGAGAAATTCTAAAACATTCAGAAAACATTTACATTTGGAACAAAGGTTTCAATGGTGTAATCTCTATTTTTCACAAATACACATTTACAAGTTGTTGGAAAATGTAAAGACAGTTCTACAAATGCCGTGTTGATTATCCTACATTTCCATACACAAGCTCAACAGGGCAGATAATGTATTTTTCTGTTCCTACAGTGTCAAGTGCCTTGCTTGTGCTTAGAACCAAGTCCACCAATAAATTTATTTTCTATTATTCATAAACCAGTACAATATCTAAGCACAGAACTTGAGCAGAAAACAAATTAAATAAAATACAGTTTTCATCCTAGGATGACCAGAAACAGACTAGAAAGAGGACCAAGCATTACTAACCCTTGTTCTGCCTACACTGACTGAAGGGGGTAAAGTGAGAAGGGACTAAACCACAGATATTTGCTGTTTCTTTCCTTTTCTTCAAATGGTACAGGATATAACTCGACAGATTTACAGCCTTTGCTATCACGCAACTTACTCAACCTGCAAGTCTAAAACCTATTAAAATCAGGTCATCTTAAAAAACACCTCAATTCAAACAGTCAATATTGAAAGACAAGAGAAAGTTTTTACTAAGTCTGCAGTTACAGTTTTCAGGAGCTAAAGCAGGAGCTGAAATATACTTTCAAACAACAGCTGAATTTCTGTCATGAGTTAGCACCTAGCCCACACAGCAAATACTTGTAGTTTTCTTTGAAACACACCAGCTTCCTGATTACAGGAACTAAATAACAATTACTGCCTTGATTTTAAGACCATAATCCAGGACTGGAAAATGGATTTGTCACTGTTGCTGTGCACCAGTGAATTCACTTGCTTCATTTCCAGTGTAACAACCTGACCATCCCTCTGTAAGGCAAATACCTGAGCAGTAAGACCAGCCGATGACAATCGTCAGAACACAGATAACAAACTGATTTTTTTAGCTTCTCAGTCAAATTTCAGGTGAATTTCATCTTTCTTTGTCTGGTGTTTGCTTACAAATGATGTAATTAATCCATCAAAAGCTCTGTTGCAATTCAAAATCAGCATGTATAACGACTGTCATTAAGTTTATTTAAAAATAAATTGCCTGTGATTTCATGACCAACTAACTAATCACCACCACCACTTTTCTAAAACACAGACTCAACCCCACGTTGCTCAGTGTTACATAAGGGGGGAGGACCTGTGTGTATCTTCTGGCCCAGGATGGACAGCTTGGAGCTGAAACACGACCAGGGCTTCCCTTGTGGCTTCCCACAGTCCTGCAGCTCCAGGCTTCAGGGGAGCTCCAGTCCCATCCAGGGCAGCTCATCAGCTTCACACAGAAAACAACACAAGGGTTACCAGAAGCCACAGCCATCGCAATACTGCGGCTTTCAACCTTCTGGAATCACTTCTTTATGTCATGGAAGGGAGAAGTGCTCCTTGCCTTAACAAACTAGACTTGCCACTGCTAAATTAAACTTAATTAAAACATCCATTTTGGAAATATTCACTAGTAGGGCACTAAAGTGGCAATTAGAAGCTCGGAATTCCCCCCAGTGAGGCAACAACACTCACTTTTTAACCCGTTCAGCTATTTTGCACTCGTCTCACTGAGCTTAGTGACAGGAAACTTTTGGCCAACATCCTTTCACATTGGAGTGGAGACAGCAGGAAAGAGCCAGGCAGAAACTACAGTCACAATCCAGAGTGACAGGGCAGACACACCTCTTACATCTGTGGCTGCCCGAGTGAGAGGGGCTGAAAAACACACATTGTCAATCTTCATCTCCGCCCCTAATAATTAAAGTCTTCCCCAAACTGAAGAGAGCAGTGTGAGCCCATGCAAACCAAGGATTAGCAGCCCCTATCTCTGCCAGAGATCCTCTGAGTTGGGAATTCCTCCCCAGGAAGAGCAGTGGGAAGGTACAGGCATTGCCACTCCCAGGTGGTGCCTGTCTCACATACATCCCCACAGTTTTTCACCTTGCCAGAGAAGGAAAAAAGGCCAAGCCAGGCCAGCAGTGAGGAAGCTGGGAAAAAGCAGCTGTGGCTCCCAGCCCGTGGTGCTGGGAGAAGGGAGAAGGACCCTCCCTGAGCCCAGCACACAAAGGCAGGGTGGTCCTGCAGCCCAGGAGCCAGCCTGGCAGGGGAGGGCTGCCAGAGCTCTCCAGAGAGGTGCAGTGATCAAGGAACAGGCAGTGACTCACTGCTGTGATTTATTGCCAGGCACTGTTCCCAAATGTGTTAATAAAGTTGCAGCCAAATAAATGCACACCCCTTAGGTCTTGTCTTTGTTCCAGCATGGCCAAGACAATTGAGTATTATTTTCAAGTAAAACAAGAATGAGATTCTAGACAATATTTCTACCACAATTAATATTTATGTTTTCACTGTTCTACTTCACAGCACTGCCAACCCTTGAGTATTTAACAAAAAAAAAAGCACAAAAGAAGAAAGAAGTAAGAGTACACAGAGACACAGAAAGCTGTAAGATTTTTGACAATTATTTTTTAGTGGTTCTATTTGGGTTTCAGTTTATTTGGGGTACTTCTGGGTTTCAAAGACAACAGAGAGAAGCATTCCATAATCACCACATTCAACTGGAGCAAGATGCCAGCATAAAACCAGTTAACTCAAACAGTCCATGGCAAAGCTCTACGTGAAGGTCTTCTAGAAACACAGAAACAAAGGAAGTACAAAGCAGTGATGAGCTTGAAGAATGGGCTTTCCCTGGTATTACCCACAGGTAGTTTCTCAGTTGAGTCTGGAGAGTCCTTTGTTTAAAAAACCAGATAAGCTGCACGTTAGATAAACAGAACCACAATATACATATAAGCTATATCCATGGTTTAAACCACCAGGAATATTTTCAAATGATAGCTGAGAATCAGCTATATCCATCTGTTTCCAAAAGCCAGAGCTGGACAAAATCAGAGGAGTGGGGCAGAAGATGGAAACACACCATGAAGTGTGCAATTTAAAAAGGAAAGCATTTTCCACTATGAATTTTGTTTCCTATAGACGAGTGCAAAATATATGTTATTGTAAGTCAGTAGTTTGTCAAGAAACTGCAATGAATTAATGAAAAATCATTTGATCTACTGGACTTTCTTTGATGTAGTGATTTTATTTTTTAATGATAGGGGTGCATGAGTTTTGAGACCACTGTCCTAAGCCACCTGATACACCATAAAGTCTCCTGGCTATCAGAGTCAGCAAACATGTCAGCCCTGGGTTCTCCTCTTGCAGATATAGTTAGCAGGAAGGACAGTGGGAGAAGTTTTTTCACCACTGCTGCTCCAGTAGAGATGAGGAGCCACAGTTTAGGATGAGGACCTCATACATAAAGCATTTTATGTAAAAAATGCAGACTAAAAGAGGGTCCTCATTCCAGCAATCTTTCATGGAAGCACAAAACTGTATCATCTTTTGCATTTCCCTTGCTTCCTACTATTTAGTTCCAAAAGTGTTGACCAGCTCACTCCACTGTATCTGGTTCTGCTTTCCTCATGTGATTGAAGTGACGCCTGCTGTGTTTTGGAGAAGGACTTATGAGTAAGTCCAGACAGCTTTCCTGCTTCATGCTAGTCCATTTCAACAAACTCAGATTTACTGGGCAGTCCACAAGCATGGCAGAGCTTTCTTTGAGACCTTCCTAAAATCGAGCCTGTGGTTGGTTTCTGGTTAATCACGCTGGTAACCAGAACAGTTTGCGGATGTTTAGGGAGCTCATGACGAACAATTGAATGTTTCAGATACTGCAGCAGCCCGGCAGGGTAATTCCACACCTCTTCCCTCCAACACAGCAAACCTGAGCACATCAGTTTCTCCTCATGTAAAATAACAAATGAACAATTTAAGTTTCCTGAGGGGTGTCCCTGGCACAGAGTGCCACAAGGGGCTGATGAAGTCAGAAGTGTTTTGGGGGTGGTGGGCAGGAAGCAGAGCTCGAAGAGACCAGATGGGAATTTTGGTAGATGGAAAGACAATTAGAAGTCCAGATGGAGAGACAGGTTCTTCCAGCTGTCACGACCCTCTGGTGTTCTTGGGACTACTCCAGAAGGTGACTAAAGGACCCAAGGTCTCCTGAAGAACCAATGTCAGTGTTAGGTGAGCACAGAGATGTCCCACAGGGCTCTGTCTTTCACTCTTTCACCCTGATCTGACCCAGCTGGGTACAAGGGCCTAAGATGCAGAGTTGTGTTGTCACCCTCAGTACACTGATAAAGAGATGAAATAAGGCACTGGCAGCTTGCTTTCAAAGGACAGCAAAAGAACACAAGAAAGTGAATTAGAGATGAAGAATGTTAACGTGAAGGAGAAGAAATGAAAGTAATGAAATGAAAGGAAAGAGAAACTAGAGAGCAAAGGATGGAGGATCAGGCAATTACACAGCATTCAGCAGGGTGACAGCTCTGCCTGCCATCAGCCTATGTGATCCTAAGGCAGTGGGAATTCCAAGCAGGAAAATTCTTGCATCCACCTAAATGGAATAGCCAAAATGGAAGGGTCAAGATGGAAATGGCACAAGCACCACGCTCCAGCCGAAAAAATACATATACACTATTTATTTCCCAATCTGTCTTTGGGAAACTGCAATGAGCAATGCTCAGGTTTATTATGTCCTCTAACTCCTGGAAACACAAAATCTTATTAATGAAGTGTAATGAGCAGGCTCACTCAAACTGCACTAAATTTTTGGTTTGGTTTTTGTTTTGGTTGCATCTTGACTTCACTTTTGATGACTGGTTAGCACTCTATCTAAAGCTTCACACTATACATACACACACGATAAGACGTCAAAGCTGTAAGTTTTCTTTCTTACCTCAAGTTAACTGCAATAAACCATTTTTTCAACTGAACATATACCAGAAGAAATTTACCTTGAAAATTTACCAACCTGACAAGAGCCAATGGATTTACGATGAAGGAACAAGATTTTTTTTCTGCACAAACAAGTATGGTCACTGTGTGGCCAGATTTTATTGCAAAGACCTTAACACAATAAAAGCAAAAAGCATTAACTGCATTAATGTCTGTTCAAAATGCAATGTCTTTGCAGTACAGCAATGCATTATCCAGCTTCTGTTCCCTTCTTTGATTAAACACCAACCAACCCAACAAACCACTCACTCTTCGTAGTTTAAGAGGCCCAAAGCTCCTCCATGAAACAATTCTGTTGTCACTTTTATATAGGGTTAGTTGATGCTTTCTCCTTTTCAGTGAGCTAAATATAATTAATGACTTCAAAATGGAATTAGTTCAGCAGCATTCAGCTGAAAGCATTTGTTTACATGAATCCAGTTATAAACCATAACTCAAAGGCATATTGTAAAGAAATTTACTTCAGTGAAAATTCAAACAGCAGCCTTCTATATAAAAGTGGTATTAAAGCTTACACATTAGTACAGTCAACACAAATTCTGATTTTAACAGGCTTGGATAAACATATAAATTTTGGCTCAGTGAGTCGGCTTCGGCTGTCAATACTCTGAAATAGAGCCAAACCTCTAATTCAAAAGCCCATTACTGCACCAACTGAAACAGAAAGACTGGAGTATCAAAGAGGAGTTCTTCCCCACTTTCATAGTATTATTTCTGTAAGACACCAATTGATCTACAGCCCTTGAAAGACAACTCGCTTCCCTCTCCTGGATAAAAGTCAGTGCAGTTTTTTCATCCATCACAATGTAACAGCATCAAAATACACCTTTTGCATCTGCTTAAAACAAGGAAAAAAACGCCCTGCAAATCACAAAGCCATTCCATGACATGTCAATTTACTTTTTCTGACAGATTCACTACAGAAAAAAAATGTTTTCATTAAAAAAACCTAAATGAAGATTTGTTTAAAGCAGTCAGTAAGAGAGAAATTAGGAAAAAGGAAGAATTTATACATGTCTACACATTGCTAATGTTATTCTGAGGTGCTCTGCCACTTCATAAAGAAAACATGGAGAAATTCCTGCATCCACTGTCCTGAGATTTAATAAATTGCCAGACTAACTGTGGGTTACTTAGTGACTAAAAACATCCACAACATTTAGCAGCATCTGATAAATTGTGTAACCAACTTAATTTACCCTCTCTTGACATTAAAACCAGCTACTGTTAATAAATAATGTCTTAAAACATTTGGGTGGGTTCTTTAATTCAAATGAACAATGTACTTGGAACTACTGGGATGGCGTTAATGGGCAGGTAAACAAATAAATGCTTATTTTCATTCCTGCTGATATGGTCTCTTTCAGAATACAGTCCTTTGGTTTCCTGTGTTCTGTTGCTACATGCTCTTTTCCCTGAAAAACACCACAGTACTTAAACTCAGCTGCTTTTTTGGTATGGGAATGTTTTTTATTCTTTCAGCCCATGCTAAATCCCCTTTGATTAGCTTGTTCAATTATCTGATCTCATCATGAAAATGGTGTGGGTTTGAGTGGCAGTAACAAGCACAGCTTCCCTGAGAGACCCCATGGCATTACTGGGCCAGCTGAAAGGAGGGAAGAGAAGAATTCTTTCCCCAGGTACTGCAGGTACAGAGGCAGCTCAGCCTGCATTTGTGCCAGGACCAGCTGCACGTTTGGTGCACGCAGGCAACTCCACTCACATGCACAGAAATCCACCCAGGACCTGCCACACCAACCTTGGGGCTGCTTGCTGTGAGCCCAGCCAAGAAACAGCTTCCTCCAGACAGCCT
This sequence comes from Argya squamiceps, assembly GCA_037834095.1. Lineage (NCBI taxonomy): Eukaryota > Metazoa > Chordata > Aves > Passeriformes > Leiothrichidae > Argya > Argya squamiceps. The sequence goes on from JBBMKD010000022.1 coordinate 16,220,872, forward strand.
TTGGGACAACAAAACACCCTTCAGAAACAGTGTAAATGCCTAAAGAGTAAGTTTGGAGTAATTTCTCCCCTTCAACTAACGTGATTTATGAGCATCCAAATTGCTTGGGACATGGAATTATTTTCAAAAGGAAAAAATGAGTAGGTACTTAAAACTAAATGAATCTCAGGACTACTTTCTACTCACACTGCTTACAATGGGCTTAATTATTTATGGGAAGAAACCATTCCATTGTATATCTGCTGGAATTTTTGAAAAACAAGTAAAGGGAATAAAAAATTAAAATCTTGTTTGCAAAGCACTGGATTAGCAGCAAGCAATCTGGGTTTTGTCTCCTCGGATAAATCTCCTAGATAGGTGGATCAAAGAAGTCCTTTGTGAAATAGACATTTTACTGAGATGTTTGGAGACTTGGAACATTTTCCAAAGTGATAACCATTTTGGTATCCAGCTTAAGACAACTTTGAAAGCATTTTCTGAAATCTGGAATTAATTATAATTAAATTAATTCTTCTCCCACATTATATTTGGTGATTATATTTGAAGTCTTGCTATGTAATTTCAATTATTAAGGTGCTTTTACACTAGAAGCAGATAAAAGTCCTCAGAAACTCTAAAACTTCCACCAATGAGAAAATGCTTGGCTAACAAAAACTGACTCCAATTCAGAACGAATGCCTTTGCCAGCACACAGCAGTGCTTTTCATGTGAGATACACAGCTTTATGCCAGCTTCGGACATGCTCCTAGAACTTTAACTTTAGGCTTCACAGAGACAAGCTGGACATCTGTGCATGTTGTTCATTCAGGATATTCATTCACACATAAGGAGATCGCACCCCCTGCTAACACAATACCTGAACTTAGCACAGTTACCCAATCGCTAACGCTGCGGCAATGGCCCGAGAAAAGAAGTTAAGCCACACAACCCCATATTATTTTTGCTGGCACCTCCCTAAGAAATTTTTCAATTCAATTCAATGAGGGGAAAGAGAAAAGTATTGAAGGATTAAATTTTGGGATTTTGGTTTTATGAGCTGCTGGCAACTGTCCCTGGGCAAGTGCACACACACACGATCTGTGACATAAACTGCTCACCTGACACTCGGGGATTTTGAAGGTGGGAAGGAGTCCCAGAAAGTTCATTGTTGGTGTGTTTTGGTTTTTGTTGGATTTTTTTTTTTTGATAATTTGAAAGTGAACTTTCCTTCAGTTTAGCATATACACTGGATTCATTTGATTAGTCTTTCTAAACCATAAAGCTCTTGTCTCATCCAAACACAGTCTGTGCCAGGCAACAGGTCAGGACTTGACACAGTCGAGTGAGGAAAGCTCCACCTTCTTTTAACAGCCCGATACAAACACGTCTGCAGCTCATGGCACAGAGCAAGGTACTTGCACGGCCACGACATTGATGTGAGAACAGTGGTCACCATTTAAAACCAATAAATATCACTTCCTGGGAAAAGGCTTGACCTCGGCAAGCTGAGCATCCTGAACCCTCCCCAGCGCCCCTGTGAGCAGAAGGAGCAGCCAGTGCTGCCAGAAGGATTCCAGCGTGGTGCAAGATCCAGGGAAGCCACTTAGTTGGGAAAGCTCTTCAAGCACAGCCCATTTCTGCCTGTCAGCCACACAACAGACACAGAAATGGACCTTCTTAAAAACGGCTGCATTATACTTTTCTCTAAACAGAAAAACATGATGTGATTGTCCCTGTAACATCTTCCTCAAATTCCCAAAAATGTCCATTTCTGAAACTTGTTACAATAGCCCCCCTTCTTCCTCCTCCTCAGCCACAGGGCCTTGCCATGGTACATGTCCTGTCCCAGAATGGAATTCCTTCTCCACGTGACTGTTGCAGTGGGCAAATGTATTATATACAGAAATGTATTTCTGGAAGAATATTTCATTCATGTTATTATCACAGCCACCCTAATCTCTACATACACAACTGCACCTCCTTACAGTAACATTACAAAAGATCCTGACTTTTTCCAAAGAGATAATTACAAACTGCTTGATGACAATTACTTCCAGTCTCAAAGCAAACAAGACAAACAATGGCACAAATCAGTGATCCATGCCATATCTTAGGCAACAACTTAATCATCAGAATGAATGCATTTAATGCACAGCATTAACAGGACACTTTACCTGACGCTGTTTCACAAAGGTAAAAATAGAGTCCGGGAAGCCATCAGAACATCAGCTTGAAGGAAGAATAAAATACTGTGCCCCGTAGCAGCAAAGGTGTTTTATTGGCAAAGGAACTGCTAAGCACAAGCCGGAGCCTTCTTTCACAGAAAGAATAATGCCCCTGCCCTGGCCTTTTGGAGAGTTTTCTGTTGTCCTTCCACCAAATGCAAATGCTCCTCTCTCCTGAGGTGCCTAAATTGTTATTTTCACGCCTTGATGTCTTAACACAATTCCCAGCAGTTCTTCTTAGCCTTTTACATTCTGACTTCTGTTTACTGATGCACTACTTCTCCAAGTGTAGTAGCACATCAGTTAATTATACAGTAGTCTGCCTAATCAGGTTTCCCCAGGGTTTTTAACAGAAACCCTTTGTATTTCTTAATGATTCCACGAGATTGTAACTATTTTTAGTTCTGCAGTAAAAGAAATGAGTCTGCTGACAATACTATCTCCTAAAAAGGTGGAACTGCTATTAAAACCGTTGATCCAAGCACACTTGAACTTCGGAGAATTCAGATTTAGTCTGGATCTTATGATTAACATTTCTCTGCATCACATATGCAGCCACCACTTACAGAGATACAAATTAAGTAGAAAGACTAGAACTGAAGAATAGATGTGACCTACTTATTTTAATATTAAAACAAATACATTCAAGTTAATAGCAAAGTCTCCTCTGCCTTCAATACAATTCACCAACTGGTCAGTGATGGTCCAACTATTTACTTGAACCATTTCTCATGCCCTATCTCGTGCTGACAGGACATCTCTACATACCCAAGATCACTTTTCTTTAGTTCTAAGGCAGACATACACAAACTTTCTCTCTAATTTAAGGGGGAATTCAAGATTAATAAGAATTACTAAGAAAAACAACAAAACCCCACCAAATGACAGAACCACAACAAACCACTAAAAGCACAAATCAGTAGAAATACATCAAGCTTTCACATTACAAAAGCTCAGAAAAACAGTGAAAACCAGTAAAAAACAAGTGGGGGACTTTTCCTGTGCCAGAGCTGGCCACATATTTGGCTGAATTGTGTCTTGTACTAATACAGGCCATAACTAAAAATATTAAGTAGACACCTGCCTTAGCACAAAAGAGTTTTTCTCATGGCTCACAGAAGAGTCGATGCTGGAGGCACCTCTGGAGATAGCTTGATGCAGCCTCTGCTCAAAGCAGGGTCAAATAAGGCTCAGGGTTGTGTCCAGTTGAGGTTTGAGGATCTCCAAGCATGGAGACCCCACAACCTCTTTGGGCCACACGATACAGCACCTGACCACCGGCGTAACAAAGAATAAATCAAAAATTAGACCCTTCCCTTTCCTTAGAGCATTTGAGACCCCCTTTGCCCACCCCCCCAGTGAAATGGCACTGCTGCAGATAGAGTTCCCACCTGGCAGCCAGGCTGCCCCACCTGAGTCACAGTGAGACACAACCTGCAGCACTGACAGCTGCAGCTCCAGCTCTCACCGAGTGCAGTGGCTCCACTGCACTGTGAGACACTGCTGCTAACTCTTACCTATTCCCCAAATCAGAAATGAAGATGTGCCAGAGATCATTTCCACATTATGAAAGCAGCTCTTTATAGCATTCCACGGGGACCTGTCTGCAAGGATGAACTGTATCTCTGTGCAGTTCCTTTTGTCCTGTATTTGTTCTTTGATGTACAAATACGCCACAGACTAAGCGGTGATCTCTTTGATGTTGAACTTTTATACTTTATTGCAACTAGCACGCTTACAAGAGGAGCTGTCAGTCATTTTCCCTTCCAAACATTCAAATTTCATGAGGCATTTGCTTTATGAGTCAGATTTCTTTGCAACTTGTTTCCAGAATTTCCACAAGAACTGTGCTACTCTTCTGGACTGATAAGTTGATTAAAAATCAAGACCTGATCAGGTTTTTCAGGTATCACAAATTAATACAAGCATTGGCTAATATATCTGAGTATATTTAACATGAAGTATAATTATGTAGTCAAGTGTGTATTTCCTCACTCTCTTTTAGGTAATTCTGGATGGTGCCTGGAATCCAGCAGTGACCAGGACAAACCAAGGCATGCAGGCAGTGGTACCTTTCTGGTCACTCTACAGCCTCCCACACTTTAGTTCAGGGAATTCCAGAGCCAGAGGCAGCCTCTGCAGCACAGTTTTTTATAATGCAGCATGTACACATCGAATTTTAGGCTGACAATACCATGGCAGATTAAATTACAAAGTTAGTTACTTCTGCAGCAAAACAGTAATCAACACTGGCAGAAATAACATGTTAGGAAGTGCAAATTTACCACCACTAAATGCTACAGCTTTCAGTGCGACAGAAAAAAGCATTTCCATTCTGAAGCACTGCTGTGAGGGTTTTTAAATCAATCCTAGGAGCTGAAAGTCTTTGGAGTGAGATTTTGGTATTCACAAGGTCTCTGCTTTGGAGTGACCTTTATGTTTGGCCATTTTTCCCTTCTGTAAGTATAAACACTGTGGTTGAGAGGGAAAACATCAGAAGAAAATTAGAATATTTTGGAACAGCGACAGCAAGGAGGGAGCATTTCCCCATACTGAGCTCTAGGTTTCCACAACAAAAATCAGAACTGCTACTGATGCTCCTCTCTGGGCCAAGTAGTTTAAAGGTGCATTATCAGTTTGCTGCCCAGAGAAATGCACCACGCTGGACATTTTAATCTCAAGTTATAATTTTAAAGTGAATAAACCATCCAATAATTTTAAATGGTTTTAGTAAGTGACAAAAAATGTTTAAAATGAAACAAATCTGTTAAAGATACTGATTCCTTGCTTTCCAAAACATTTTGCAGCTCAGAAAGGAGAAGTGATGTTAAGAGCTAGTGAGGTGTACATAAAGGAGGGAGCACACCAGCACCTGCCATGCCAGGTGCTGCACTCCACCTTTCTGGCTGGGAAATACAAAATTAATCCCAGAAATACCAGCAGATTTTTAAGAAATTTGGACTAGCCATAGTAATACTGGGAACACCACATTTTCAGGGCCTTCTCTAAGTTCAGGCAGAAGTCAGTTCTCAGTGCTCACGCAGATTCCATCACCTACAATAAAACAACCCACCAAGAGAAACACAAGGGTGAAATATCGCTGCTGTTACTGAGAGGCTTCACACACAGTGTCCATGCGGGAGGCAGGAGGGGGAATTCTGACCCTCCTTGAGGAGAACAATGGGCAAATCGATCACGGAATGGAGCTGCCCGAGCTGGGTGCCGGCCCGGGGCCGAGCCGTGCCCGGGGCTCCCCGGCTATCGCTGCCGGCATCGGGAGGCCGCCGAGCCCTGGGCTCTGCCTCAGCATTTCCAAGGCGCCTATGTATATGAGCTTGCTCAAATGAAACTTCTCGGCCTCTTTAATTAACCTGGCTTACTTTTTTATTATCTGTTGATATACGAGAATCTGTCCAGCAGTCACAAACATCTTTATGTACTCGTATTTTAAGCAAATACTTATTTTAATTCCGTAAGGCACCCACGGTACAAGAAGAACTCTCCCCAAAATTTAACACAATGCATCTCTGTCAATCTAACAATTGCAGGGTGTGTCCCTTTGACAGAAAACAAGGCTGAGTGTGAGCTCAGCTCCTCCAGACGATCACAAACAATCTGCCCCTCTCCACATGGCAGAGGGTGCCCCTGCAGCAACAGTGGCAAACACATCTCCCAACCCTGGAGAGCTCCAGCCTGACATCCCAAACCAGTACTGGACAGTGGTTTCCATTACATTGATGTGCTCCAAAACTGGTAACACAAGGTCCGTCATGCCACCAACTCTCCAGGACTCTACACGGAGGCAGTCCAAGGAGAGGAAAAAGCAGGGGCACTCTACAACAAGCAGTTTTCTGCAGTGCACAAGGTGGGTTAATTAACTCCCAAACTGAGCAAGAAACAACTACAAATACAATTTGTAAATTATGTATTTTCTCACAATAGCTACTCTGACAAATCAAACACAGACAAAGATGGGCTAATTAATTTAGCCAAATGGGAAAATGCACCCATTATGAGAAGCATTACAGCTAGTGCTCCTGTCAAGTAGTACAGCAATTCATACTGTTCAAATCTTCACCAGAACTAAAGTATGTGAATATCTATGTACAAAAAGGAAACTCCAAATGCTCTGATGACCAGACCAGGGATCATTTTTTACTGGCTTTCAACTCTCTACCTAGACTAGAGGCTCCAGGCAAAGAGCATTTGGGACTTAGAGCAAATTTAACCTTCTTTTGGGGTGAGAAGATAAATGGCCCTTTGAATCATGTCTCACTAGACACAGGGCCAAGCAGAGGAGGCTGGACAAGGAAGTGCTCCTCTCTTCAGAAGTAGGAGTGAGGTAAACATCAGATTATGTAAGTTTTAGGCACACTTAACCCATGGCACAGTATCACCCCCTAAGACCCCTGGCAGTCTCACAAGAGGTGTGAATTAAGTGCCACATGAATTGGGAACTTGATTTCTAATTGGATCATGTAAATTGTACAAGGTATTAAACAGTAAATGATACTTGGATGAAGGGAGAAAACTGCTGAGCCAATGAAATACACGAGCTCTCAGTATCTGCAAGAGCTGGGAGCAGAAGCCATTGCCATAATGCATCGCTCCCCATTTCATGCTGTTAACAAAATTACAGCAAGAATAGTGAAGGCTTCAGGACTGCTACAACACCAAGGAGTACACTGCAGGAGACAGCAAACGGTGACAGGACCTTCTCTCTTTTCTGGCTGAGAGTGCAGAAAGTACTCTGCACATAGCAGGTGTGTGTGAGGTGGCAGCAGGGCCAAGCACACGGCTGTGGGCAGGGTGCCCGCAGTGCTCGGACCAGCACCACTGAGAGCCCGTGAAAAGCAAGGCTGGCATGCAGGAACACCACCCTGCTGCTCTGTCAGCCAGTCAGAACTCCAGCCTGTGGTCCCTTCAGTTGGAAGGAACACTGACAACCCCTTGTCACAGTGTATCTGTCTACATAAAGATTTAATGCCACTTTCCCACCCCTTTGTTCAAGAATGATCAACTTCTTCTAAAGTACATAAAGAGTCATACAGTTGTTTTATGAAGCACTTTGTCCCAGGATTCAGTGGCAAGAAACAGCAGAGTATTTCAAAGAACACAAACAGTACACAATAATTACACGGCTGATACCCTATAAGTATGCTGACTATTCTATTTGCATTGTTCAGAAGTGAAGAGGTTAGACTTATTTACATGCAAGCAGCTTTAATTAAGCTTTGAGATAAATGCTCTTAAAATGAAAGCTGGGATGATTATACCTCTCTCCACATTGATTTTAGCCTAGATGGCTGTGTATGCAGCATGACAAAAGGCCCAAAGGCTGGAATCACACAAACAGAGGAGCCACGAGGGATGGGTCCTGCACCACTCATCATCACACAGGAAAGAAAACAAAAAAGGCAGTGAAATCTGAAGTGGGCTGCTCAGGTGTGGTGGAGCTGGGCCACAGGTAGGTGCAAGGGCAGCTGCTGACCCTGCCAGTCCCCGCTGAGATGAAGTGCCCCAGCTGCACTCACTAACTGCAGCAAGAACATGGGCTACACCCGACCCCAACAGCGCTGGGCAACTCCCACACTTCTCTGGGGGGAACTGTGCACTTGTGAGAGATCTACGTGTCAGAAGGTCCCATGAAGCTGCAGCCAGGGAGTGTGAGGAGCATCACCCATCACAGGCACTGCAACAGCACAGGCAGAGCAGCTCCGTGCTCCTGAGGGACAGCACAGGCACCAAGTGAGGGCTGGGAGAACCCGGGAGAGATGTCCCAACCGGCACGGCACCGGACTCCCATTTCCCTGCACATCCATTTGCTCCCGTCCACACGCCGGCGTCACCCTCCCCCGGCGCTGAAAAGGGAAGCAAACGCTAATTGAATGCCAGTTTTCAGGAATCAGCGGTAACCTGTGCAGGCAGACAGGCTCGGAGTGGAGCGGTGGTACCTCGGGGGTCTGTCCCCAGCGCTCTGAGCTCCCCAAGGCAGCTCCCTGCTGCCGCTCAGCCCAGCGCGGGGAGGGAGCAGCGCGGCGCCCCGTGAGTCACCGCCGCCCTCAATCGCTCCCTCCTGCTCTCAACAGAAGGTGCAGGCAACTGGGAACAGCCTCCAACTGCACCCAGATTGCCAACCTGTCTCCTGCAGAACTTCGCAGCCTAAATGCCTCCAGCGAGCAAAGTGAAGGAAAAAAAAAACAAAAACAAAAACCCAAAACAGTCCACCAAAAAAACTGGGCAAGCTAATGACTTTGTTCAGCACAGGCAGGTTACAGGACGAAGCACAAGGAGAAGTCTCTCTCCCAGATCCCCTAAGAAGGCTTTCTGCTTCAACTTTCCAGTCAGTGCCTTTTTTTCATCCAACAAGCAGAGGTCTGCATTGTATACAGTCACCTTTTTTTGCATAACTTAGTTATTCTTGGAGGACAGAATGCCCCCCCTCCCCTGCTAATGTTTATTGCAAAAAGGAGAAAAAACCCTGATCTTCAAAAAGGAAGGAGACAGTTTCTGTACTATTAGTTATGTGCATATCCCTTAGATATCAGTCCTCAAGGAAAAGACAAACCACAAAAGGAGAGAACTACTGCTTGCTTGATCTCAGGAGTTATCAGTTGTAATTGCAAATTACAGCTCACAGATAAATACAAGAAAGGTGAATACTTTTTCCTTTCATTGTGAATAATAATAAAAAAAACACAACAGAAAAACATTCTAAAATGTATCAAGTCTGACTGTAATAACATTCTTGTCATATGTAGTTATTTTGCACACTACAAAAACTTATCTCCTGGGAATGAAAAGGAAAAAAAAGAACATGCTGCATCTCAACTTCCTCCTATACTAGATAGAGAACTGCAATGTGTCTACTCAGGAGAGACACAAAGATTTACCAATTTTGATTTAGTACGTATAGTTTAGAATAAAATATACCAATTTAGAACTCTGCTGTGTAGTCAAGATGAAATACTAACAACCCTGATAGTAATTACTACACTATAGTGATCATTTTTACACTGTACTGTAGGCAAGAGAAGCAAGAAAGAAGATTTAAAACCCCTTAAGGTTAAAATTGAGTGCTACATCATCCTAAAAAAACCCTCCAAAAACCATGCTAGGTTCTCTATAATGGGGAATGAGTAAAGAAATCAGTCTTTTTCACACACAGTGGGGAAGTACTTGATATAAAGAGGACTCAGTTCTTCACTAAGGTCTCCAGACACTACTCCCCAAACTAAAGAAGGCCAACACAAACATTCAGCTCCCCACGGCAGAGCTGCAGGCCCTGTGAAGCAGCTGCCATGTCCCCCTGACACCCCACACCAGCTCACTGAATAAAGCATGAGGACAATTCCTATCTGTGCAGAGCCCACACCCCAACACCAGCCTCCTCTATACCCTCCTCTACAACCTCATCCCCTCAGGGATTCATTTTCTTTGTTTCATAAACAAGGGGTACAGAAGTCCTTGAGTTGTGTATGCAGCCTGCCTGAGTTTTGCCCCAGTTATTCAGAATTATCCTGGAAGAATAATTTTTGAGACTGCATTACAAGCCGGGGGGAACAGGCTCACCATTTTAGCAAGGCAGGAGCTGTACATAAGTTTAAAGAGTCTGATCTAGTGAGATGTTCAGCACCCACAGTTTCTGCTGACTTAAACAGGACAGAATCTCCTCACTTGAAAGGACTGTCCCCAACTGAGACTTGTACAGAGCATGCAACTGCCTTTGATTTCCACAGAGCGAGACATAAAGACAGATTTCCTCTTTTACTTTTAAATCTCGAGAGTCTTTCAAAGAGCCTGAAAAGTACATTTCAGCAATAAACCTCAAACCAATCTTATCCTGTGAATGTAATGCAACAAATGTCTTAGGTACAAGCAAGTCATTCAGATCAGTCATAGGAAATTAAAGCAGCAAGAAAACAGCCTGTCAGCTAGCAATTCCAAAGGCCAGATTCTGTTAATATTTAGTCAACAGAAGTTCTGTACTGGAGTATTTGCTAAATTGGATTTAACTTTCAATAGTGCGACAGTGAAGGTAAATTTAAACACACTTCAATTTGCAAAGTCTCCTTTTTTTTTTTTTTTAAACCTATGGCAAGATATTTTTCCATAAGCATTTGTTTACTGGTGAAAAACACCGAGTAATTACCAACGTGCCGGGAGGCTGGTGCCAGGATACATGACAAAAACCACGTCAAAAGGTCAGGCTTGACAGACTGGGAAAAGCTCACCCGCACGAAGGAGCAGTGCGTGAATCCCTGCCTGGCCCGGAGCAGCGAGGTGGGGTCGCTGCAGGGAAAGCACCCGGGGCACTGGGACAGCGGCAGCAAGGGAAACGCTGCTGCTTTCTGCCCAGCTGCAGATCGGGGAAAACGCAGCAGATTCCAAAAACCCCCTGCACTAATAAGGAAACCAGTGAGGTCCTTTACCTTCAATAGTTTTCATTTGGAGACACTGTCAGTAGAAAAGGTGGTTATATTTCCAATGATCCAAGCACAGAGCCCCAAAGCAAAACAATTCCCCTTTACAGCCCAGGAACAACAGATTCTACTCATCTGGTCCATCTTCCACAAAACAGCAGCAGACTGAACTTTGTGTTCACACAGCAATAGCCGGGATTAGTGCCGATTAGTGAGCATTAGTACCTCAAATGCCACCTTAACAGTAAATACACCTGGGCTGAAACAGCTTAGAAATTTTATACCAGCCTTCTCACCAATCTCTATTTAGGAACGCCCATAAGAAAGGTAACACAACTGCTGCCAGGCTCTGTCCATGCTTCATAACTCATCAGTGGACTGAACCCTTCTGTCGAGGCCTGATGAGAGTGCAAGGCAAGCCCTGAGCTCTCAGCAGCACTGGGCCTGGCTGACACATCTGTGCACAAAGCAGGTACCAAACATGGAACAACCCCACACCGAGGACACGATCTCCCTGTCTTGGGCTCACCTCTGCTTCTGTACCGGCCTGACAAATGAATCCCAGTGTCTCCTCCAGCGCAGTGTCTTTGCTCATCAATTCAGCACTTAGCACTACTCTCCTTGAAGTCACCCCGATGCTCCTGCCAGGGAAGGCTCCCTCTGGAGTGACTACGCCGGCAGAATGATCGGATTTCTCTGCAAACTTCACCGGTGAGCACGGTAAAGTTGCTGCCTCCCTTCACAGTGTCAGCTGGCTAGCTGACTTGCCCGTGTTATGGACTAAAAATGCAAGGCTTCCTGAATACTCTACAGACTCACAGCACCTGATAAATAATTTCTAAAAGCCCATCAATCTAGGAAATACTTATGCAGTCATTAAGAACTTTGACGCTTCATCTCTGCCTGTTTTCTTAGAAATCAGTTGGAAAAAAATCCTCTTTCCACTCCGCCTGCAATGAGAAAGTTTCATTTCCTAACGCACAGCCCGTGTCAGAGACGTGCCCAGGCTCTTCCCTGGGCTGCTCTGCTCCCAGCACTGTGAGTGTTTGAGTGCAGCCCCTGATGTGTGTGTGACACCTGGCCAGTCCTGACCCACCCAAACCTGGACACGGGCTCGGGACTTCTCAGAGTTAAAGAGAACGTGTTTGCCAGAACATTGGGTTGCAAGAAAAATAAAACAACTCACAAATTAACTTCATATGGTATCAGTTTAGGCAATCTAAACAGCAACAGGAAAGGCATTAATACTCCCCCTTTTCACCTAAAAAAGAAAATTAAATCCAATTTGAAAATCCCATATTCTCCTGAGGACCATCATTTTTTGCACTTGAACTTCAGAACTGTAGAAGATTAGATGATGCGACCACAAAATAAAGAACAAACAAGATACTCAATTCACCCACAGACTGTGCATTTCTCCCTTTTACTTTCAAGCTTAAACTACAATCCCTATTTTATTGGTCTACTTCTCTCAAATCACAATACTGGCCTGTGGATCTATTATTTCATATCAGTCAGAGGCCCTTTTAAGAGAAATGACAACACATTTCCTTCAGCTGAACCCTGTCCAGCAAATTAGAGAAAGGATAAGAAACCAAGGAAGTTTTTCAATGCACTAGAAAACTAAATATTATGAAACATTAATTAAATGTCTATAGAAATAGCCTGCAAAAAGTACAAAAAACTTGTTTCCATAATAAAGCATTTTCATAATAAAGCCACTAAGAACTACACTTTAAAATCCAAAGCTGGGCTCTGCCAAGATTTTACATCAGTGTGGAAATTGGCTTAAATTAAACTCCCAAGAGAATAAAAAATATATTTCAAAGTTGAATTGCTTTAAATCATCTGCCTGCTCTTTTACAACACACCTTAAATCTCTGTCCAGAAGCATACAACATAATCACACCCTCCAATTTTTTTTAGTTTGTGTACTTTCCTCCCTTTTAAATGAATTTTATTTATTTAATTTCATGGTTCTAACAGGCTTATAAGGGATATACTGAAAAACTGGTACAAGAATATGTACAATTCTAAAGGACTGCTAAAACATCCATGCAGTTTGCACTTTAAAAAAATACACTTTCTTTTGCTACAGATGCAAGTATTTGAATCAACCCCATTACATTTTCTTGCCAAATACAGTCAGCATGGCTAATGATTAATGAAAATAGTGCTTTTCTTTTATTCACCTAGGCTTCTCTCCAAAAAGAAAAGGAAGCCGAGTAATTGAAAATTACCATTCTTAAACACTGTGCTGCTACTGGTGCGCATTACCTAGTGCCTTGCAAAGTGGAAAGAAAAGGAAACAGTCTCAGACCGCAGCAAGACTCAATATTCTTTCTCCAAGTATTATTTTTTAAAGAAAAATTTTACCTAAAATTCATTTCAAACAGTACACATTTAGTATTTCAATGGGGGCATTAAATTCAAATGCCAACACTTAAAAAGTCTTTAGATTACCATGAAAGAATATTGTGTAAGTAAGATGGTTACTTGGTTTAGATTTTTTTTCTATATTTAAAAAACCCCCAAACCTATGATTTTAAAACAGTGCAACGCAAAGCTCTACTGTGAACCCGATTTTATTAGAAATCAGGGCAGACCACAAACGTACCTCTAAACTTTTGGTATCTCATCAAAAACTTCGTTTGACTGTCCTCAGTCTGCCACTGCCCCTCATTAAGGACTCGAATCCGCAAGAAGACAAAACTCCGGGTTTAGAAAAAACAAATCACTAAGCACCTCTGGTCTTTCCTTTTATTCCAAAGCCTTTGAAAGATGAGCAGCTGTCTGAAGATGGCATTTTAGCCCCATCAGCTACCCAGAGGATGCTGCACGTCCTTTCCTCTTTGCTAGAGTGAGATTTTAGAGAACGCGTTTTCTTCGCGGCTTCGCAGAAAGCCCAAGCACATCTCGTCTCCGCTCTGAGCGGCTCCAGGCGCGGCACCGCAGCCTCAGCCTGCCCAGCGCCGCGCTGGCGCTCCGGCTCTCTCCCTTAACTTGCATGCGCCGCTGGGAAGTGCGGCGGCTCCGCGGCGCTCCCGCCGGCACCGACCCGCGACTGGAGCCGCCCGGCCCCCCGAGCGCTGCCCAGA